>CAUYUJ010021698.1:86358-134991 GCA_963575745.1 Prorocentrum cordatum | reverse complement strand
TCCTCCTCCTCCTCCTCCTCCTCCTCCTCCTCCTCCTCCTCCTCCCCGCCCGCCATTGCCCCCTTCCACCCCCTCCCCTGGTGAGCGGCCGCAGCCCCGCCCACCCCCACGCGGCGGCCCCAACCGCCCTGCGTCAGGGGGTCCTGGGCAGGTCTCCGTGACGGGATTCGTGCTGTCCACGCAGTCTCGAGAAATTTCCATAACGGGAGCTCTTCCCTGAAGGGGGCCTTGGGACACACCAACCAATAGACACAAAGCCCAGGTTTCCCCATTTTGTTTCCATACTTTTTTCCTGACATGTTCGTTTTCCTCTCTCCCCATTCCCCTCTTTTCCCATATTTCCCTGGGGATCGACGATCAACCGTGTCTGCGTGTTTTCCCCCTCCTGATTCACGGAGCAGGGCGGCGACGGCTGCGTCGGCATCCTCTCAACGGGGAGCGCTTTCGCACCAGGGGAGGAGGAAGGCACGACGAGGGGGGGGGGGGGGGGCAGCACGAGGGGGAAAACCGGGGGGGCGGGGGGCGACGGAGGCGAGAAGGAGGCTCAGGCGTCGAAGCCAGGCCTCCTCGCGTTGTGGAAAAATCGCGACGGGAAGCGTTTGGCTACTTTCTGGTTCCGGGGGGGCCCTTCCCGGGCCTCGGGGCCGTCACGAAATGATTCAGGACGAAAATCTGGTCCCGGGGGAAGGGGTCCAGACCCATGGGGGTCGACGTTGCGAAAAGATCATGGCGTCGGGCCTGGGAAGCCCTTTCCCCACTGCCGACCTCTTGGGCCGTTTGGGCTCGAAGATCCACTGCCGACCCCCCGGGTCGTCTGGGCTCGAGGGCCCCTCCCACTGCTCTCCTGATGTCACTGGCCGCGCGGCCTGTCTCGCACCGTCGGGGGGTTGGGAGGGCGGGGACCGGCGGGTCAATGAGGACGCGGCGTAGGACGGGCAAGCCCAAAATGCAACTGCCCCTTGCGACTAGCAGAGACACAAACACATGCGCAGCCAAGACAAACACATGGTCATCAAGAGCGCAATATACATGTTCAGGGCTAAACTAACAACAGTTGGAAAAATGTACAAGACAGGTCAATTGACTCGCATGCTCAGTCCTGGGGAACGAACTGGGCCATTTTTGGTGGGCGGTCGGCTTCACAGATTTCCTGTTCTGGCTTTCGCCCTAAACCCTTTTCGGTGGGCGTCAAGGTTCCCAAATTCCAAGTCCCCTCCGGCACTGCAAGGTTCTCGGACTCTCGAATTCTTGGCTGCGCTCAAATACCCAGGTCCTTGCAGACACTGTCAAATGGAGAGATCAGATGGTCGCATGTAGAGAATATAGATGAGAAGGCAGAGACTGGAGTGGAGCAGAAATGCTACAGTCAACCCGTACAATACAGATGCGCGATCAGGATGCAAGGCCCTTGGAAGTCCATTTCGAGTTTTTCGAGCGGGGCGCGGCCGACGAAAGTGGCCAAGGATGCGCCGAGGATGCAAGGGTGCAAGGGCACCCTTGGGAAGGTTGCCCGTCCTTACTATCCGAGTTGTCTGTAGACAACGAGATCCGTACGCGATAGTCGCGCTCACGAACGCAAGCCCTTGTACATTATGCAATAGTCGCGCTGCCGAAGCCATACGCCTTCGTAAATTATAAAATACTCCCGCCCCCGAAGCCATAATCCTTCGTTCAGTATGCAATGTTCGCGTCGCCGAAACGATACACCGTAGTAGATTTAGCAATAGTCGCGCCCCGAAGCTACGCACCCTTGTAAATGGCAGAGACTCGCGTCCCAAAAGCATAGACCCTCGGCCATTACAACATATTCGCGCTCTCGGGACAACAGAACCTTGGAAAATATGCAATGGTTGAGTCCCCGAGGCCATACATCACTCGTAAATTACAGCATGCTCGCGTCCCCGAAGCTAAACACCTTTCGTGCATTACAAGATGCCCGCGTCCCCGAAGCCATACACCCCTGTAGACTACGCGAGATTTGCGTCCCCGAAACCATAAGCCGTCGTTATGAATTTGCGCCATACTCGCGTCCCCGAAGCCGTAGACCTGAGCAGATTGCGCAAGGCTCGCGCCCCCGAAGCCAGCAACCTTGTAAAATGCTCGAGGTTTGTGTCCCGAAGCCATCAACCCTTATAGCTTACGCGATGCTTGCATCCTTGACGCCATAAACATTTAATACGTTACGCGGTATTCGCGTACCCGGGGCTAAGCATTGGTGTCAATTGGACAGCACTCGCGCCGTCGGAGCCATACACCTTCGTAAATTACACCGTATTCGCGCCCCCGAAGCCATACAACCTTTGAAATACACAATAGCTGAGTCCACGAGGCCATCACCCCCCGTAATTTACAATTTACGGAAGCCACAAATCATTGCAATGTACGGAATATTTGTAGTTTATAAAGATTCCGCAGTTTATGAAGTCCCGACATTGCTTCACGTCGGCGCCCAGACATCCCAACACAGCTCTGCCAAGTCCCATTCTAAGAGAGGGGGGCCGGCGGCATGGAGGCGAAGCCCTTACGGATATTACATGATAGAGAACCGAGCGAGTTTACAGTTGAGAAGCCAGCTAAAAACAACGAAGCACTGTCGTAAAAGAGAGATGGGGAGAGAGCGAGAGAGAGGGGGAGAGAGACAGATAGAACCAGCACAATACTTGCGACAACGGTCAGAATGATATAATCCGCCGGCCCCCTTTGTGGGGCCATCAGGCTGCGAGGGTCGGGCTTGTTGCTCCCTGCGCCATTTCTCGTTTTTAATCTCCAATGTTACAGTCCTGCTTTCTGCTTCCTATTGTAAATTGTTGAAGTCCGCGCAAGGGGGGGGAGCCGAAAAAAGCCCAGAGACCCTCCCCGAATTGCGTTGCCTGAATTCCTGTGGGGCCGTGGGACACGTAAAAATGCATGAGATTCGCGCTCCCGACGCAGTAATCCATCGTAACTACTGCAATCTGCTCGCGTCCCCGAGGCCACGATCCCTTGAAATTGCACCACGCTCGCGTCCCCGTGACCGCGCTCCTTTCTAAAATATGCAGTGCTCGCGCCCCCGAGGCCACGATGTTTCGTAAATTACGCTGGGTTCGCGCCCCTGGTGCAACGATCCCCCGAACATTACACCACAGTTGCGCCCCCGAGGGTACGACCCCGAGTAAATTGCAATTTTCGCGTCCCCGAGGCCAGTGACCTTTGCAAAGTTAAATGGGGCATCCCCGAGGCAACAAACCACAGTAAAGTATACCATACTCGCACCCCCGAAGCCATTAGCCAGTGCAAGATATTAAATTCTTGCGTCCCTGGGGCAAAAAACCCTCGTATATTACCCACTATCCGCGTCCCCGAAACCAGAATCCATAATACATTATCTATCCGCGTCCGCCAGGCCACAAACCATCGCACATTGCTCAGTAGCCGCGTCCCCGAAGCCAGAATCCACCTTCAATTATACAATGTTCGCGCCCCCGAAGAAGCAATCCATTACACATTGGTAAATGCTTGCGCCGCCGAGGCAACAAACCCTTGTAAATCCGCCGACCCTTTGGGGTTCATCGGCGTGTGAGATCTTCCCCCTCCCCAAACCCCTCCCCCGGGAGCCCGGTCCGGTCGATTTGGAGGGGGGGGTGCCTGTTCAAATTCCCCAGTTCCCCCGGGGGGGTCATCCGCTCCCAGAAATCCTGCAGGGACTCTTCTGGTGGCCTCGAAATGGCCTCGGGACGCACCACGACGGCTCAAGAGGACCTCCACGTGGCCTTCGGTGGCCCCAAGATTCCCCAATATGGGCTCAAGACAGCCCACGATGCCCCCAAAACGCTCCGAGAGGCCCCGAAGGGGCGCTCCAAGAAGGTCCAAAGCAGCGAAAATCATTGATTTTCAATTGAAACCGTACATTTTTAGCATCGACGACTTTTCAGCCTGCACGGAGTTCCAGCCAGTCTAAGAGGCCCCCAAGGCCACCCCATGACGTCCCAAAAGGGTCCCAAAAGGCGCCCAAGACGGCCCAAAACGGCGCCAAGACGGCCCCAGAGGCTCCCGAATCGGCCCAAAAGAGTCTCAAGACGGCTCCTAGAGGGGCCCCAACGGCGGAGCCCGAACCGAAAATCCGAGCCCTCCGCTCCCACCTGGCCCTGGGACACCCCACGAGCCGCCCAAAAGGTCCCAAGAGACCCCCAAAAGACCTCCAAAAAGCGTCCGAGAGGCCCAAAAGAGGCCCCAAGAGATCCCCAAACGGCTACTGAACTTCGAAACGCTCCTCCGCACGCCGCGCACGTCACGTCGCACCTCGTTCTCTCGCCCCTCCGCGCATTTCCGACAGAGCCTCTCCCCCGATGAATTGTGTTTCTTCTGTGCACCCGACATTTCCGCCTGCTCTTTCAACAGCGTCAAACATATTTTGCTTGAGCGCATATCAGGGGTCGGCGGATGTGGCGTAAGCCTGAAGAATCATGGCGTATCCAAGTCCACATTGCCATACACCGTGGCAAATTACGCCGTATTCGTACTGCCGAGGCCAATAATGCTCCAAGGCGCCCGAAGATGGTTCTAAGACGACCCAAGAGGGCCCCAAGAAGCCCCCAGAAGGCTCCATGAGGCATCCCGAGGGAGCCCCAAGAGGCCAGCATCGTTGATTTCACAAAACACAAAAAAAGGTTCTGAAGGACATTGGGGTTCTCGCATTTTCAATTTTCCGACGCTCCAAGATGGCCCAAGAAACCCCCAAGGCCGCCCCAAAACAGCTCAAGACGCCTCCACGACCAAGAGGGCCTCAAGACGGCCCGAGAGGGCTCCAGGATGGCCCAAGAAGCGTTCCGAGAAGCCCCGAAAAGCTCCCAGGAGGCCCCCAGAGGTGCCCAAGCCGCGCCAAAGGGGCCGCCAAGAGGCCCGGAGATACCCCACGAGGCCCCCAAGAGGCGCCGAAACCGAGGTGGTAAAGAGGCCCCCGAGAGGCTCCCCACGACACCCCAGCACATATACAAGAGGCCTCAGGCACACAACCCAGACACTGTGGCGGGTGGGCCGAAGGCCACCAGGATAACGCTAACGTCTCAATATGCGCTGATGATTCCTATCCGCCCCCGCACGATGTTCTCAGATGCGCCGAGGCAGCGCCGAGACACACCGACGCGACTCTCGTACAAGAGACAAGAGGCGCGTGTGCCAAGGATCATACATATCACGGATGCGGGAAAATTGGAAATGGGGATGGCGCCAACTTGTGGTGGTTTCGGGGAAACGCTGGCGAGTTACCATATCGGGGGAACGGCGCTTAGCATCATGGATGCGTGGACGCAGCACAAGGTTCGATATGAAGGCGATCTCAATCTGACGCACGAGATTTGCGAGGCTTCAACGGCGTGTTTTATAATGCAGGCCCCCTGTATGGAGCGAGACGCTTGGTTCCAAAAGGGGGGCCGCGATGGCATGCGTAGCCAAGATCCGCCGATGTGTCTTCGGCGCGTTATTGAATGCTCCAAGGCTCATGCAGCCCTGGGAGGCACGGGGGTTGTAAGGATCTTGAGGGCCCGGGCTCTCGATTTCCCAGACCCTCTTGCGAGCTCTTGCGCAAACCTTTCCAGAGGGCCCCAATAATCAAATCTAGTATATCGTTGGTAACTGTTTGAAGATTGCGATGATCTTGTTACGTCGCTGTGAGC
Organism: Prorocentrum cordatum; assembly: GCA_963575745.1. Taxonomy (NCBI): domain Eukaryota; class Dinophyceae; order Prorocentrales; family Prorocentraceae; genus Prorocentrum; species Prorocentrum cordatum. Next base: position 129,340 of record CAUYUJ010021698.1, on the reverse strand, counting down.
TCGTCGGAACCATGGTGTAATTTGGCGCCACGGTCGGTCGGTCGGAATAAGCAGAGGTGGGAACCACGAGAGGGGGTGAGATGGGGGCACGGGGGGCCACGGTCGGGCAGGGCGGGGTACGGTCGGCCAGTCGGGATAAGCAGAGAGGGGCCGACGGGGGGACAGGGGGGAGCACAGGGGTCCACGGTCGGGCACGGGGGGGGGACGATCAGTCGATTGGAATAAGCAGAAGAGGTGGGGCACGGGGAAGGGGGGGGAGGGCACGGGGGGCCCGGTTGAGAAGATGGGGGGGCACGGTCGGAATAAGCAGGGGGGGCACGGGGGGAAGGGGGGGGCGGGGGGGGGGGGGTGGGGGGCACGGTCGGTCGGTCGGTCGGAGTAAGCAGACGGGGGCCACGGGCGGAGGGGCGCGGGGGGGGGGCGGGGGACGGGATGCCATGGTCGGGCAAAGCGGGGCGGGTCGGCCGGACGGAATAAGCAAACAGGGGGCCACGGGGGGAGGGGTGCAGGGGGGAACAGAGGGGGCGGGAAGGCATGGTCGGGCAAGGGGGGGGGGGCACGGTCGGTCGGTCAGAAGGATCAGCAGACGGGGGCCACGGGGCGGACGGGTGCGGGGGGGAGCAGGGGGAAGGGAAAACACGGTCGGGCAAGGGGGGGGGCACGGTCGGTCGGTCGGAATGAGCAGTGGCCACGGGGACGAGGGGCGCGGGGGGGAACAATGGGACGGGGCACTGTCGATCGGTCGGTCGGTCGGAATAAGCAGACGGGGGCCACGCGGCGGAGGGGTGCGGGGGGGAGAAGGGGGACGGGAAGGAACGGTCGGGCAAAGGGGGGCTGGGCACGGTCGGTCGGTCGGAATAAGCAAACGGTGGGCCACGGGCGGAGGGGCGCGGGGGGACACCGTCGGTCGGTAGGTTTAAGCGAATGGGGGCCACAGAGCGGAGGAGTGCGGGGGGAGAGCAAGTGGGCGGGATGGCACGGTCCGGCAAGGGGGGGGCACGGTCGGTCGGTCAGAGGGATTAAACAGACGGGGTCCACGGGGCGGAGGGGTGAGGGGGGGGCAGGCAGAACACACGGGGGCGGCACGCACATTTTAGCCCACAGACTCCAGTACACCCAGGCCACACCCCAGCACGTATCCCAGCACACGAAGGCAACACACATCCCAGCACAGATCCCAGCACTCGGAGGCAACACGCAACCCTGCACACATCCCAGCACACGAAGGCAGCATGCGTCCCAGCACACGTCCCAGCACGCATCCCAACACACACATCCCAGTCCAGCGCACATCCCAGGCAGGGTCGGTCGGTCGAAATAACGCAGTGCGAGATCACACAAGTAAATATGATATGATTCCATGATGGTAGAGAGGGGGCCGGCGGCAGGGGGCGAAGCCGTTACGGATCTCTCTCTCTATATATAGAGGCTACGTCTGAGTGGCTAAAGAGCAGAGTTGTGGGGATATGCACATATCACCATACGCGCATCTCCGAATTATTGAGTCCATTCGCCATGTTTTTGGCCGGCTTGCCGGTGCCATCCTCCCAAATCTGATACACACACCGCGGAAATCGCACAGTCACGGTCCAACCACATACCGTTTTCTCTCTCTCTCTCTCTATATATATATAGTAACATTTTATACTGTCAATGGTACGACACAAAAACAGTTCAGACACATAAGTGTTTCAATGGTGTTGGATTTCGCGCTGTTTCCCATGAGAGAGACATCCCGGCCCAAATTGAAAACCGGCATTTTCAATATGGTCTTTATATCATTCGAAACGGCAGCTTCGCGAGAGACATCCTCCACACATTGGCGTCGGAGCTTCTTCCCAATTGCAATCGCAGGGTGTGGAACACCCTCCTGCGCCACACACATCGCAAGGAATGGCAAGCCCACCTTCGTACGACTGCGATCCCGCTTTTGCACCTCCTTCCCAACAATGCCCTGCTGATCCCCGTTATCCTCCTTCTCTCCGTGCTCCTCCTCTTCTTCGCCATCTTCTTTCTCCTCCTCCTCGGATCTGACTTTTTGTGTGAACATGTCCTGCGATGCTTCGTGTTGCAACTCTTGTTGTATGACTTTGGTCACGCATGTAACACGCGTGTACACTCATATACAGAGAGCGTGTGGGGGAAAGAGAGAGGGAGAGAGAAAGAGAGAGATAGAGCGAGAGAGAGAAAAACAAAACAAAACACACACAACAGGGAGAGAGAGGCAAGGAGACTCGGGAACAGAGAATTGATCTACGTCATATAGTACAACGCATGGCAAGTGTATAATGCATATGAAATTCAACATGGGAGAAGATGAAGGAGAGGGCTTGCGTCCCACCCCGTAGAAGTGGAAGTCAAACCATTGGTTGGGTTTCATGCCTGGTGTAATCCATTCAACAGCGCGATGTTGCCAACGCCGGTGTGCGAGGCACCACTGCGAGAGCCGCGTTCTGAAAACGAGCCCGTCTTCATCCCTGCAGCTGGTGGAGCGTTCAAGGGAAGTGCGCGCGGCTGTGGGGCGGGAGCCGCATCTTACGCAGAAGAGGACGGGCCTCCCATACACGCAGCAGCTGGAGGCGGCTTGCACAAGGAGGTGCGCAGCGCGAGGGCCCCATGTTGGAAAAGCCTGGTGACTGTCGGAATGTCTCGCTTTGCCCGACCTGCCCTACTGCAACGTCTGTTGGTTGGACCTGGGAGAACTGTCTACATAAGATGGGGATGGACGAGGATGAAGAGAAATGTGGGAGGACGAGGGCGACGAGGCGGAAGAAGGCGACGCATAGCGGGGGAGGGAGGATGAGGAAGAGGGTGAAGCAGGGGCGGGAGGCGGGAGGAGGGCGGAGGAGGGCGGACGGGGGAGGAGGGAGGACGAGACGAGGAGGAGGGCGCAGGAGGGAAAAGAAAAAGGATGACAGCGAAGGGGGATTGGGGTGACCCAGAAGGGGGTCCAGCTGCAAGGGGGTGGTGCACTAGATGTGGGCCAATTGTATTGCAAATGTATTGCGCCGGAGAATTGTATTGCATTGTATTGCAACTAACGCATGACACGCGAAAATCCAGCAATACATCTGCGCCCCCGAATGCATTGCACGCCCCAAGTGTATTGCAACCCCACAGATCTACTATTGCACCAGATCTATTGCATCACCCCCTTGCCGCTGGTCCCCCTTGGTGGGTCAACCCGAGAGGAGGAGGAGGAGGAGAAGGAGGAGGAGGAGGAGGAGGAGGAGGAGGAGGAGGAGGAGGAGGAGGAGGAGGAGGATGAGGAGGAGGAGGAGGAGGAGGAGGAGGGAGCAGGAGCAGGATGACAATCGACGAGGAGCAGATCCTCCTCTTCCTCCGGGGCGGGGGGGGGGGGGGGCGGCGCCTGTCGGCTCATGGGCGGCACGCGGGCCCCGACTGCGGGCGGGACCTCGGACGTGTACGCAGGATGGGTTTGGCAGACGGCCCCTCGGCTTCCTCTTGGGCCCCTCGCTGGAGCTGCCGGGGGAGGCGTCGAGGAGCAGGGTGGACCCATCCTCCTCCTGCTGTGTCCCCCTCCTCCTCCCTCCTCCTCCTCGCTCCTTCTTGAGCAGCCTCCCTCTTCCCCCCCCCCCCCAACCTGCTCCGTCCTCCATCCCTTGTCGTTTTGGGTCGCGCTCCTCCCTGTCGTACCACCAGGCGTGTCCGCAGGCCAGCGCGAGCATGTTGCTCAAGACCTCTTCAAGCTTGCGGACGAAGCCAAACATGCCAATAGTTGCAAAGATGGAATCCAAGCCTTGTTCAAGATGTGGCTCGCGCCTTGACTGACACCCGTCTTACACAACTTGCAGCAAGTACAAGGATGGATACCGGTACCGTCTCTGAATGTAACTCTCGTCTTCGCACCGCGCGCATGTCGTCAACACTTGAAGCATTCATCCAGATTTTAGCTAGTACCTTTTCAAAACGTGGCGCTCGCATTCTCGCTGACACTTTCGCCTCCACGTATACAACATGTGCGCGGATAGATGCTTGTGCATTTTCGACATGGAGATATCGCGCGTGACTTGCCCAACACATACTACCACACGTGAACATGCGCACCAGTTGCGCGGATGGAAGGCGGCATTTTTCATCACATGGCTTTCGCCTGAGACCTCGCTGGTTTCTCATCGTGCAACAACTATACGGATGGCCGGCGGGTCATTTTCAAAACCGGGTTCCTTTACGGCGGCTTCGTGCCGTGTCGACCCAGGCGTTGGTTCTTGACCCCGCGGGGATCTTTCAACCTTTCGCGATCGGCCGCTTCCAGCGCGCCAGGTCGTTCAACCTCGACCGGCTCTGCGTCGCAGGGCGGCGTTCAGCGTGGAACGCCAGCGGCGGAGTCGCCGCTGGCCGACACGACACGAACCTACCGTTAGGTCGGGCCTGTCCCCCTGCAGGCGGATTTTGGGCGAAAAATGAAACACAACCCAAATACACCAAACAAATATAAAAAGATGATTGACAAATCGTCCCCAGACTATTTTTGGACTATTTTTGAATAGTTGAACAGTCCTCCTGTGGAAGCACACGCCCAACTTAAACCTACCGTGCAAGGCTGGGGGGGGGAGCTTCTCCCAAGCGGAGCTGCCGCCCGAAGTGCGGGGGGCCCAGTGGCGCTCGTCATCCCGGGGGCGCCTCGCGCAGCGAGAGGAAGAACACGATGCTGCGGACGAGTGTGGGGGGGGGACGTTTCGAGCGGGGGCGGTTGTATGGCAGCATTGTTGGCACATCTTGGGTTTGCTCTGGTCCCTCCTCCTCCTCCTCCTCCTATATATGTGTATATCTACATATGCATGACGGAATATCTTGGAGGCGTCGGGTCGGGTGAGGGTGCATCATCAGACAGGGGGGGGTCATGGGGAGGCGTGTCAATACCACTGCGATGATGGTCTCATCGAGCTTCCGAGAGACGCGACGAACGACAAGAGAGTCGAAGAGGGGGATCGCTGAGACTGGAAATCTGATCTTCGAGGGGAGTGCCACCGAAATCACTTTTTTTTGCAAAAGGAGAAAACAAGGTTCCTGGAACTCGAACAACTGCTTTCGTGAATCACGAAGGACGGGATGGGCGTTATCGTCGGCAGCATGTGGGAGCGGAGCAACGCGTGTCAGGGCAGAGGTACGAATAGGATGGTTATACCATGGCAGCAACCCGAAGCAATGATACATTGAGTAGGCGGTGAGAAGGGGTGGATAGAGACATAACCAAAACAAATGCGGCGGGTGGGCCGGCGGAGAAGGCATGGTTCGCATAGGATCGGGCGAGGTGGGTGTATTCTGTTGTTTTGGGAGACAACGGCTCGGTTATCGCATTGGTAAGAGCGAACATCACTGTCACATGCCATAGAGACACTTACTGTGGTGGTTGCCGGGGTTGGATTGGAGAACTATGACTGCTTAATAACTGGAGCAGGACTGGAGCTGAGCAGAGTCGTTGCTGGTGTCCCGATGCCAGATTGAACATGGTCGCGCAACTTCGTGACTCGGATGAGGGAATCGAGAAAGAAAGGAGTTGGACATCTGAGACACACGTGGAATTTAACAGGGGCATTTTGGAGTGGCCCTTCCCTGGGTCCCACGCTGCCCAATCTTTTACGGTAGCCACAGCTGGTGCACCAGCGCCAGAACTAGGGCACTTCTTGCAACTGCGATGTTCAGCATCGCGTGCTCCTCGACCGTAGACTTGAAATGTTCAACACAGCCAACCTTCCAATCTAGATAGAATTGTAAGACCACTGCGCATCCAGATTTCTAAATTTTGTTGATGCAAGTGTGTTTCCCAGTTCTGATATATGCACATCTTGGCGTTGCTTCCAGACTGCGCTGTCAGTGACAATTCGTTCTGACTGCGTTAAGTTCCGGCAGAGGTCCAATGTTCCCCGAAAGCTCGTCCATGTCTAGTGAGGGAAGCATGTTATTGACGTATGTGTCAGATGTTGTTTCCGAGCTTCAGCCATGAAGCCAGAATCCCAAATCCTGTATGACATGGGAGCAGAGCCCGAAACAGCGGCACATGATGGGACGGACAGTTATGTGCACAACGTAATGATGCAGATTACTTATACCAGGCAAATGCATTGCAACAAACCGTACCATTATGAGAAGGCAGGGCGAAAACATGCTGCTTCATCGACGACGGGTACCTCACCAACGGCTGATGCACGCGAAACTTTTTCCGCGATCTTCTAGCTGGCACACCAGTCAGGTGCCTCCATATTTCGTCTGTTGCGGGGGCCGCAACAGGCATTTCGCAGTCGCGTGTGCAAGCACAGGGTTCATACTAAGAACCCATTCGCAACCATGGACTGCAAAGCATCGCCAGCGATGTGGAACACAGAACCTTCAACATAAGCTCTGCATGTCTGATAACCCTCGTCAGAATCGTTCCCCCGACTGTTTGAACCAGCATTTCGAGGGGACTGCAGTCGTTGCGATGAGAGGCCTTCCAGAGCCTCAGAACGGACCGAAAAACTTCGGTCCTTGATTCTTGATTAGAGGCCTCCTAGATGGGGTCGGAGTAGATGGGGTCGGAAGATCGCGCCGCATCGCCGATACGTCGGCAGTGCATCGGCGATGCATCGGTGATGCACCGTCGATGCATCGTCGACGTCGGCGATGTATCGCAGACGTCGACATGAAGCAAATCCGGCTCCACATCGGGCCCCATCGCCGATGCATCGGGATGCGGCGCGATCCTCCGACCACATCTCCTCCGACCCACTCCAGGAGGCCCAGATCGACCCGCCCCTCCTTCCACGGAAAACATCCGACAGGACCAAAGGCATCACGGCGATCCAAGATCACATCACGCGAGCGGCTTCGGGCGCACGTGCAGTCAGGAGGAGGAGGAGGATTAGGAGGATTAGGAGGATTAGGAGGATTAGGATGAGGAGGACTAGAGGATTAGGAGGATTAGGAGGATTAGGAGGATTAGGAGGATTAGGAGGTGGAGGAGGAGGAGGAGGAGGAGGAGGAGGAGGGGCGGCACAGGCGCGTGGCCGGAAAAGGCCCTGTAAGCCATCCCGGCCAGCAGGGAGTGCCGCTCTCGGGGAGACGTGAGGCTCGGGTTCGGGGGGCTCGGATTGGCCCGACGGGGCCACCGTGAAAATGACGAGGCCCAGCGTGAAATGTGACGCGAACTGCCGCTGCAAGCATCCCACGGGAACTGGACCGTCAAAATCCAGGACGCGCTCGTAAACAAAAAAAAAAACGTCCGCAAAGCCGAGTTCCCGCGTACTCGAGTCTTCAGTTTCCCCGACGCTTGCGGACAAGGAGGCCTCGCGAATTCAGGCGGGCATCAGTCACCCAGCACGCCTGGGCGCGTCCAGAATACACGCTGTTCCCTTGCGGGTGGTGGTGGTGCTCTTGATGTCAGGGGGGAGACTGCATACTGCTTGCTGCCACGACAGAGACGGGTCTGGGAGAAAACGGAACCTGGACTCCAAGGCTTCTTCCGCGACCAACTTTTCATCCCAGTTGATTGTGTTCACGGTCGCGGGGCCCAGGGAAGATCTCCGAGAGACCCGAAAATGGCGAAAACCATTCATAAGGAACACACAGGAAAACATAAGCGTAAGCCCCCAGACCAGGACGGCGACGATGACTTTTCACGTTGGCACTGCGTCGAAGCAGCCAGTCCTGCCAGGTGGGGAGGAGGGACCCTTCACCAAACCCTGCTGTGCTGGCAGCTCCTTGATGAGCCCAGGCGGCTACGGATCCGTGCAGTCCCTTCCTGCCAGAGCGCTCTCCCGACTGAGGCTTGGACCCCCCTAGGCCGTGTCCCTCCAAGTAGAGAGGTAACGAACTTTCGGAGGTCCGCGCGGATCTCTTGGGTCGGCGGTGCGTATCTCTTGCCTGACGCGCGGAGCGCGCCAGGCGCGGCGCCACAGGCCCCGAGAGGCGAGACACGGGTCGGATCCCAACGGGACAAATTAGATCCCAACGCGCTGGGTCATATCCTGACGAGACTAATACTGAAACCGCTTAGATCCCAACAAACCTCACTTACGTTCCCAAGCGTTGTTGTTAAGCGTCTCCTGAAGAAAAAAAGCCTTCTGCGCGCGTCCTCGGCTTCGTCATGGGTCCCTGAGGGTTCCTCCCGAGGTCCGTGACAGATTCCCGAGGATTCCTCGGGATTCCTCCGGGTTCCTGAAGGATTCCGGAACAAAACGCTAAAAGCAATTCTTGAGGAATTCCAGAAGGAGTCTTAAATGATATCTCAAGGGCCACTGAGGAGTCCTCACACATTGTTCAGGATTCGGGAGGGACCCCCAAGAAGTCCTTCAAGAACTCATGGATGATTCTAAGGATTCCTGATGGATTCCTGGAGATTCCGTGAGGATGCCGAAGGGCTCCTCAATATTCCCCATGGATTCTTTGAGATTTCAAAGCATTCTGGGAGAATCCGATCGGATTTCTCAGAACTCTTGCTACATTCCTGAGGGACTGCTTAAGGCTTGCTCACGATTCCTGAAGATGCCTGAGGAGTCCTGAACAGCTTCCTGAAGATTCATGGGGATTCCTGGAGGAATCCAGAAGATCCCATAGGAAGCTGGAAGATGTTGGGGGATTCCGCAAGGTTTCTCAGAATGTATAAACAAGCTTTTTGCAATTTCCTGGATGATTCCGGGGGGTCCTGTGAACGCCTCAAGGATCCTGAAGGCTTCCTTTGGTGTCCTCAGTCTTGAGGCTTCCTGGAGGGTCCCTGATGATTCCTACATGGCCTTTGACGATGCCTGAAGGTGGGGTTCGGCCCTAACCCACGGTGGAAATTGCTCAAAACTTCAGCCCCTCTCTTGGTCGGCTTCATACAAGAGGTACCGAGTTTCACGGTTCTCCCCTAAGTCCACCCACCGTATTTGAGACAGAGGAACTGTTGCTCAGTTATCTTCGTCGCACCCTCGGACCCGACAGGGCCATCAAGGGCCCCCGTGGCCTTTTCAAGAGCCTGGCCCGACACGGCGACGAGGGAATGGTCTTTCGGATCTTCGACCAATCGGCGAATGTATGGTGGAGTGCCTTGGCACCCGTCTTGTGGACGGTGCTCGGACTCACACACAATCAAACAATGCACGCACTGCAGGCCAAGCTCTGTCCTGCACCATTGATGCCAGTTCACCCTTCTACGAGACTGACTCCTCGACCTGAGCGCTCCACGAGCCCACCTCAGACCATTCTTAAAGAGGGGCAGGGTGGCACAGGCAACACGGACAAACGCCGCAGCTCGAGTCTGCGCTAAATCTAACGCCATGAGGAAATCTGTATCGGCGCTCGGGTGGCCAGACAGTGCAAGTTTAGCATGGTTATCAACAATCTTACTAGCCTGTCCGTAGCGATATGTATCGCCGACTAACTGAGCAAACTCCTCATCACAGCCTCAGCCACAGCCTCCGATCACCCGCTGGAGCAGAATGGCAGCGGTAAAGGAGGGAAGTGAACGGAGGAGAAGTGGGTGGAACAGGGAGAGTTGAATGAGAGGAATGAAGAACATGAGGAGAAGGTAGAGGAGAAATATGAGCAGGGGTAAGTAGGTGGAGGGCTAGTAAAGCGGGCGGGGAAAGAAGAGTATGGGGGAGAGGGGGGACGGGTGGGAGTGGCGGGAGAGATAGAGGCTGGAAGTGTGGAGAAGGAGGAGAAAGGGTGGGAAGTCTTAGGAGCAGGAGGAAGGCAACAGCGGAGAGGAAGAGAAAGAGAAAGAGAGAGAGAGAAGGAGTTGGAAAGAGAAAAGAGAGAGAGAGAGAGAGAGAGAAAAAACAAAAAAGAGTTGACGGCGAAAGGAGGAGGAACAGGAAATAACATAATGTGGAATGGGACGTGGGCGCGTTTCTAACAGGCTGGCGCTCCGCGGCAGGGGAGGGGAGGGGAGAGCCCTCCGAGAATGGAGTAGCGGGGAGTGGATGGGGCAAAGGAGGCTGGGCCCCAATCCCCAAACATGCGATGCTTGGCCTTTTCCCGACCGGGGCCCTATACAGATCCCGAACGCTCCCCCCCAGTGCCGTTTCCAGTCCTGGGTAAGACGAAGCCAAGAAAAGGATAAATCCGGGTGATGATCAATCGAGAATCTCTGAGATCCCGTAATTAGCTCTGGAGGCTGCATCGGGCGTCGCGGCCTTCCCAGAGCGTTCCCGGACGCTCTGAAAGCGTTCCAGAACGCTCAGCGACGGACTTCTCCTTGTTCCAGCTCCGTATGGTTGTGTCCGCTTCTGATGGCGCTGGGGGGCCCATCGAGGATCTACTGACCAGGGTCAGTCCAAGCCCGGGTCAGTCGGGCCTTGCAGGATCCTGCGAGACCCTGCAGGATCCTGCACCCAAGCCCGGGTCAGTGCGCCCCTGGCCGTGCAGGATCCAGCAAGATCTGGCGCCCTGGCTGGCCCCCGTTTGCATGGACCTCCGTCTGTGGAGCCCCGACCCAACGGAGCGCGCGCAACCTCGGCGCTTCGCTTCGCTGGACCCCCAGAGGTCCCGACCACATCCCCAGGACTGGTTTTCATCCCGAGCCGTTTGTGTTCGCGGTCTCGAGGCCCGGGAAGGCCCCCCTGCAAGGGCCGAACATTGCGGAACAGAACAAAGACACCTCCCGCCGTGATTTTTTCATGGCTCGAGGGGGGGCCTGGGTCCCCACAGGTGGAGCGTGCGCGCGATTCAAGCGCCACGCCTCGTCGGATCTCATGGGTTTCCCATGAGATCCGACGTTGCAGAACAATTGCGATATCGTAAAAATAATGTTTTTTTGTGTCGGCGGCTGGGCACACGGTGACTGCTCCGGCGAACGGGCATTATGGGGACGCACAAGATGCAAATTGGGCCGCTGTGCGCGAGGGAGGAGGAAGAGACCCCGGCGTGACGTCGTGAAAAATCGCACCCAGAACCCCGGACCGCATCTTTCTGCGTCATTTTTCGAGCCGGATAATTCTGTGAGGGCCCCGGGGCCTGGAATCAGGCGAAAGCCCCCGTTGCGAAAAGGTCATAACGCCAGGAGATACCTCCAGGTCCCGGGACGCGCCCGGCCCGGGCGACGGGAGCGCCCCGACAAACACGGCCACCATCCCGAACAGAGGAATCCCGAGGCCCGCGGGCGCTGCGCGCCGCGGGCCGCCGCGCGCGCGGAGCCTCGTGGGAGGTCAGGGCGTGTCCTGCTCCTCGCGCGCGCGGGCGGGAGGAGGGAGGGCGGGAGGGAGGGGAGGGGAGGGAGGGGGGGGGAGAGGACGAGTGGCGAAGCACCACGCAGGTGCCGGCCTGTGCGAGGAACCGGGATCAGAGCCCTCCCACGGGCGGCGGCGATGGCGGCCCAAACGCAGCGAAGACGACGAGGAAAGCGTCGACGACGAGAAGGCGGACGGATGATATGAGGGCGCTGGCGTTATGGAACCCAAAAGTTGTTCGGCCCTGCTTCCTCGCACCCTACTCCACCCGGGGGAAAGGGAGGGGAATGGGAGGGGAGGAAGGAGGCGGAGATGGAGGGGGGACTCCGCCCTCCCCCCTCCTCCCCAGATTGGCGCGGCGAGGAGGAGGCGCTGGAGGGGCATGCTATGCGGAGGAGCAGCAGCCAGGCAGCTTGCTCTGCGAGTCTCGATGGCAGAACGTCCAACCCCATAAGGAGCTCTCCGACATGCGAGGCTGTTTCTTGAACGCGCTCAAGGAAGGCAGCGAACAGGGCGGGGCTGTTTAGCAAACGCCCATGGCCGTTTACCCAGACCCCCGACGTCATTTTTTTTTTTTTTTTTTTTTTTTTTTATCATGACGTCGACCCCCAAAGGGCTAGACCCATTCCCTGGGATCGGTTTTTCATCCTGAATCGTGTTTTCACGGCCCCGAGGCCCGCAGTGAGGGCTCCCAGAGGCTCAAACACAGCGCGAAACACCTCCCGCCGTCATTTTTGTCACGACTCGAGGAGGCCTGGGTAGGAAACGCCAATCGTCGGGGTCTTTTTTTTTTTTTTTGTTCCTCCCTTGCGACCCCGCGGGGTGCGCGACCCCCCATGAGAAGCACCCCGACGAACGAAGCCGTCTAGGAAACGCGCCCCAGGAAGGAAGCGAACAGGGCGGGAGTGTTTCGTAAACGCCCATAGGGTTGGTTGGGAAACGCCCATCGAATGTCGGGGTCTGGGTGGCTTCTTCCTCCCTTGAGCGACTCCGCGGGGTGCGCTCCTCCGGGTCCTGGCTCGTCTCGGGGCGGGAAAGAAGGGAGGACAGGGGAGGCCCTCCTTCTCCTCCCACTCCTCCCCTGAGATCCGATGTTGCAAAACATGTAACATCGCAAAAAATCACGCCTGCAGCCCCGGACCGCATCCTTCTGCGCCATTTTTCGAGCCGGATCGATCTGTGAGGGTCCCGGGGCCCGGCATGGAGCGAAAACGCCCGCTGCGAGCACCAGGATCTCAGGGCCCCTTCTCCTCCCCATCCTCCCCATCCTCGGGAGCGGCCAAGAGGGGGGTGTCCAAGAGGGGGGTGGGTGCAAATCATGACCGGCGGCATGTGCGCGGCCCAGCGGGGGGGCCAGGAACGTAATGGAATAAGACGAGGCGCCATGAGATCGGGGGAAATATCATGACCCCCGCCATGATATCCACCTCCCCCTAGTCATCACCCCCCTCTTTTCCGCCCCCTGCATCCTCCCGTGTTCAGCGCCCCTCAAACGGGGACTCTACTAACGGGTACTTTGGCCAGTGACCCAGCGAACCCAACCCTTCCCGATGTGGGCAAAGCTGCAATGCAAGAAAAAGGCCCTAAAGTGGCAACTTTCGGCAACAATTCAAAGTACCCGTTAGTAAGTACCCATTGCGGTGCCGTTGACGTGTTCCTCCCCCGAGACTCCCGCGGGGAATGCGCGCGCCTCCTGGTCCTGGCTCGCCTCGGGGCGGCTCGGGCGGCTCTGCGCCTGCTCCCTCTCGGGGCGGCTCTGCGACTGCGACTCGGGGCGGCTGTGCGCCTCTCGGCTGTGGTCGCCTCGCGCGCGCGCGTGCGCGAGGGGGCCGCCGACGGCACCGACGGACCCACGAGTTCGGACGACAAATAACGAATACCAGAAAACATACCCCCAAATGGGACGATTTGACGATTTGTTGTCCATGGTTGATGATGCCTCCTGTAGAAGGACAGGCCCGACTTAAGCCTAGGACCGAAACCGACAGACCTTGACCCGCAAAATGACGGCGGCGACGCCCTCTCGCGAACCGAAAACGGCCAGTTCGCTTATCGACGTGTCAGTGTAGGAGGTCTGGCAACCTCCAAACGATTTCTCAAGGGGGGGGAGGTGGGGTTCACTTTGTCCGGGGCCTCCCGAGCGGAGTGAACCCCACCTCCCCACTCAGAAATCGTGTGTGTGTGTGTGTGTGTGTGTGTGTGTGTGTGTGTGTGTGTGTGTGTGTGTGTGTGTGTGTGTGTGTGGGGGGGGGGCAGGGCTCGCACGTGGCCTCCCAGATGGACCCCGCCCCACCCCCTCGGCCACCCAGGCTGGACAGCGGCCGGCCTTCCCATACGCCCAGCGCTTCGCTCTCTCCAGCGCGCGGTCGAAGGGCCCCTGGGCCTCGACCCGCCTCTTCCCCGAGACAGATGTTGCTCCACCGCGGGCCGTTCCTGTTTCGTTCCTTTCTTTTTCGTTGGGACCAGCTCTGCGCAGCCTCTGGGAGACCACGGCGGGTCCTTTAATAAACAAGACCTGGTGCGAAATGCTCCCCGGACGAGTGGCGAATGCCGCGGGCCGTTTCTGATGACAGCCCCGAGACGTCGGGAGGCCAAGCGTGTCGGCAAAACTGGCCGCCTGGGAGCCAGCTGGAATGCCCCATCACAACACAACGGGCCAGCATCCCCTCAAGACCTCGATCCTCGGATTCTTGGGCAACCCCAGCAGGCCCGATTTCTGAGACGCCCGCTGGGGTTCAACACTCGAAGGATATCTGCATCGGACACTCCAGCGCCGACTGGACCAAGCCAGGCGCGCGATGAAACAATATGGTGCTGCACTGTGCGGCGTGCTCCAGCTCGGAAGCGGCGCGTCGTCCCGGCCGTCTGTCCTCATCCGCGGCTCGGTGGCACGCCGAGAACCCGGCGCGCGTGTGATCAAAACATCAGTTCCGCGCCCCGCGGGGTCTATTCATCAGCCCTGAAGGGGGGAGAGGATCAATTTTTTAACACAAGCTGACATTAGGGTTCGCAACCGTCGCAGAAACATTGTTGAGGTCTGTGCTGGCTTCGGATCTGCGCCGAGCCCCCCTGCGTGCCGCCAGGGAGCTCCAGCGCAGATCCAAAGGGGGCTTCAAAATGTTATGTTTATTTGTTTGTTCATTGGAGAGGTGGTCGTCGTCGCCGTCGCTTTCGTCGTCGTCGCCGTCGTCGTCATCGTCGTCGTCGTCGTCGCCGTCACTGTCGTCGTCGTGGTCGTCGCCGTCGTCGGATTCGTCGACGTCGTCGTCGTGGCGTCGTCGTCGTCGTCGTCGCCTTCGCCGCCCTCGTCGTCGACTTTTGCTGCAAGCGGAAGCCCGCGAGAGTCCGCGCGCACGGCGGACCTCTGCTCCTGCTGCGGCCGTCCCGCGACAGGCTCATGGCGTCGAGCATGCCCGCGTACATCGTCATCCTGCGACGACGGCGACGACGCCGACGCCCGACGATAGACGACGACGGCGACGGCAACGACGACGGCGCCCGACGATAGACGACGACGGCGCCGACGATAGACGACGACGGCAGAGCCCGACGATCGACGATCGACGGCACCGCACGGTCGACGACGACGACGACGACGGCGCCGACGACGACGACGGCGCCGACGACGACGACGACGACGACCCCGTCGCGGGATCGCAGCGGCCCTGGGCCTCGGCCTCGGTGGCCTGCCTGGCGCTCTGGGGGCTTCTTCTGCCAGGGGCCTCCGGGAGGCTCCTCGTCACGGGGGTTGGGTCGGGCATCGTCCTCCTGCAGCCCGACTTTGGGAGACAAATATTGTACAGAAGAAAACCCCAATCAACCAATCAATGGATGGCTTGTAATGGGATCGATTGAAAAATCGATAACTAAAGAGATCGACCGGGAACCCGGGAACCCGGGAACTCGGAACCCACCGAAATCGGCCGGGAACCAATAACCAGGAACCCGGGAACCCAGAACTGGGAACCCAGCCGACCACCAGAATCGGCGTGACCATTTCGCTGAATCTTTGAATTTCCGCTAGTACCCCTTGAGTGCAAGCATTGATTGGGGAACAAAGAATCCAAAATTATAGAAAATGGTGGGAAATAATGGAACAGAGGACAAAACAATATTCAAACAAATCAGAACTAGTCACAAGAGGGACGAAATGCTCAAGAGGAGTAGAGACATAGTCAGGCGACGACTGTCTGGTTCCGGGTCGATCTCCTCATATCGATCTGTTTATCGATCCCACGATTCATTATCGATCTCATGATCGATCTCACTGTTCATCTCACTCAATCGATCTGCCCATCGATCTCATCAAACCATCCACTGATTGGCTCTTCCTCTGGTGTCATTTGTTATACCCCCGAGCCCAGTCCTCATCGCCCTCGTCTGCGTTGTTCCCGAGGCCTTCGGGGGCCTTCCTTGTCGGAGGCGCGGCATTTTTTCATGGCTGTCTGGTCGTGCAGGTGTTCCTATGGGTTTCGGAGGTGGTCGCAAGTCATCGGAGGCCTTCGAGGTCCAGGTCTTCGCATGCTTCCTCCCGCTCACTCCTCCTCGCCCTCGTCTTCTTCAATTCTTGGCTTTCGGGGTCCCTCCTCGTCGCCATGGCAGCGACATCGTAGTCCTCGCGCGTGCCCTTCCTCTGTTCAAAATACGCCTGCATCTTTCGAGAACGACCAACCGGGCGGCTGTCTCAATCAAATTACCCGGTCGTTTACCGTGCACGTGAGAATCCGTGATTCGCGACCGCAGAATATTATCCGACGCAGCGGGGCTGAAAAGGACCGTTGAAGGGAGGAGGCCCTTCCTCCCAATTCCCCCATTATCACATCCCCCTCCCCAAAGATCTGATGTTATCCAATCTATGTCTGCACTGGCGGGCCCCAATCGAATGTGAACAAATTGGGCCAAATGTATCGGGTCAATGTGTCGGGCCGGTGTCGGTAAGCGGCTGGGTTCCCGGATTCCCGTTTCCGATGAAATTGCTGAGCCGATTCGGTGGGCAGCCATGTTCCCGGTTTTTAGGTCCTGGGTCGGCCAAACCAAACAGAACATCCAATGGTACCCTCCCCAGGATGCACACGTGCATCCGACAACATCGGAGAACACGAGGGCACCCTCCCCAAGCGGACATCGACCTTCTACCTCGGTCCGGCCCTATCCACATTCCAGGCCAGCTTGCTATCCCGCGGGTTCGACCCATGTGGCGGCAGCGGCGGCCGGCAAGCGCCGCGCGCGCGGGCGGAGGTCCCATTGTCGCGCAGCGAGAGCGTGGGCTCGGGGTCCTCCTCCTCGAGGTAGTCCTGCTCGAGCACCTCCAGCAGGGAGGGGAGGGGGCACACGGGGGAGGCCATCGTCGAAGGAAGGAGCACCGACTCCCCAAACAAAACACAAGCGGCAACTGCCGCGTCGACAACGAGACGCCGAAGTGCAGTGGTCCTTCAAACAGACCAAACTGAACAAGCTCGCGGCGGTCATGGCGAGGCGAAGGATTTCTCTGACACATCATTTTGAAGGGGAGGGGCAGAGCGGAATTTCTGACGATCGATGACTGAGGTGCTTGATGATTTGGGGCTATTTGGGGCTCGGAAAGCCTTCCTCCGCCCCCTCCCCCATTCCATGCCTCCTCCTCCTCTTCCTCTTCCTCCTTTTCCTCCTCCCCCTCCTCCCCTTCCCCCCGCCTTACGCCGCAGAACTAGCGTTGCATCCAACTAAGGCTAGGAAGGCAACCGAAGTATGATAGATCGGAGCGCTCCGCGCCGCGCCCGCCGAACGACGTGGAGGGCGAGGCTGAGCTGGCCCGCCTACAAGAGGAGGGGGGGGAGGAGGAGGAGGAGGAGGAGGAGGAGGAGGAGGAGGAGGAGGAGGAGGAGGAGGAGGCGGAAGAGGAGGACGACGATGAGGAGGAGAAGGAGGAGGAGGAGAAGGATGGGGATGAGGAGGAAAAGGAGGAGGAGAAGGAGGATAAAAATGAGAGAACAAGGAGGAAAGGAGGGAAAGGAAAAGGAGGAGGAAAGGAGGCAGAGGCGGAGGCAGAGGCGGAGGAGGAGGAGGGGGGAGGGAGGAGGAGGAAGAGGAGGATGGGGAGGAGGAGGAAGAGGAAGAGGAGGAGGAGGAGAAGGAGGAGGAGGAGGAGGAGGAGGAGGACGACGACGACGACGAGGATGAGGGAGGGACGACGACGACGAGGATGAGAGAACAAGAAAAGAGGAGGCAGAGGCGGAGGCAGAGGCGGAGGAGGAGGAGGAGGGGGGGGAGGGAGGAGGAGGAGGAGGCGGAGGAGGAGGAGGAGGAGGAGGAGGAGGAGAAGGAGGAGGAGGATGAGGAGGAGGAGGAGGAAGAGGAGAGGAAGAGGAGGAGGAGGAGAGGAGGAGGAGGAGGAGGAGGAGGAGGGAGGAGGAGGAGGAGGAGGAAGAGGAGGAGGAGGAGGAGGAGGAGGAGGAGGAGGAGGAG
This sequence comes from Prorocentrum cordatum, assembly GCA_963575745.1. NCBI lineage: Eukaryota > Dinophyceae > Prorocentrales > Prorocentraceae > Prorocentrum > Prorocentrum cordatum. Next base: position 111,746 of record CAUYUJ010021698.1, on the reverse strand, counting down.
GAGGGGAGGAGGGAGGAGGAGGAGGAGGGGAGGAGGGGAGGAGGAGGGGAGGAGGAGGAGGGAGGAGGGGAGGATAGGAGAGGAGGAGGAGGGGGGAGGTAGAACGCGGAGGAGGAGGAGGAGTAGGAGGAGGAGGAGGGAGAGGAGGGAAGAGGAGGAGGAGGAGGAGGAGGAGGAGGAGGAGGAGGAGGGGGGAGGGAGGAGGGGGGAAGGAGGGGGAGGAGGCGGAGGCGGAGGCGAAGGATGAGGGGGAGGAGGAGGCGGAGGAGGACGAGGAGGAAGAGGCGGAGGCGGAAGCGGAGGAGGACGTGGAAGAGGAGGGGGAGGCGGAGGAGGATGAGCAGGCGGAGGCGGACAAGGAATGCACGTGCACAGAGGGGGACGAGACGAGGGCAAGCGGACAAGACGCGAGAAGAGGGCAAGCGATCCCGCTCCTGTCAGTCGCCGCGCGTCTAATCCTCAGCGGATGTTGATATGGATGTAGTACATTGTGAAGGAGACGGCGCAGGCCGCAATGAAGATGTGAGGGATCGCAGGAGCCCGTCACTCTCGAAATTCAGCTTGGGCTCGTCGATCTCGCTCGGCGAAAACAGGTGGCAGAACTCAGGCTGCAGCGCGTGCTCGTCGAACTCGTCCAGCTCGTCGTACGCGGGCGGACACCTCGGCATGAGCAGCTCGTCGAACTCAGGCTGCACCGCCTTCAGCTCAGGCTGCGGCATGCACAAGTCGATGGATTCCACAAGCTTCGCAAAGTCGTCGCAGCAGCCGGCTTTCTGGATGTGCGCGAGAAGGTTGCCGAAGTAGATGCCAAGAAAGCCAGAGGCGTCGTAACATTCATTGGTCGGCTCGGCGTGCTCGAGCTCTGCGTTGAACTCAATCTCGTCGGGTTCCAGCTCGTGCGCGACCTGTTGCTGCAATTCGTAGGTCTCGCTCGGGGTGAGCTGCTCGTCGGTCTCGGATTGCGTCGCCTCCGCATCGGCGGCCTCGTCGAACTTCAGCTCGGTTGACGCGGTCGGAAGCGGCGTGGTAAGCGTCTTGAACGGCATGGACAGCGCGGTGGTCTCGGACTGCGTCAGCAGCTTGGGCGAGTCGGCGACGGCAGTGCCTTGGATACCTGATGCAGGCGGCTGGCAGTCGCTAGAGTGCCAGCCACCAGAATGCGGCCCGGGCAGCGAGTTCAGGATCTTCATGAAGCCGTCACAGCAGTCATCGCGCTTGACGTGCGTCAGCAGGGTGTCGAAGTAATTGTCGAAATGGGGAGAGCCATGGCGGTTGTCAGGTTACTGCACGTGGCCATGTAAGAACTGGACGTGCTGATCGATGGAGTCGATCTGGTGCTGCATCTATTCGGTGTCCACTTCGATGAGCTTCAGCCTCTGGTCGACTGTGTCCAGGAGTTCGTTATACAGGTTGCTGACGCGCAGCCCCAGCTGGGTGACCTGCGTCTTCAGATCAGTTGGATGAGTGCGAGCTTCTGCTACCGATAAGCGAACGTCAGCCGCGGCAGTGTGAACAAGTTCTGCCACTCGGCGTGCTTCGTACCTGCTCGGCGAGTGGCATGACAACGACCGAGCTTCATCTGCCGCACGCCGTGTATCAGCTGCAGCTGCGTGAACTTCATCTGCAATCTCGCGGATGTGGGTGTGCGAGTCGTACGCGGCGGAAAGCTCGGAGCGGATGTCGATGATCTCTTTGGCGACCTGACACTGGAGGGAGTCCATGACGGGCTTGACCGAGGTAGCGAACAGGGTGGGCAGCTCCTTGGCGTTGGAGGCCGACAGGAGTTCGAAGCCCGCGAGAAGCTTTGCGTCCAGCTTATCGGGGGTCCGCTTCTCGAATGTGCGGCGGATACTATCGAGGGTCGCCTCGCTGGGGAGCGCCGGGTTTGAGCCACAATGGCAGGAGGGTCCAGACAACCTGGAACGGGTACTCGGCTCTCTGGAGTCGACGCGGGGCTCGAAGCTGTTGGCCGCAGGCATGTTCTCGCCGATGGTGTCAGCGGCGGCAGCGGGAACCCACGCAGGGAAGTCCGTGCCGCAGGTGTGCGCCCAGGCGACGCGCTTGACGGGCGTCGGGGACGGAAGGCTCCTCGACGTTGCCGGCCAGCGTTTGTGGCGAGCGATGCTGCCAGCCGTATTGCGGAACTTCAAGTCTAGCTCCTCCTGTGGGGCGAGGTGTCCGCTGGCAGACGCCACCGCGCAAAGCTCGGAGCCGTTGCGCTTGTGGAGCCCAGTCTTGAGCTCAAGCTTGCGCACGTTGTCCGTAGCGCAGGCCAGAACCTTCGCCTCGCGCGAAACGGCTGCTGGAGAAGAGATCCGAAGCAGCTCAGGACTAGCACGTGGACGCAGAAGTCCCTTTTTCCACAGCTCGTCGCCGGCGGGCGCAAAGTGCAGCGAGGGAACGGCGTCCGCGGGGTCGAAGAGGGTTCGGGGTACGAGTCGAAATCGTACGAGTTGTAGAAGCTGATGAAGGAGTGGCCGCGCTTGCAGCTGGGAGCGTCCATGGAGCACCTCCAATGGCCGTGAGTATCACCGCGCTTGCAGTGTAGAGGATCGTCGACCAGAACAGGAGCTTCATGAACACTCCATGGCCTCCGCGCCTGCAAAGTCGCCGCTCGGGTCCCAGGGCTGCGCGCGCGGGAATGGCACTTGAACCAAAACGGTTACGGACGAAGGCGGATAAGGAGGAGGAGGAGGAGCAGGAGGAGGAGGAAAAGAAGGAGGAGGAGGAGGAGGAGGGGGAAGGGAGGAAGCGGGAGAGAGGAGGGGGAGGGGGGAGGGAGGAGGGAGGAGGGAGTCTCTGGAGTCTCTGCCTGATCGCGTAGCGATATATTCCGCTCGACCGCACGGCGCGGTTCCACCTTCCACTCAGAAGGCCTTCGACAGCAGGGAGTAGTTCAACGCGTCGACGCTGAGGAAATGGCTGCACCGAGAGCTGAGAGAAGGTCTCCAACCTCACTGCCGCCGTCCTGCTTCGTCGGTGTGTTGCCACTTGTAGACTCCCATTTCCATTCGTAACGTTGAGTACGACCGACTCCAACCTGTGTGTGAATCCATCTCCCATTACTGCCTTGTGATGCGGCCGCCAGGTGTGCAACGCGTCGCACGAAAGGCTGGGATTTCCGTCTCATGGCTCGTGTGATGCATTTATCTTCAAATTCCTTCTGTTCTGCAGCTCGCTCGCGGAGAAACGCTTCCACGTCTGGCTCAGTGATTTTTCTTTTTCTGTAGCTGACGACGTCGGGCTCGACCTTCGCACCGCGAGTCCGATCCCCGTCGTTGAAGCTGATGGCGTTGGGCTCGTGCTTCGTCTCTGCCACTGCCACCATCCAAGACTTCTCGCATGCGCCGTACTCGGGTCTGTAGCTGATGACGTCGGGCTTGACCTTCCCGTCATGCGACACAGCCTTGTCGTTGTAGCTGATGGCATTGGGCTCGTGCTTCGTCACTACTACTGCCGTCATCCAAGACATCTCGCATGCACCGTCCTCGGGTCTGTAGCTGATGACGTCGGGCACGACCTTCCCATCACGCGACACAGTCCCGTCGTTGTAGCTGATGGCGCTGGACTCGAAATTCGGCCCCGCCACTGCCACCGTCCAAGACTTCTCGCATGCACCGTCGTTGTAGCTGATGGCGTTGGACTGGTTCTTCGTCTCCGCCACTGCCGCCATCCAAGACTTCTCGCATGCACCGTCCTCGGTTCTGTGGCTAATGTCGGCGGGCTCGACCTTCCCGTCACGCGACACAGCCTCGCCGTTGTAGCTGATGGCATTGGACTCGTGCTTCGTCTCCGCCACTGCCGCCGTCCAAGTCTTCTCGCATGCACCGTCGTTGTAGCTGATGGCATTGGGCTGGCGTTTCATCTCCGCCACTGCCACCATCCAAGACTTCTCGCATGCATCGCCCTCGGGTCTGTAGCTGATGACGTCGGGCTCGACCTTGGCGTCGCGCGGCGCAAACCCGTCGTTGTAGCTGATGGCGTTGGGCTCGTGTTTCGTTTCCGCCACTGCCGCCATCCAGGGGTTCTCGCATGCACCGCCCTCAGGTCTGTAGCTGATGACGTCGGGCTTGACCTTCCCGTCATGCGACACAGCCTTGTCGTTGTAGCTGATGGCGCTGGACTCGAACATCGGCTCCGCCACTGCCCCCATCCAAGACTTCTCGCATGCACCGTCGTTGTAGCTGATGACATTGGGCGCGTGCTTCGTCGCTGCCACTGCCGCCATCCAAGACTTTTCGCATGCAGTCCTCTGGTCTGTAGCTGATGACGTCGGGCACGACCTTCCCATCACGCGACACAGTCCCGTCGTTGTAGCTGATGGCATTGGACTCGAGCTTCGCCTCCGGCTCTGCTCGCTGCTGCCACTGCCGTTCTGACCCCCACGTTCCTGCCGTGTCCTGTGGATGCTCCCACTGTCCATATTGCTCCCGCTCGCTGCTCCCAACGCTGTAGCTGACGACGTTGGGGTCCATATACTGCATCTTGCGGAGCTGCTCCACCTCGCGGGTTAGGCGGTGGATGGCTCGCTCGGCCGACCACTGTGCCCACGCCCGCCGGGCCTTGCGCTCCTTCGGGGTGAGCCTTGGGCGCCACTCTCCGGCACCCATCCCGTAGCACCGTTTGAAACTCCAGTGTTTGTTAACGTCAAAGGCGGCCGAACATGCGACAGCTGCGACGATATCCCCCAAGCACCGCGCGGAGGTCCTGGAGCCGGCCCGGGGCAAGGGAAGCCTGGGCCTGGGTTGCTTGAGAGGAGGGAGGAGGGAGGAGGGGGGAGGGAGGAGGGAAGAGGGAGGTCACGCAGGCAGGCGGGCTGCGCCCCCTGTGTCTTGTGCTGAGCATGGATGCAACAACAAAAGCTCCTACAGTGCCGCCGAAGGGCCCTGGGAGGCCTCGGGAACGCGGCTCCACACATTTTTTTTTACCCGCGCGAGAAGGTCGCCCCGTGGCCAAGGAGGAGGAGATCAGCAAGGGGGGGGAGAGCAAGAGGAGAAACAAAAGCAGCAGCAGCAGTGCAAAAGAGGCGCGGCCGGCGGCCGACGCCTGGCGCCCCGGCTCCACACATACATTTACAGTATGGGGCCCGACCACGAGAAGCCCGACCCCGAGACCCCGAGACGTCCATTGAGAATTTGTTATTGGTGTGGGATCGTCGCGTGTTCCATGGAAAAGCCATCGAAACCCAAGAAGCCCAGGGCACCCTGGAGGCAAAAGGGTGTTTCTTGGCATGGGTCTCCGCTGTACTCCGATTTGGGAGCCCTCGGAACCCCCCTGGCCAAACTGACAGGCCCCCAAGAGGGATTCCGCCAGTTGGGATCCCTTCTCCTCGGCATCCCCAGGCGGGATTCCTTCTCACGGGATCCCCGGTGGGAAATGCTCACTTTCCCTTCCCCCCCTCCCCCTCCAAAGCGAGAGTCTTTGTCGTGTAGCCCTCGATCGGGATTCCTTATCAAGAGGCATTCCAACTCAAATTCCTTCTCGTGGGCCTCCCCAATTTGGCTTACTCCTGATGACGCCTCCCCCCACACTGGGATTCCTTCCTCTGGTGACGCCCACCCCCACTGGGATTCCTTTCAATGAGCCCCCCAGCCGGAATCCCCTCTGATGCGCCGCGGCTGCGCCAACTCCGCACGAGACCCCCGTCCGCGCGCGGCAGTGCACAGCCGAGCAGCGAGGCGTCAGACGCGGGCGCGGAGCGAGTCCCCCCGAATACATCGCGGCGCGAGAACCCTTGTGGCCGAGTGGTCCTCCACAGGCTCCAGCATCTTTGATATTCAGTAGCATTGGGCTCCCCGCCGCTTGGATCATCAAGGCAGGAATCATCGAGGGGGCCGGCTTCGGGCCCGAAGTTCCGTCGCAGCTCCTGGCATTCTGTGCGCTCCTGTTGCTCGGTGCCCCCTCGCGGAGGGCCCCTGCTAGCGCGAGCGGCACCCCATCGCGAAGCGAGGCGCCGCCCGAGCTCGCGGGCGCCATGCCGACAACACCCAGCCGCGGAGCGAGAGCCCCGCCGACGAGGGCCCCCTGCTCCCCCTCCTCCTCCTCCTCCTCCTCCCTCCTCCCTCCCCTCCTCCCCTCCTCCCCTCCTCCCCCTCCTCCCTCCCTCCCCCCCCTCCCGGGGGGTCACGCGGGAGGCGGGGCGGAGACAGGGAGGGCGGCAGCTGGCCCAAGACGTGGGCGCTGTGTGCTGCTACGTGCGCGGCCCACCACGCGGCCTCGGATGCGTAGCGCCCCCCGCGCTGCAGGAGACGCGCGGAATACAAACCTCCCCGACGGGGTCCGAGCTGATGGAGTCGGGAGATCGGAGCGCATCGCCGATGCATCGGCGGTGCGGCTCGATATGAAGCCCGAATTTCTCCTGGCCGTCGTCGCCGATGCATGTGCGATGCATCGGCGATGCATCGGCGATTCGGCCGCGGATCTTCTGGCCCCATCTATCGGAACCCCATCTGGGACGCCAGATTGGAAGTGGGCCTATGCGGGAGGGAGACGCGGAGGAGGAGGGGGGGCTGGGAGGAGGGGGGAAGACGAGCAGGTGGAGGGAGAGGATTGGGGGAGGAGAAGGAAGAGAGGAGAAGGAGGAGGGGGGGAGGGGAAGGAGGAGAAGGAGGAGGGAGGGGAGGAGGGAGGGGGGAGGAGCGGGCGAGGTGGAGGGGGCAGGAGGAGGAGGAGGAGGAGGGGAGGAGGAGGAGGAGGAGGAGGGGGAGGAGGAGGAGGATGGGAGAGGAGGAGGAGGAGGAGGAGGAGCGGAGGAGGGCACGTGGAGGGGAAGGAGGAGGAGTAGGAGGAGGAGGAGGAGGAGGAGGAGGAGGGGAGGAGGAGGAGGAGGAGGAGGACAGGAGGACAGGAGGAGGAGGAGGAGGTGGAGGACAGTAGAGGAAGGAGGGAGGAGGACAGGAGGAGGAGGAGGAGGAGGGGAGGAGGGGAGGAGTAGGAGGGAGGGGAGGAGGGGAGGAGGGGAGGAGGAGGAGGAGGGGGGGGAGGAGGGGAAGAGGCGGAGGAGGAGGGGGAGGAGGAGGAGGAGGAGGGAGGAGAGGCGGAGGAAGAGTGCCTCCCCCTCTGGCGCAGGCACGCCTTGGGCGGGGGCGGGGGGACGAGGATCCCGCAGGCTGCAGCGCGCCCTTGAGCACCCCACCCCTAAATTTACTCCTGATGTATCGTTTGTTCGGCAATCAAGATGGGCCTGTGTTCCACCACCATAAGTTGGAGGGGGAAGGGGTCCTCCTCCTCCTCCTCCTCCTCCTCCTCCTCGCCCTCCTCCTTCTGCTCCACCTCCACATCCTCCTCCTCCTCCTCCTCCTCCTCCTCCTCCTCCTCCTCTTCGTCCTCCTCCTTCCCCCCTCCAACTTATGGTGGTGGTGGTGGTGGTGGAAAACAGGCCCATCAAATCAAGCAGAGGAGATGGAGGACTCCGCCGCGCCTCAAAGGGGCTATCCCGAACGCACAGCGCGAGCGAGGCCAGCCGCAAGGCAGCGAAGGCAAACACTTGCCACAACCCTGGACTCGGGGAGATCGCGGAGCAGGAAAGCAGACGGCGGCTGAGGCGAAACTTCGTCTTGATGAGGGGGTGTGATCTGCGTGCGCGCGTGATCGGCGGCGGGCGAGGAGGGGGGTTGGGGGAAGTGAGAAGGAGACGGTCTTCTCAGATGGCGGCGGGGCTTCTCAGAAGCCCTCCGGCCATCTGAGACATGTTATATGTCTTTGGGTGAGGCTCAGAAAACTTCCTGGAAGGCCCGGGAACTTCCGAGCCTTCTGAGAAGGCCTTCCTCTGCTCACTTCCCCCCCTGGGCTCGCCGCCGAGGTGAGGGGAGTGAGATATGCGTGCGCGCGTTGTCAGCCAGTGTGCCCTCCTCCTCCTCCTCCTCCTTCTCCTTCTCCACGGCGATGAGGATGACGATGACGAGGACGAGGAGGCTGGCGAGGACAAGGAGGAGCAGCAGCAGAGCGACAGAGGAGATGGACGCCTCCAACGGGTCGTTCTTACGGTGCCCGCGGAGTGCGGCGAGGTCCTATTGGGCCACAGAGCGGGCTCTCCGTGCTCGTCGTCGTCGTCAGCGTCCGCCCGCTCCTTTGCCCCCTCCTCTGGTCGAGGTCTCGCAAGGTAGCCTCTGGAGGCCGCCTCCAAGAGGCTCCCAGAGCAGAGGTAAGGAACGCAACTCCTTTTCAGCCCCCCTAGTCATCCTTCTTCCCTTTCCTTTTCAGCGTTCCATTCATCCTCTTCTTCCTATGTCCAATTTGTCCTAAACCTTATCCTCCTCTTCCTCCTTCTCCTTCTCCTTCTCCTTCTCCTTCTCCTTCTCCTTCTCCTCCTCCTCCTCCTCCTTCTCCTCCTCCTCCCTCTCTCCCCCCTCCTTCTACTCCTGTTCCCGACCAAATTTCGCCAACAGTCAGGTGAGAACGTGTCCAATCAAGCCCGTCCTCCTTCTGGTCGCCTTACTCCTCGTCCTGCTGCTCCCATTCTCACTTCTCCATCATCCGTCCTCCTTCTCTTCCTCCTCCTCTTCTTCTTCCTGGTCTTCCTCCTCCCGCCTCATTACCCTCCTCCTCCGCCCTTCCTCGTTCGACAGGTCCGCGAAGACACAGTTCCACTCCTGGAGTTGCTCGGGCTGCACCCGAGCTTCGATTCGACGGTTTCCCCAGCTCTCTGTTCCACTGCGTGCTTGCCCAGGTCACTGATCAAACCATTTCGCCTGGGTATCGTCGCCAGATGGGATGGTGGGGATACGCGGACCGCTCAGAGGCTTAGAGTACGTGAAGCAGGTGTAGCAGCTGCACGGACGGAGGGGGGTGTTCTTCCAAACTGGGGTTTTGGCGCCGGGCTGCCTTACAATTAAGGTTGAACCTGAAAGCGCACGTGCGACATTTCCACTGATGGTAGGCGGTCCATTTTTGAAACGTTTGACACCTCGTCGGACTTGCTGGCCCTACTTGGATTCCGGCGCTGGTCTCTTACTATAGAGGGGGTTCTGAGGCAAACGTTGAAACACAGATTCAGCCAACCTGTGCATGCGCGGTCTGGCGAAAACGGGCGGCATCAACACGATGCAGAGGAGCGTGAGCGCTTGGCCTGGGCGCACAACGCGCACGACGACCCTGGTAGCCTTCGTCTGCGGCCGTCACTTCTGTTCTACGGCGGTGCACGGGCACGCAGAACACCGCCAAGGTTGTAGGGCCACCCTGCTACCTTTGTCGCATTCCTCATGACTCGCTAGCCACAACCTTCTTCGCATTCCTGCTGACTCGCTAGACCTCGGTCGGGCATGTCCCCCTATAGGCGGACTTTGGACGAAACCTAAAATATTCAAACATACTCATACATGTGCAAAACATAAAAAAGAGTCCCCAGTCTATGCTTGGACTATTTTTGAATACTCCTCATGTAGAGGGACAGGCCAGACTTAACGCTAGACTGAGGCAAGCCGATTCCTTTTGCAGAACGGGGCTCCTGCCTGAGTGTCAGGCCCACTGTCTCGCCTCTCAATGGGGGGCGGTGCTGCCTGTGCAGTGAAGAGAAAGGCCTGCAGGGCAAATCCAAGCATCGGATTTGGGACGAGAAGGCGTATTGCAGCATCGTTGATGTATCCTGGGTTTGCATTCGTCGTCCTCCTCCTCCTGCTCCCTACCTCCTCCATGGGGAAGGGGGGGGAGGAGGAGGATTAGGGGGGAAGAGGATGGGTGAGGGAGGGGAGGGGCATGGTGGAGAGAGAAGCGAATGAAGGGGAACAGGGGGAGGAGGGACTCGGAGGAGGGGGGGAAAGATGAGGAGGGGAAGGAGGAGGGATGAGGGGGAGGATGGCAGGGACGAGGAGGCGAAGGAGGAAGCAGGCCAAGGAGGGACGGAGGAGGGCGGAGGGGGAAACAAGGGGGAGGAGGGGGGGGAGGGAGGAGGAGAGCGGTGGTCGGCCGTCCTGGTGGGGCTCGACCTTGATGTTCTCCAGACATCGGTGTACCATCGTCTCCTGCGGCGCCGTGCGCGGCCAGAGGGGCCGCACAGGGCGGCGAGCCGCCAAAACAGAACAAGCACATCGCGGGGGCGAAAAAGGAAGACGGTGCCTCGGACTCGCGGGGCTGTCTCTCGCTCTTGGCCCCAGCGGGCGTCTTCCCGAGGGGCATGGCGAGGAAGAGGAAGCGGACGGGGGCTGGCTGCGTGGTGGTCGACTCTATAGCCGGCAGCGAACAGCGCGCAGGAGGAGGGGGGACCGAGGGGTGGGAGGGAGAACGGGGGGGAGGACGAGGAGAAGAGAGCGGTGGGAGGGTCAGGCGAGGAGCAGGTGGATGAGGAGGAGGAGGGGGAGGGGGGAAGGAAGGGGATCGAACACGAGGCGGAGGAGGAGGGGGAGGAAGGCATCTGCACGGGCTGCCCTCCTGAAGGCCCGAACGAAGGCGGTCCTGCTGCTCCTGCCGCGGCCGCGCAGGTGGCCCGCCATCGGCATGCCAACTGCCGTCCGTGGGCCACCCGTCGGCCGCCGCTGCTGGTATACGACTCCAGCATTTCCCACACTGGAAGCGCCACGACCATCACGGGAACGAGTTGGACGCCTGAAGTGGCCCAGCCAAGCTCGTGCTCTGTGGGGGGCCAAGATGGCAAGATCGACCCACCTCGAATCGGGACGTCGGACCGACTCGGAGTGTGCGTCTGAGCGAACTGTATCGCCGCGGAGCCTGAATCGAGCCGGATCGGCCGCGCCAAGATGCACAATTGAGAGAACCAAGAGATTCCCGTACCGCTACTCCCTGGGCCTCTCCCGGGGTGCGTTCGCGGCCTGACTGGATTCGAACGGCACCCGCCCCCCCACCCCCACAACCGCCACCCCCCCCCGCCGCTTCCTCCACCCTCCGCCCCTGCATCCGCCCCCCCCTTTCCCCCCGCCCCCCCCCCCCCCCCCCCCCCCCCCCCGGCCCCCCCCCCCCCAATCGCGACCCCTCACTCCCCCCCTAAGACCCCCCCATACCTCACCACCATCCCACCCCAACCCTACACCAAAACCCACACCACCCACACACCCACACACCCACACACCCACACACCCACGCACACACACAAACACACACAGACACGCAGGCACACAGAAACACGGACACACGGACGAACAGACGCACAGACGCACAGCCACACACACACACACGCACACACACACACACACACGCCACAGGACACGCACCAATGACACACACCACAGACACCACTAGACACACAGGACACACAGACACACAGGCACACAGGACACAAAGGACACGGACACACAGTCACACACACATCACACATCACACGACACTCACACACACACGCACACACACAACACGAACACACACGCCACACCACACACACCAACACGTACACGACACACACACACACACACGCACACACACACACGCACACACACCCACACGCACACACACGCACGCACGCAAACGCACACACACACAGACTCACACGCACACACGCACACGCCCACACACGCAAACGCACACACACACACCCACCCACACACACACACACACGCACACACACAGACTCTCTCTCTCACACACACACACACGCACGCACGCACGCACGCACGCTCGCACACACACACAGACACACAGACACACAGACACACTGACGCACAGACACACAGACACAAAGACACAGAGACACAGAGACATAGAGACACAGAGACACAGAGACACAGAGACACAGAGACACAGAGACACAGAGACACACACGCACCCGCACCCGCACCCGAACCCGCACCCGCGCACGACCCGCACCCGCGCACGCCCGCACCTACCCACTCACCCACTCACCCACTCATTGCCACCCACCCACCCACACCCGAAACCCTCACCACCCATCCACCCACCCACCCACCCACACACCCACACACACGCGCACACACAACCACACACACACACTCACACACACACACACAGACGTGTCGTCGTTGCCGCGGGACCACGCAAGCGGACCGCGCTCCAAGCTGGATCTAGATCGGACCAGGCCGGCCTGTCCCAGGCGGCTTGGCAGCGGATCCGTCAATGTGGGGTTCGATCGACCAAATCCGTCGGGCCGTATACAGAAGGCCGAGCCAGGACGTGTCAGACCGGGTCTGTTCGAGTCGGTCGGATCAGGAAGGAGCGGGGCTAGACATTAGGGCAATCTTCGATAGAATCGACCTGGTCGGCACAACGGCGGGCCTGGACGCGACTGGTCCAGCCTGGGCCCGCCGCACGCGCGAGCGCGGGGGGAGGGGGGCGGCCGTCCTGCTTCAACTGCAGGAGCTGCACGTTACGGGGCACCTGCCGGGCCGGACTGGTGCAAGGCATGGGTGGGGAAGGGATGAGGAGGAAGAGCATCCGCTGGAGAACCGGGCCATACGACGTCATCGTTACCGCATCTGCTAATGCAGAAGCACGCGCGCGCGCGCACCTAGGCTCTAGTCTGCCAGGGCGCGTGAGGGCTCGACGTGTGAGCTCATGCATACTCATCGTGATCTGGGACAGCGGCGACGGCTCAGAGGCCTTCCTGTCAGAAGTTGCCGACAGAAGTCCCACCAGCCCTTCAGGGCGTAGGTGGTCTAGGGAGTTTTGTCTTCCATCTGCCCCTCTTTAGACCACTCACGCCCTAAAGGGCTGGTGGGATTATTAGTTACAAGTGGCGTTCGGGCGAGGGATGAAACAAACAAAAAAACAAAAAAAATCTTCCCCTTCGGGGAAAGGTTTGCCTCTCCCCCTTCCCCTCCCCTGGACCTGGACGCGGCTGGTCGCAAAGGGTCAGAGCGTCAAAATCATTGGTCATACTACGGGTTTGGCCCCACCTTAGCCTCTTGGAGGGGCAACCCTAATCGAAGCTCCCCCTTTGTTTGATTGATGTCCTACAAGATGGCACAACGATGGCCCCCAAGGCTCCCAAGGACGCTCCAAGAGAGCCCCGAGAGGTGCCCAGGAGGCCCCAAGAGGCCCCCAAGAGGCCCCCAAGAGGCTCCCAAGAGACCCCAAAGAGGGCCCAAGAGGCCCCCCAGAGGCACCCAATACGCCCCACGAGGCCTCGGAGAGAATGCCAAACTCATTGATTTTACAAAAAGGTTTTGGCCTCCAGGGGGGTGGGGGGGCACTGATTAAGATGGCTCCAAGAGCGCCTGGGAGAGCCCAAGATGACCTCCAAGATGAGCTCAAGATATCCCAAGATGCCTCAAGATGGCTCCCAAGATGCTCCAAGAGGCCCCAAGACCGCTCCAGAACAGCTCCAAGTGGCCAAAGAGCTCCCCCAGGAGGCTCCGAAGAGGACAAACACATTCCAAAACCTTGGGGGGAATCAATGTTGTTTGCTTTCTCGCCTTTTCGCCTCCGATGGCCATCCGATGCCTTAAGATGGCTCCAAGATGGGCCAAGGGGGCCCAAGAGAGGCTCATGAGAGCCCCAAGACGGCCCCCAAAGCGCCCAAGAGCGCTTCATGAGCGCCCCAAGAGGCGACTTTTGGGGCTCCCGAGGGGCAACGCTAACTCATGTCCTCGAAGGTGGCCCCAAGAGCGCTCCCAAGGCTCCACAGAGCGCCTCAAGAGGGCCCCGAGAGGCGCCCAGGAGGCCCCAACAGGCGCCCAAGAGGCCTCCAAGAGGCCCCAAGAGGCTCCCCGAGACGCTCCAAGAGGCCGCGGGGACCGCCAATTAGCCCCCAAGACGCAAGGGAGGCCCAAGGGAGCCCCAAGCCGGCCCCAAGAGCGCCCAAGAGTGTCCCAAGAGCGCTCCAAGAGGGACCCTTCATCTGCGTGCCGCCCACCTCCTTGAGCGAGGCAACTCCTCTGGGCATCGTCTCTGGAGGGGCTGGAAGGGTCACGCGAAGCATCTAGCATTCCAGCACCTGCACGGATGGAGGGCGGCCGGCTTTCGGAATGCGTTTCTCGCCTTGGACAACATAGCTGTTCGGGTTGCGCCTATGCGACTGCACGCATACGACGTGCTGAAACATCCGCCGGCCCTGTCGGCGCGTGTGCGGGGGAGTTCTCGGCAAGTCGCCCCGGGGTGGTCCTGGGATGCGCCTCTTTCTCTTGAGGCTCTTCCTCTCTCTGTGGCGGCCACCTTTGGCTTTCCAAGCTAGCCAAACCCCAGGTGAATCGATCCAGGTCGTAACCGAGTCGAACGGAAGCCTTTTCCCTCTGCTCCCTTCCTCGTCTGGGGGGGTAAGGGGTTCCTAGGATGGGTCACCGGGGTGAGGTCCCGCAGAGGTCCTGTGGAGTGGTGGTCGCAGAGGAAACTGCGCATCGGCGGGAAGGGATGCAATACGCCTTTCGCTTCCAGAGGGCGGACCTTACAGGACACTCCTGGGACCATTCCGAACAGCTCGTGGGACCCCTTGGGGAGACTCTTGGAGTAACCCAAGGGGCCTGCATTCGCGTCTGGAGACCGTCCTAAGTCGGCTTGGGGAAAGACGGTGAACATCTCCAGATATTGGCCTCTTTGGTCCGTCGGTGGCCACTTGGGGCGCTGAAAGATCAGACCATCGACATCTGCACATATCTATACTGCAGGTTCGCGCCATGTCGGCGCCGGCAATGGCTTCTGATACCGCGCGGATCGCTCAAACTCGAACAGTCGGCCATTTCAGAAACTGATGGGCGTGTTTTCCACCACCACCACCATAAGTTGGAGGGGGGAAAGAGGAGGAGGACGAGGAGGACGAGGAGGAGGACGAAGAGGAGGAGGAGGAGGAGGAGGAGGAGGAGGAGGAGGAGGAGGAGGAGGAGGAAGAGGAGCAAGAGGAGGCGGAGGTGGAGAAAGAGGAGGAAGAGGAGAATGACCTCCTCCCCCTCCAACGTATGGTGGTGATGGAAAACAAGCCATTTCAGCAACGCTGGATCGTTCGACGAAGGGCCGATTCTGGGCCACGGGCGGCGTTCAACCCCACCACGCACGCGCGGGGCCCGCCGCCGCTCGGCCCGGCGCGAACCTGCGCCGCGCAATATATGGCTTCGCTGGCTCGCCGTGCCGTCCCCGCGCGCGCAGCACCGCGCGGGAGAAGCCCCGCAGGCCACCCGGCAGCGTCTGGGAGCCCCGGGCCCCCTCTCCGCGGCACCCCTCCGCCCTCCGCCCCTCCCCTCCCGCAGCCCCCCTGCTGCCGCTCCGACGGGCAAGCCCCAGAAGCTTTCCGACCCCCCCCCCGGAGAGAACGAATACTTACAAGCCCCTCGGGCCTCACCTGGTCTTAGCTGGGCCCGGACGATGTCCGCAGCGGTGGTCGCATCGTATCGTATCGGGCTTCTCCGGAAAACGTAAAGAACGAGCGAACCACAACGGACACACGCCCGGGCCTACCAAAAAGACCAGGTGGTGTCGACGATCACTTGCCGGCCCTCTGAATCAACCATCAGTGGACACCCCACCATCTCTGGAGCTGCACCCCAGACCAAGGGCCCCCAACTTCGCGCTTCGCGCTGCGCGAAGCGCGAATCACTTCGCGCTCTCGCGCCCCCTCCCAGGGGAGAAGAGGAGGACGAGGAGGAATCGGGGCCGAACCGCGAAGCGCGAAGAACTTCGCGCTCTCGAGGGCGACCTTGCAGACTTCCCTCCCCAGGCCGGCGCCTGGGCGCAAACGCGGCCCCGACCTCCCCGCACCCACCGCTGGACGGCCGCCCTCCAGAGCCTCAGGCTTCTCGCGTGGCCCGCGCCAACGGAGAGGGCTCGCCGAGGTCAAGGCTACGGGCTACGGCGGGCTGTGCGGCAGAGAGGAGGAGGAGGAGGAGGAGGAGGAGGAGGAGGAGGAGGAGGAGGAAGGGCGGAGGGGAGGCGGATAGGAGGAGAGGAACGAGACGAAGTGACGTGAGGAGGACGAGGCGCGTCCTCCCCGGGCGGCGCCGACGAGTCGTGCGCAGTGGGCTGCTCCCGATCGGTCGGGGGTGTTGCTCGAAGTGCCCCTGACCCAAGGTGCCCGCCCCTAGGACTCTCGGGGTTCCTCCTCCTCCTCCTCCTCCTCCTCCTCCTCCTCCTCCTCTTCCTCCTCCTCCTCCTCCTCCTCCTCCTCGCCCTCTGGGGTGCCCGCCCCCAGGACTCTCGGGGTGGCCCAGACGCCCTCTGGAGTACACCCTGCGAAATGCTGAAGAAATCATGGGTTAAGAAACTCAGAGTCTCAGAATTTGAATAAAAACCCAGAACTTCTATCAAAATCTTGGGATTCACATTGAAACATTAAGAATAATCGAGCCTCTGGCCGAAAACTTGGGTTTTCTTAAGCATCGCCTGGAGAGTACTCCCCACGAGGCCCAGAGGGCCCCTGGGGCTCCGGAATGAGGCGAAAAAAGCGGGGGGCACCTTGGGCCGAGGCACCGTCGATCGCCGATCGCTCGGCCACGTCCCTCCTCCCTGCCACCTGCGCGGGGCCCTGCGTGGGGCGAGGGGGAGGGCGGCGACGTCGAGGACCTGAGATGATGGCCCTGGGACTGGTTACGGCAGGTTCGCGCGGCGTTGGCTCGCGCAAAGGTTTTTGACACCGCCTCGATCGTTCAACCTCGAATCGATCGCGGCCCCGATCGTTGGAGGTTGAATTCCGTAGGGTCCTGTGGCGTTATACCATGTCCCTCAGTGCTTTGACGTCGTTCGATCGTGCGGAGTTCAACCGTGAACGCCTTCGCTGGCGTCGCTGGCGGGCCATCGCCGCCTGAATCTACCAAAAAACCCGTCGCAGGGCCCAGCTGCCGTGCGCCGCCAGCCTGTAGGGAACGGTGGCCGCAAGCGTACATCGTGGATGACCCTCGGGGCCACTGCCATCATGAGGAAAAGCGAAGGAGACGACGTCGAGGAGGGAGGCGTGGGAAGGCGCAGGGAGGAAGAGCAGGCACGAGCAGGGATTCCGATCGCACCTTTGGGGAACCAGACCGCCAGAGAGGAGGAGCAACGCAACGTCCGGGGCGGACTTCGGCGGCCTCTGGTACCCGGGCGCGGGCCCGCGCCTCCGGGAACAGCATCTTCGTGATGACCTTCGCCAGGAAGAGCAGGTGCTCCAGGTAGACGAAGAGCGTCAGCTTCTCAGTCAGCGTGAAGTTCGTGTACTGCTCCTCGGAGACGAGGGCAAGGAAGATGACGATGACTCTCAGGAGGATGCGTAGGAGGAATGCAGCACCACTGAGCATGAAAAGGAGGAAGATGCGTCCAGGTGGCTTCAGGAAGAGGCAGAGAGAGATTGGCGATCATAAATATCAACATCGGGAGGGGAAGTGCAACGGGCCCCAAAGGAGGAGGAAGGGGGGGGGAGGGCGGAGGGGGAAGATGATGATGGGGAGCCAGCTCGGAGGAATGCGCAGGTGGAGGAGGAGGCCGTCAGATGAAGAACAGAGGAGAGGAAGGAGGAGACGAAGCGCAGCAGGAGGCAGCCTCGGAGATCGGCAGTCGGGGACGAGGCTGAGCACGGGGAGGCGAAGAGGAACGAGCAGGCTCCCTGCAACGTAATCCCAGGGCTGCCTCGACCGCCCGAGGCTCCCGCAGAAGATCCACGAGCACCCTCCTCCTCCTCCTCCTCCTCCTCCTCCTCCTCCTCCTCCTCCCCCTCCTCCCCTCCTCACCCTCCCCCTCCCCCTCCCCCTCCTCCTCCTCCTCCTCCTCCTCCTCCTCCTCCTCCTCCTCCTCCTCCTCCCCGCCTTCTCGCCTGCTCCACGAGACGCAGCTCCAAGTGGCCACGAGACGACGGCCCCCGCATCTCTGCGTGCTGGAACCAGCCTCCTCCCAGCAACGGGCTGGCGCATGCGCGTGCCGCGCTCTTCTTGCCCAGAGCTCGAGCCCTCTCCGTCCTCGCTCCCTGCCGCCCCGCTGTCGTCCACGTGAGCGTTTCCTTCTTCGGCGTTTCGACATTGGGCTGAAGGGGGGGGGAGGGGGGGGGGATCTGGCTCCGGACCTCTGATGAGTGCGACTGTATGCAACAGTGCGTCCTACGAGGGGACTCCACCTGCTCGAAACAGGCGCCCAAAACAGCCAAGATCTACTCCATTGAGGGGGGGGAGGGGGGGGGTGCGAGGGCCCGCGCAGATCGGCAAAACAATTATAAAGGGAAATTAGGACACACAAATAAATACACACAAATAAAAATAATCCCCATATTTTCCTATATTTTCTGGGTTTTTGTCTTCCCCCCCAATTCCCATATTTTCCCATATTTTCCTGGGAATCGAAGATTAATTGTGTCTGTGTGTTTTTTTCCCTCCTGAAGTTAATAAAGCAACGATCGCTTTTCTGGACGTGCAGAGCCCCTACGTCGACCCGTGTCGCGGCTGTCGCTGCCGATGCCGCTGATGCGACTCGTGCATGTTCCCTCCCCGCTTCTCCATGCTCCGGGGATGGACAGACCCCCCTTTAGTAAAACGTGGTTTAGTGAAAACGACTTCGGGCCCAAACCTGGCGGGCGCAAGCCTGGAAAATAGCGGCCACGGCGCCCTCTCGAAAACCGAAAACGGACAATTCACTAATCGACGTGTCACTGTTGGGGGTTCTGTCCAGCCCCGAATGCTCCTGCTTCTGGTCCTGAGCAGCCATCCCCATCCTGCGGCTTAGCCTGTCTCTCATCCTCGCTCGCTTCGGATCGAGACCACTCGACGTGACACTTCTTCCTCACACGAGCTGCCGCCACTCCCCGAAGGAGTCCGAAGCGAAGATCAGCAGCAAAACGTTGGTGGAGGCCGCTACGAAGCCAAACACCTCGGTGGGATAGTGATAGAGGGGACTAGAAGAGATGGGGACAGCGAGCGGAGCTAGGCGGGGGATCATGTGACTGTTGAAGGAAAGTGCCCCTGACAGAAAGAAGAAGAAGACGAATGCGTGGCCTAGCGGCACTGCGCTGCAAGGATGATCAGCGGAATGCAACGAGAGAGCGACGGGCAAGTGACTACGATATGAAACCATCAATCTGCAAACACATGCACACAGATCTGTGCTGACACCCAGACACCATGTCCTGACATCACACATTCTGCTTGTTCGCTTGTGTGCCACTTACCACATGTCCGCGATCGTAGAGGGATATGCGCACTGTTTACATGCGTGCATCTTCGTGTGCTCATCAGGGGGGCATGACAACGTCACCATACGGCTGAATCATGAAACAGTCTGCTGGGGCAGCATGAATGGCAATGTACTGTAAGTTCTGACATCCTCAAAACAAAGCACATCTGTGCCGATGCTGGGAGCTGCTTATCAATGCCATACCATGAGGTCAGAGCGGGGACTCGTGAATGCCTTCGCAACCTTCTCCTGTTCCTCCTCCGCTCACCCTTCTCGGTTGTTCCTCACACTCCGCTCGACCCGAAGATCAGACACCGGAAGGACGAGTCAGACCACATGCGACCTTCTGGGGAAACGCTTGGGCAATCCTCACCGCTGTTCGGGAACGTCCGAACACGCCAGGAAACAGTCGAAACTCTCGGGGGATTCATCCGATCCTTTCCAACCGTCCAAACACCACAGAGACGCAGCGCAGGACGGCCAGGCACATCACCGAGAACTGCGGACTCGGTGGCGGCTGCTCTTTTTGGCGGCGTCTGCGAGCCCAGCCGGTCCCGGGCGCAGCCGCAGTCAGAGCCAAGGAGGAACGAGCGAGCGAGCAGCAGCCGAGAGGCGAAGGCTCTGGCCCCCCCCCGGTTTTCGGGCGGAGGGGCTCGCAAGAGCCAGACCCGAAGGGTCAGCAGGAGCAAGTCGGAGCCCAGAGGGCCAGGAACCGACTTCCTGGGGGAGGGGGAAGAAGGGGAGGGGGAGATGGGGGAAGAGGAGGGAGTGGTGGAGGGGGAAGGGGCAAGCTAGGTGCGCTCGCGTCATATCTGACGTCCTACCCCTCCCTCCCATCCCTTACCATGGCGCTGATTTTCTCTATCCGCATACGCGTGTCGTAGCGGACCTGTGGCTCCGCGCGCGCGTGCGTAGTGGGTGGTGGTGCACGTGCGTGCGTGCGTGCGTGTGTGCGTGGTTGTCGTGGTGGTGGTGGTGGTGGTGGTGGTGGTGGTGGTGGTGGTTGGTGGTGGTGGTGGTGGTGGTGGTGGTCGTGGTGGTGATAGGTGGTGGTGGTGCTGCTGCGTGGTGGTGGTGGTGTTGGTATGGTGCGGTGCTGTTGAGTGGTTGTGGTAGGTGGTGGTGGTGGTGGCGCGTGCGGCGCGGTGGGAGGCAGGGCGGATGGGCGCGCGAGAAAGAGGCCCGCGCTGGGGCGAGAACGCCATCCTGAACGACGGAGGCCAAACACCGATCCGAAAATGAGGACCACGCTGCAGCGGGAGCACGATTCGGAACGATTCGGGAGCAGAAATGAGGCCGGCGCCTCAACGAGAGCAGCATTTTGGGAAAAAATGACGCTGGCGCCTCAGCGAGTCGTTTCCCGGGATTTCCCGGGGATCCTGTGTGTAAAAAAACGGTACGCGGAGGGTGCGCGGCCATCACCTGGACGCCATCAGGGGAAGAGGGAGAGTATTTTCATATTGAGTAATTTTGGAGGAGGAGGAGGAGGAGGAGGAGGAGGAGGAGGAGAAGGAGGAGGAGGAGGAGGAGGCGGAGGAGGAGGAGGAGGGGGAGGGGGAGGAGAAGGAGGAGGAGGAGGAGGAGGAGGAGGAGGAGGAGGAGGAGGAGGAGGAGGAGGAGGAGGAAGAGGGGGAGAGGGGGAGAGGGGAGAGTCTTCCAAGGGGGAGGGGGTGGGCGAGAAGGGGGAGGAGGAGCCACCTCGGCGGACCTCCGATCCTGGCTCACGCGCCAGCTCACGCGGGCGCCGACGAAGGCAAGCCTCACGCCCTCACCACAGATCTCCCGAGAGCCTCTTAAAGCCTCCGCAAAAGCTGCCACCGCTCCTCCCGCGGGAACCCTGGACGGCGGCGGCGGACTCGACGACGACCTCGACGACGACCTCGACGACGACCTCGACGACACCGACGACGACGGCGGCGGCGTCTGCGGCCACGACTCGGACGACGACCTCGACGGCCCTGGCGGCGGCGGCCGGGCGACGGCGGCGGCGGCGGGATCGATACGACGGCGGCGACGGCTTCGGTGACGACTCCGACGACGGCCTCGACGGCGGCGACAGCGGCGGCGGGCGGCGGCGGCCGTCGGCTGTGGCTCGCGGTGCCGCCGCGGTGCCTCGAAGGCGGACGTCCACGGCTCGTTGGCGCGGGCTTTCACCGGCAGCGGCCGCTGGCTGGGCGCGGCGGGCGGGACCTCCCTCTCTTCCTCCTCCTCCTCCTCCTCCTCCTCGTCCTCCTCGTCGTCGTCTTCCTCCCTCCTCCTCCTCCTCCACCTCCTCCCTCTCCTCCTCCTCCTCCGTTCTGCCCCTCCTCCTCCTCCTCCTCCTCCTCCTCATCCTCTTCCTTTGCCCGGGGTGCTCCAGGAGTGGGCAATCTCCTCTTCTCTCTCCATGACAGCACCACGACATGCAGCCACGGCACTGCCAGGTGGAACGCCAGGTAAGGAACGGGGGGGCTCTCCTGGCCACGGCAGGCCTCGGCTGCGATCCGTTTCCCCAGCCCAGACCGACGGAACGGCCCGGAAGCCCGAGCCCCTCCTGAGCCCTAAGTGGCCCTGCTGTGCGCCCCCGTGAAGCAGGCCCGAGCGCATTGCTGCCAGTGCGAGGCCTGATGCCAGTAAAGAGGCCCACGCTGCAGGAGGGCAGGCAGGACACGCAGAGGGGCCAGACAAGAGGGGGAAGGAAGGCTGAGGGGCCGGGAGGGGGGGGGGCCGCCAGCAGTTTTGGGAAGCTTGCTGCTTGGGTGGGTGTGCTGAGAGGAGGGGGAGAACGGGGAGGAGGGGGGGGGGATGGTGGGGGGCGGCAGGAGTGGAAACACGAACAGTGGGTGGAGGACGAGGAGGAGATGGAGAGGGAGAGGGAGACAAGCTAGGTGCGCAAGCGCCATATCTGACGTCCTGCCCCCCCTCCCATCTCGTACCATTGCACAGATCGCCTCTTCATTCGCAGAGTCAGATGTCGAACAGGGCAGTGTTCCCGAGAGAGTACGCGAGGCATGGTATAGCACGGCATAGCACGGCCTCGCGTCGAGAACGCGACTCATTTCGACAACACAGTCAGAACGAAACACGAAATGACACATGACGGGACATGCAATTTAGATCAGCGGGGCAGCTGGAAAACGATTTCGAAGGACCGAAGCCCCTGAAGTGAGACCAGCGCTTCAATGGTTCACGATTTGGAAGGACTGTAAGCGCGAAAACGAAGCCAACGCTGGGACAGGAACACGATTTGGAAGAACCGAAACGATGAAATGACATCAAGGCTATCATGGGAACATGATCTGGAAGGACTGGAAGCGGGGAAATCCAGCCAACGCTGCAGCAGACGCGGCATTCAGAAAACAAACTGAAAACGCCCGGATTGGGAAAGCACATTTTCGTCAGCAACTTGGCGGTACCCTGTGTCAGCAGCAATACGCGGAGGAGGCCAGGACACCTCACTGGGGGAAGAGGAGAGTAGTATTTTTATTGTGTAAATGTGGAAGAGCAGTAGAAAGAGGAGGAAAGTGAGGAAACGCATGAGGATAAGGAGTAGCAGGCAGATGTGGCTGATGATAAGGGAAGGTGACAAGGGAGGCACATGAGAGGTGGGGTGTCAGTCACTCCCCACGTTCCCTCTGCCCTGCCTGTTTTGATCGCTTCCCCCACCTTCTACTGCTCGCTATACGTCTCCTTCGCTCATTCGCCCTCCTCTCCCCATCCCTTCCGTACATCCCCTCCCCTTCGATCGCATTCGCATGATTTCGCTTCTCTTCCGTTCTCTTCTGTTCCCTTGCCCACCTTCCTATCCCCCACCAGATCTCCCCTGGCTCCCTCCTTCGCTCCTTCCTCTCTCCCTAGGCCCTCCCTCCCTCCGTCCCCTTCCCTGTCGTTCGCTGCTTCCCTCTCGTTCGCTGCCTCCCTCTCCGCATCCCTCCGTTTTCCTCCCTCCCTCCCTCCCTCCCGCCTCCCTTCCCTCGCTCCACTCCTCCTTGCTTGCTCCGCTCACTCCCTGCCTCCGCCCTGCCCCCCAAAACCTACGACGCCAGCTTATCTGGGGAAACCGAAAAGATACCGACACCGCTGCCCCCAGGACCTCTCCCGCGGTGCGTTCTGACCAGGATTTCGAGGCAAATCCAGCGGTGGCGACGAGGGCCTCCCAGGAGGCCCACAAAGGGGACAACGGGCGAGGGGGTAGAGGCATTAGAGGAAGAAAAACATATGAACACAAACTTTCGACGGTCCGCGCGGATTTCTTGGATTTGTGCTGCTCCCCCTCTTTGGCGCGTGGAGCGCGCCAGGGGCGGCGCCAGATTCGCCGCTTGGGGGGCCCCAGCGCGGATCCAAGAAATCCGCGCGGAGCGACGAAAGTTAATGTTTATGGCGTTTTTTCTTCTTCGAGGCATGGGTACCTTTTCCTCCTCCGAGTAGATCCACGACGTGGGCAAGGCCCTCAGCACGTCCTTCCGTCGCGGGTCGCTCGTTCGACCGCCCTCCCCCCGGGGCCCGCAGAAGAGGCTCCCCTGACACGCCAGGGCTGCGCGGAGAGTTCCGCGCGGCTCCAAGGGGGGCTCCGGTCCTCCGTCGTGGCTTGGGTGGGGCATGTCCCGCTACAGGCCGGTTACAGTCGAGGCGTCGACCTAAGGAACCCTAAATAAGGGAGGAGGCCCCTTCCTTCCATAAATTAAACTTCGACTTCCACATCGAAAACGTGGGGGAACCAGTAGGCAAGCCGTGAAACAAGAAAGGAGCACCGAGCCCCTCCCCACGAAGAGAGTTCCTTCTTCAGCGCCCGGACCGTATGGAAGAAATACAAGAATAGTCATCTCATGTTTTAAGAAAGAGTAACACATGGTATACTCATCGTCCCAGGCCTATTTTTTATTCTATAAGGAAAAACTGTTTTGGGGATAGATGTTCTTGTAGAGGGACGTGCCCGACTCAACTCTTGGCCTCCGCCTCCCCAGTGGGGGCGCCTGTCTTGCAGCAGTTTCTGCCGGTCAATCCAGATCTCGAGGAGGGTGCCCAGCAGCGTGGCCATGACCACCCACGGGGACCTCCGAGGCCCCCGCGGTGTCGGCGCGGCCCCCTTCTGCCCCACCCCTGTTCCTGCTGCTGCCGCTGCTGATGCTGCTCAAAATTCTCCTCCTCCTCCTCCTCCGCCTTCTTGCCCTCCTCCTCCTCCTCCCCCTCCTCCCCATTCCTGGTCATTCTTCTGCTCGCTGCTGTTGCCGCGACCACTTCCTCCCTCCTTCCTCCCGCCCCCCTTCCCAGCAGACGTGACGGCGAAGAAGGTCGCGTACCCGTGCTGGATGAGTATCTCGTCGTTGTCGTCAAAGGAGGAATAGCGGCCCTTTCCGCGCTGCTGCTCCTGGGGCCCAGCCGCCCTACGCGCGCCGCCCTCTGCTGCTCACGGCCCCGAGGACGCACCAGTGTTGCGCGCTGACAATCTTAAGCCGTGCCAGAACACAACTACTGGGACTCCAACGCAACGAATCAATGTGACTAATGTGTCCTGACGACCCGGAGTCGCGCGAGAACGCCACTCCTGGGACTTCCACTGTACGAATCCCCGAAGCTGCTACAAATGTTCAAGACCAGGGTGCGCGGCGATGAGGCGAGAGCCACATTTCAAAAGGAACCGCCCTCAATCCTTCAAGCTGTTGCGAACTTTCACGATGAATGCGCGCGGCGCGCATGCGAGAACCACATTCTGAAAACCACCCACCCTCCATCCATGAAGTTCTTGCAAACTATAAGACGTATGTGCGCGGCGCTCAGCCGAGAGACGCATTTCGAAAACGGCCCGCCTTCCATCCGTGAAATTGCGGCAAACTTGTCAACCGAACGTGCGCGGCGCCCATGCGAGAGCCACTTTTCGAAAACCACCCGCCCAGCAATCGTGAAGCTGCTAGGAACTTTCAGACGAATGTGCGCGACGCTCAGACGAGAACCATAGTTTGAACACGCCCCGCCCTACATCAGAGACATGGTTGCAAACTGTTGAAATAATGTTCACGGCGGTGAGGCGATCCTCCCTCCATTCGCCAAGCAGCTGCAAGTTTCAAGCTTCAGGATCACATGGCGACGAACATTCAGGGGAAACGCTAGGCCCGCCCTACCAACACGTCTGGGGGTGCGACAGGGAGGAGCTGCTCCTCAGGAAAGAGGGGCGGAGGACGGGGGAACGGGACGAGACGTGAGCAAGAGGCGGAGAACACACACACACACACACGCGCACGCACTCACAAACACACACGCGCAAACACACCCACACACACACACGCACCAACACACACACACAAACACCCCCACACCCCCACACACCCACACACCCACACCCACACCCACACCCACACCCACACCCACACCCACACCCACACCCACACCCACACCCACACCCACACCCACACCCACACCCCACACCCACACCCACACCCACACCCACACCCACA
>CAUYUJ010021698.1:45000-86258 GCA_963575745.1 Prorocentrum cordatum | reverse complement strand
AGGAGGAGGATGTACCCCGACACAGAGCGCAAGAGCATGGTACGCTTTAACAGCTTTCCCAGGCCTCGGAGCACGAGGTGTCACGCGTCACGGTCTTCGGTGTGCTGTGCTCGAGCAACCAGTCGCCATCCAGAGAGTGCCGGGATGCCACGGCAGGGGGACTTGCCGCGGGCAGCTGGACAGCGAGACGCCGGAAATCTCCTCCTCCTCCTCATCCTCCTCCTCCTCCTCCTGCTCGCACGTCGCTGATCTTCCTCCTCCTCCTCCTCCTCCTCCCCCGCCGCCTCCTCCTCTCGCTCCTCTTGTCGGGGTCGCCGAGAAAGGCGCCGCAGCAAAGAGCTGGTGGGCGCACCAGCTGCGCGCAGTCCGTTTTCACCCGAGGGCGCCAGCAGCGATCCTGTATCGGATGAGTGTGCCCAGTGATGGGGCCGAAACCGGCTGTGCGCAGCAGATTTCGCCCCCCATTCCCCACTTTCGGGCCTCCAGGCTGACTACCTACCAGACCACCCCAACCCAACCCCGAAGACATGCATTTCGGGTTGGGCGGGGGGTACGGGCTTCTGGTGTGTTTCTTCAAGGTTCCCAGAATCCACCCCACTGGAAATGGAGGGCCAATTGATACCTTCAGGTTGGGTTGGGGTGGCTTGGTGGGTGGTGACAGACATCTCCCGAAGCCCCTGGAGGCGCCCCAGAACCTCCGGAAGCCTCCACTGTAGGAGGGAAAAGGGAGGAGGAGCAGCGGACCGCTGCAGCGTCGTGATTTTTGTTCGCGACGTGGGCCCGCGGAGGTCGTCTTGCCCCCTCCGCTGGGTCCATCTTCTTGGCCCCGCGGACACGGCGCTGGGCCGTTTTGTTGGCAGTCCCAGGGCCTTGTGGGTAGTGGCTCCCTGGCTCAAGACCAGGGGAGCAACATCACCCGGCGTGAGTTTTTCCGCAGAGCGAGGATCGGCGGCGAGCGAGGGGGGGCAGTGCGAAGGGGAAGGCCTTCTCAGAAGGCTCGGAAGTCCCCCGGCCTTCTGAGAAGTTTCCTAAGCCGTCCCCGAACACACAGAACACTCCTCAGAAGACGCGAGGGCTTCTGAGAAGTCCCGCCGCCTTCTGAGAAGGCCTGCTCCTTCTCGTTTCCCCTCTCGCTCGCCGCCGTCTTTCCCCCAACGTGAGGAGGTCTGGTGACGAGGAGGGTGACGACGACGACCACGTCCTTCCCGATCTTGGAGCGGAGGCACGCCAACGAAGTGGTGCCACCAGACGCTTCCGGAGCGGGCCCGCGAGAGAACGCAGTCAGGTGCACCAAACAAAAGAAGAACCGCAGCCAAAGGAGCCCATGGCCTGCGGCCGCCGCGCACGACGCTGCAGGGTCGTGCGCGGGCCACGCTCGGGTGCACGCTTCCGAGGCCCTGCCCGGGACTTTCCAAGCGATCCGAGCTCAGCCAGGAAGCGCTGCGCAGGCGGCTCTCCACGCTTCGTGTGCACATGCTGGAAGCGACTTCGCCGCGGCGGAGGCGGCGGCGTCAGCGGCGGCATCAGCGGCGGCGGCAGCACCGTCAGCGATCGATGGGGGTGAAGATTCTTGGACGCGTTCGGCCCTCTTCGGGGGCCTCGGGAGTCCATGTTGGGGCAGCATGTTAGGAGGCAACTGCTGGGAGGTTTTCGTCGGAAAGATTAAGGAGGATTAAGCCCCATTTGGGAGCTGTTACGCCGGAATGGGCCTCGGATTAAGCGGGATTAAGCTGGATTAAACGGGATTAAGCGGGATTAAGCGGGATTTAGCTGGATTAAGCCGAATTTCGGACCAGGGCGAAAACAGAATTTGACCTCCCAGGAGTTGCATCTGAACCTCGGGAGTCCATGTTGGGGCAGCATGTGACCTCTGGAAGCCTCCAGAAACCTCTGGGTACGGCAGCGCGGCGGCAGCGCCAGCCCGACGGGGAAGTAGCTTGATCGCCCATCTGCTGTCACCCTCCTCTGCGTCCTGCCTTCCTGGGACGTGCCGTGACCGAGCTTCCCCGGTCACCCCGTGGCACCAGCATGCCTGTACTGCACGCTTCAGCTTCGGCCAGAAATACTCGATCAAGTTCATCACCTGAGGCACTTGCGGCGCTCCTGCATTCCGGAAGCCTGGTGCTTTTCCTGGTGCCACTCCTGGGCAGTTCAGCGTCCCTCCCTGGTCCCCTCTCGAGTGGTGCCTCTCCTGCGCCCTCGTGATGTAAAGTGCAACTCTTTTGTGCAAAGGCAGCGCCAGCTATCTCTCTCTCCTCCAGGTCCTGCTCCGCCTGCTCATCCTCCCCCGTTGTCCTAAAACCTCTTTGCGCCAAACAGTGCTTGCACTTAGGGGTTATTCCTTCTCCTCTTCCTCTAAGGAACTGTGCCTGTCTGTTGGTCTGGCGACCTTGTTGCCGCCGTCGCCGCACCACCGCAGCCTCGTCGCCGCCAGTCGTTTGGGCCTGTCTGTCGGGCGCCGCGCTTGTTGCCGCGGTCGCCGCCCTGTCGCCGCCTCGTCGCCGCCAGTCGTCTGGGCCTGTCAGTCGGTCGCCGCGCTTGTTGCCACTGTCGCCGCCCCGTTGCCGCCCAACATAGACTGCACAACGTACATTCCACAATATGGGTTGCCCCACGCAGATTGCAGCACACAGGTCGCTCACTACATAGATCGCGCAACATACGTTGCACCACATTGACCGTACCACATGCACCACACAGATTGCACCACCCAGATTGCACAACATAGCTAGCACACCACATATTGCATACCATATATTGCACCAGCTACACTGCACCACGTATATTGCTCAACCGGTACCGCACAATAAATATCCCATGGGGCACATAGGTTGCACAACATGGGCTACACAACATATGTTGCACCACATTAATTGCTCCACACCTGCTGCGCAACATGTATTGCGCCACATACGATGCCCCACATAAACTGCACATGCTTGGCTGCACACAATATATCGCACAACATACATTGCAACATATGGATCAATTCACATACCCATTCTTTTTCTGCAGAGAGCACAGGATCTGCACCACCCCCGGATATACGTCCAGTCCCTCGGCCTGCTATGTACCGATGGTTATGCCCCCATCGATCACTCGGGGTCTGAATGCAGACGACCGAAAAAGGGAATCACACTCTACCCCTCTCATCCCTGACACATAACAAAATGCGCGCGCACCCGTCTGTCAAAAACCATCAGCGCATTTGCAAGAATCGCACTCGCAAAACCTGACAACGTCAACACGCCCGCGTCGCGGCCGCGCGCATGAACCAGAATCTTTCAAAAAACTAGGCCCCGCAAGGATTTCATGATCGAGTCCCCTGCAAACACATGAAACACGAGTGGTGTGGCAACCTGGCTTTCAGAACAGTATACGCGCGTGCTCTTGCGAACTACTGAAGAAAAACCAATTGCGATATCAATATGTTTATCACATGCGAGTACGAAAGCCTTTTTTCGCGCGCGCGCGTCGCAAGCATCCAGAAGCCCTTTGCGCGCGCGTTCGGGGGGGGGGGGCACAGCCCCTGCCAAATGACACCATGCGGGCGACTCGCGCCCGTCGGCCGCGCGCCTGTCGAAACCTTCAAGCACCTTCATCGTCGACACGCGGGCGCCATCATCATCGGCGTAATCACCATCGGCTGCGTCAGTGGCCTTGCCTTCGTCAGTGTCAGCATCGTCGCCAGCGTCGCTGCTATCATCATCGTGTCTGCCGCTGTCGACGTCGCCGTAATACAGCGTCCGCCCGAATCACCGACTCGCACTGAGGTGCCCGCGGACCATCGCGGCCTGCGAAACGCGCTTGGGACGTTCCCAGCGGTCAACGCCACCGCGGCCGCGTCGGTCGCGCCAGACTAGCTGGCCGTTCCGCGCGCGAGCCTGCGCGCGCTAGCACGGCTGCGTCGAGGCGCCAGCCAGCACAAAGCAGTCATTGCAATCGCCGCCGCATGGGTTTTGCAGACTGACTTGCGGGAGGTTGTGCGGGATGGTTGCGCGAGCAGAGGAATTGACCACGTCAACTTCGGCAAGGTTAATTGCACCACGTAGATCGTACCACCTCGAGCGCACACCACAGATTGCACACCTGATATTGCACATCATATGCGGCACTACAAGTACTGCACCACATATCATGCTCCACATCGGTTGCACAACAAGTGCGACACCTCGTAGATCGCACTACGTTTACTGCACGTAACATACGTTGCACACAATAGTTCCACAACGTAGATGGCACAACACGTATTGCACCACATAGATTCTCCTCTTTTAAAAAAGAATGCACTCTCCCCCCCCCCCCCCGGACTTATCAGCTCCCCCTTGGATCGTATAATTTCATATATATATTCTGCACACTCGTCCATCCGAAATATGAAATCATACCATCCCAGGCAGGCCGGCCCCCCCCCCTGAGGGTCCCTTATAAAAAAACACTATGCGGTGACGTTGTTCTAACATTGCACTTTTTCACAAATCCTTTGCAAACAATGAAACGAAGTGCGCACGCGCGCGTCGTCGCGCGCGCATGCCGAAATCCTTCAAAAACCTTCGGCGCCGGAAGGATTTCGCAATCGAGTTTCCAAAACTCATACAAAAACACGTGGTTTCGCAGCACTGATTTGCTAAAAAAGCTTCCGCGCGAGCTCTTGCGAAATCTTAAGAAAACCATCGGTTTTCAAGTTTTTCACAAAAAATGCTACCAAACGGGCTTCGCGCGCGCATGTCGAAGTCTGTCGAACGCCCTTGCGCGTGTGCCGTCGCGAGAATCCTCTGCAAAAAAAATGGACGAAGTGCAGACGCGCGCGTGGTCGCGCGCGTATGCCGAAATCCTTCAAAACCCATCGGTTTCGGAAGGATTTCGAAATCGCGCGTCCAAAAAAACCAAACGGGCTTCGCGCGCGCATGTCGAAGTCTGTCGAACGCCCTTGCGCGTGTGCCGTCGCGAGAATCCTCTGCAAAAAAAATGGACGAAGTGCAGACGCGCGCGTGGTCGCGCGCGTATGCCGAAATCCTTCAAAACCCATCGGTTTCGGAAGGATTTCGAAATCGCGCGTCCAAAAAAACTACAAAAACCCAAGGTTTCGCAACACGGGTTTTCAACAAAAGCGTGCGCGCGCGCTCTTGCGAAGACTCTTGCGTCGTCGTCGTAGTCGTCGCCGTCCTCCCTCCTCCCGCGTCGTTGTCGTCGTCGTCGTCGCCTACGTCGTCCTCTGTCTTTCCTCGTGTTCGCCGTCGTCGTCCTCTTTGGCGTCGTGGTCGTTTCCGTCGTCGTTGTCGCCGTGGTCGTCCTTCCTCCTCCTCCCTCTTCGTCGTCGTCGTCCGTCGTCGGCGTCTCGTCGTCGTCCCTCCTATTTCGTCGCCGTCGTCGTCGTCGTCGTCGTTGTCGTCGTCGTCGTCTTCCCTCCTCCCTCGTCGTTGCCGTCGTCGACGTCCCCGTCCTTCCTCCTTCTCCGCGTCGTCGCCGTCCTCCCTCCTCCCTCGTCGTTGTCGTCGTTGTCGCCGTTGTCGCCGTCGTCGTCCTCCCTCCTCCCTCGTCGTCGTCTTCGTTTGCGACGTCGTCGTCGTCTTCGTCGTCGTCGTCGGCGTCGGCGTCGTCGTCATCTTCGTCGTCGTTGTCGGCGTCGTCGTCGTCGCCGCCGTCGTCGTCGTCGTCGTCGTCGTCGTCGTCGGCGTCGTTGACGTCGTCGTCGTCGTCGTCGTCGGCGTCGTTGTCGTCGTCGTCGGCGTCGTCATCGTCGTCGTCGTTGTCATCGTCGTCGTCGTCGGCGTCGTCGTCGTCGTCGTCGTCGGTGTCGTCGTCGTCGTCGTCGTCGTCGTCGTTGTCGGCGTCGTCGAAGTCGTTGGAGACGTCGCCGGTGTCGTCGTAGTCGTTGTCGGCGGCGTCGTCGTCGTCGTTGTCGCTGTCGTCGTCGGCGTCGCTGTCGTTGGCAAGTGCCATTTGGTACCCACCATCACGGTCTTAAGAGATTTTGCGGACCAAGTTGCGGGTGGGTGGGTGGGATGTTTGCGCGAGCAGTGGAGTGGTCAAGCGCGGTGCAGGGTAGCCAATTGCTCCACATATATATTGCACGACATCAATCGCTAGAAACAAACGGTGTGGGGCCCACGCTGGCTAACGTGTACCCAGCCAACACATCCCCGTACAATTAATTGTTCACTCGTCCTCCTGCATGTCCCTGCCCATCCTCCTTCTCTTTCGTCTTCTCCTCCATGGTGTGGGCACGAACCCAGAGAACAACATGCCAGAGAGCAACAAGATGCTTTCAACATGGGCCGTGTCCCCTCTTCGTTGAAGGCTGAGAAAGTTGATGGCTGCGCCTGCCTGCAAGGCCAGCAGGCATGTGGTGCTGCTGCTGCGTTCTGCTCCAAAGACCCTTTCAGAATTGGCATCCTGGCGCCGCTTTGAGGGGGCCCTGGGACTGTTTTTCAAATCGGAGGGACAACCGTCCAATAACCAATGCTGTCCGACGTGTGCAGCGACTGCTGTTCTCGAGCCGACGCCTGCCACGAAACTGGGCACGTTCGCCGTGAACGCGGCAGAGAATGGTAACATATTGAGAAAGACATCTGTCAGTCATCGTCCCAAGTCATCTCGCTGTGAGATCTAGGTCGAAGAACAGCAAATCACCCTCATAGAACATGTGAATGCCGAACACTCTCTACAACATGAGGAAACCTTCAGTGACTCCGAGACCTCCGAACCAACTTAACACACGCACGCACACAAACCGGCCGTCGCCGACGAGGTCGAGGGCGCCGAAAACGACACCGACGAAGTCGTAATCCGTCGAAAACTCGAAAACAGCCAGAGTCTTAGTTGACGTCGTCGTCGCCGTCGTCTGTCGTCGGCTCCGTCGTCGTCCCCGTGGTCGCCCGTCTGCTGACTGTGTCGGTTGTCGGTCGTCGTGCTTCGTCGTCGTCGTCGATCTCGTTGCCGCCGTTGTCGTCCGTCTGCCGCCGCCGTCGTTGGTCGGTAATCGTCGTTCGGCGTCGTTTATCGGCGTCGTGATCTTCATGGTCGTCCGTTTGCCGTTGTCGGAGTTCGGTCCTCGTTCGTCGACGTCTATCGTCGTCGTCTCCATCGTCGCCCGTCTGCTTCTGCTGTTGTCGTTGGTGTCGTCGTCGTCTATTGTCGTCGTCCGTCTGCCGTCGTCGTCGGTAGTCGCCGTTGTCGTCCGTCGTCGTCGTCGTCGTCTTCTTCGTCATCGTCTGTCACCTGCCGTCGTCATCGTCGTCGACGTCGTTGTCGTCCGTCGTCGCCGACGCCGCCGTCGCCGGCGTCGTCCGCTATGGTCGTCGTCGTCGTCGTCTCATGTTGTTGGAGTCGCTGCGCTTACCTCCTTTATCCCTACCTCATCACTCCTTCCTCCCTTCGTCACTCCCCTTTCCTTGACTATTGCCTCCCTCCGTCCCGCCCATTGGCCTCTTCCGCTCAGGTGATCATGTCTTCCTGCCTCCTCCCTTCCACCCTCCCTCCTCCCTTCTCCCCCCCTCCGCTCCCCCGCACCCTCCTCATCGCTTTCTCTTCCCCGCCTTCCTCCCACCCTCGTCCTTTCCCATCCCTCTGCCCCCTCCCTCAACCCTCCCCCTCAAAAAGCTCCCCTGGATCTCTACAAAGGTGAATGTTGATAATCATTCTGGGGTGAACACTGCCGTCTCGACAAGAAGCCTCCTGGAGGCCCAAATTAATCAAGCGACATGAGAAAACCTTGAACCTCGATCCTCGATGCTCTTCCTCCTCCTCCTCGTCTCCCTCCCCTCGTCGTCGTCCTCCAAATCTTCGGCGTCTGGTTTATTTCGTAGACTGCGCATGCAAGCTGAAAAGAGAGAGAGAGAGAGAGACAGAGTACGTGGGAAGATGAATCGGAAAGCAGCCAGGGCTCAAGCCCAGGTACGTTAGCACATATCGTGAGCTGAAGGCAAACTACTATGTATACATATAGAAGTATGTACATATATATATATACATACACACATATATATTGATATGTCATATAATATATGCGTATCGATGGGTACGCAACAAGCCATAATCTCAGAAAGCTTGTGGCCTAGAAGTTACATATACTGTGCGCCGCGGTCTTTCTGCAGCGCTCCGCATCGCTCCGAGACGTTTCTGGCACGAGGCGTTCTGATTGTAAGGCTGCTTGCTTCTGGCCAGGGCTTCAAAACCCAAGGAAACCCAGTCGGAAAAACCACCCGCAGCACGAACATCCCTACAACCGAGGCCACGTAGCAACCGTGCCCAGGGAAGCCATCGATGAGGCTAGGCTCTTCGGGAAACGCTCATGGCAATCCAGCAAACGCTACTTATGAGGGTCGGGGCTGTTATTTTCTCGATCGACACGTCCCGTCGCTGAACAAATTGCATGTGCCAGGTCCTCGCCACTCCTCCCAACTTCCATAGTTGTGATTTTGTCCTGTGGCCGACGGGACCGTCAGTCGGAAGATGACGAACACAGCCAGCTGCCCCTGTATGTCCAGGAAGCAGTCCTGCCGCATGCAGTTCATCTCGACTCCGAAGAGTTCCTGCAGCTCGCTGGCGAGCGGGAGGTCCGGAGATGAGCGCGTAGCAAACAGGATGGCAGATGGCGACGGGGCGGGCGAGGATGGCGTGGAAGTGCTTAGCGGGCCTGGAAAAACAGCAGAGGCTGCCCGGACCTGCATGCGGTGGAAAACCACCTGTGCCAAGACCATGGATACAGGAGGAGGGGAAGGACGAGAAGGAAGGGGGGGAGGACACGGCGTGGGCAGCAGGGAAGCGGCACTGGCAGCTCCGCCGTCCCTGTGCTGCTTGAAGAAGGCCATGTAGTATAGGACGAAATACGAGTTTAACCGCCGACCCCCTCGGGGCCATCCAGCGCACGATGCCCGTTCCAAGGAGGCACAGCGTCGGAATGGGAGGAGGAGGAGGACGATGAGGGGGGGACGCAGAGGACAAGGTACAGGAGAAGCCGACACCTACCCTCCGCCACATCCTGCTCCACCAGGAGACCAGCGGAAACCTCCGAAGTCATCCGAGATCGCTCCCCATTCCTCCTCCTTCTCCTCCGCCTCTCCTCATGCTCCCCTTTAGGGAATCAACCGCAATGTAAAAGGAACTTCTCAAACATCCTTCTCCAGGCCATCCGGTCCCTCCTGCTCCTTCAGCTCCTCCAGTCCGTCCTCCTCTGAAGGGATCCTGGAACACACAAATAAATACACACGAATCAGGATTCCAATTTTGTTGCTATATTCTCTCACTTTTCGTTTTCCCCCCACTTGCTATATTTTCCCATTTTGTCCTGGGAGTCAACAGTTGGTTGTGTGTGTGTGTGTGTGTGATTTTTCCCCTCCTGATCTTCTTCATTCAGAAGTCAGCCCTTGGACCTTTCTCGGGGCGCGTGCCGACCATAGACTGTCGAAAGGCATCTGGCCGTGGCGACGAGGAGCCTGCTCCAGAAGATCAGCAAAGGGCCACCACAGCTCAACACAATTCGAATGTCCAAGCTTGGACCCTCTCTTCCCTCCAGCCCCCGAAGCAGAAACCAACATTACAGTAGGAGCTCGACGACAAGAAACCTTCCACAAGAAATCCAACCCTGGAGCACCAGGACGTCCATCGACTTCTGGTGTGGGAACGTCACGCCTTCCATCGCAAAACCATCGAAAGCCAAGAAACCAAGGGCACCCTGGAGGCAAGCAGGGTGTTTCTTGGGATGGGTCTCCACTATATCTTTCGGAACTCCGCGCCGGATTCCCCCTCCCTGGCGCGCGGAGCGCGTCAAAGGCGGCGCCCAAGGCCGACCCAAGAACTCCGCGCGGAGCTCCGAAAGTGATGCTTGTGCAATGTCTCTTCCTGTTCGAAGCCCCGTCTCCCCCCTCCAACATAAGATCAACCAGGGTCTGGAGTTCGCCTCAGAAGACCACGTATGTGCCCAGCACATGCCCGTGCCCGTGTGGCTCGAGTTGCAGGTGTGCGCAGCCGGCCGTGCCCAATCGGTGCTCGCAGCGCCTGCCAAGGACGCGCTTCTGCATGACCCTAAGATCCGACGTTGCACAACAACTGCATCATCGCACAAAATCACGCCCAGAGCCTTGGACCCCATCTTTCTGCGTAATTGGTCGATCTGGATCGATGTGTGAGGGTCCCAGGGTCCGAAATCGAGGGAAAACGCCCGTTGCGACAAAAATTGCAACGCCAGGATCTCAGGGGAGTGTGTTGCAAAAGAGATTCCTATCCTCGCCCCCCCTACCTCGTCCCCGCGCCGTGCTGGGCACGACGCCAGCCTCGCGGATAAACTTGAGAGCCAACACCTCGGCGATGCCGTGGGCGGGCGCGCTCGCTCAGGGCGTCGTAGTCGTCGCCGCCGCCGCCGCCTTCGCCTTCGCCGCCGCCTTCGCTTGCGCCAGCGCTGTCGCCGTCTTGCCGTCACTGCCGTCGTCGTCGCCTCGGTCGTCGTCGTCGTGGTCGTCGTCGTGGTCGTGGTCGTCGTCGTCGTGGTCGTCGTCGTGGTCGTGGTCGTGGTCGTCGTCGTGTTCGTCGTGGTCCTCGTCGTGGTCGTCGTCGTCGTCGTGGTCGTCGTCGTCGTGGTCGTCGTCGTGGTCGTCGTCGTTGTGGTGGTCGTCGTCGTCGCCGAGGGGGGAGGAGGAGGGGTGGGAATAGCAGGAGTGGGAGCGCAGAGGCCGAGGAGGGGAACAATGCGCAGCACCGCGCGGCTGCGGAGAAGAGCGGGGGGGGGTGGGGTCGTCGGCAGCCTGCGAGGCTCTGGATAAGCCCGCCGCAGGCGCCGATTTTTTACACAAGAACAACCAGCAAACACGTTGAAGATTTGGGCACCCGCCCCGAACCGACCTCGGCCTCACAGCTCGGTCCAACTGTAGTGGTTTACCAGACCGGCTCTTCCAGCACCCCTGGCCCCCTTTTGGAAAGTGCTTGCCTCGCCCTTGGGCCTGGGTCCCCTGCCGAAGGCCGGCGTTCCGTCCTGAGGCTGTTCGCGACGGCCAAGGGAGCCGTGAGCCGGCCTCCAGACGGCAGGAAGCGGAGATGAGGAGAACAACTATCGTGTTGGGGGGGGAGGGGCTGGGAGGATGGAGGGTATGAGCAGTGGCATTTGGATGCAATGAACGATATCTTCGGCCGCCTACCATTACTGGTACCCTCCTTTCTTCCTAGCCCATCCTACCAATCCGATAACTGTCTTCCTGAACAGCTGGCTGCCGTGACTTGTTTGATCCGCCTGGGCCTGAGGGATCGACTGCGACGACGGCAGCGTCAGGTCGGGCATGTCCCTGTGCAGGCGGATTTAGGACGAAAAATTAAAGTACGCAAAACAAATATTCCATATTCCAGAACGGTCAAAAAAGTCAAAGAATCGTCCCGGTAAGATTTTTGACTATTTTCGAATTTTCCTCCTCCAGAGGGACAGGCCCGACTTAACGCCAGCGGCGACAGCTGCGACGGCGGCCAGCGCGCGCATCTGGCGCAAGCCTTGGCGAGCCGGTGGCCCTCGTGCTCCGCGTGGGTCCTGTGGTTCTCCTGCCGCGTGAGCAGGTCCGCCACGACCGAAAGGAACTGGGCACCGCCGCGGGGGTCGTCCGCGTCGTCGGCGCCGTGGGCGTCGGCGGCGGCGGCGTCGTGGTCGGCGTCGCCGTCGTGGTCGTCGGCGTTGCCGCGGCGGGCGTCGCAGCCGCAATCGTTTTGTCGTCGCCGCGGTGATGGTCGTCGCCGTCGGGGGCTTAGGAAGCGGAGGATGAGAAGGAGGAGGAGAGGGAGGGAGGACGAGGATGAGGATGAGGAGGAGGAGGAGGAGGAGGAGGAGGAGGAGGAGGAGGAGGAAATAGAGGAGGAGGAGGAGGAAATGGAGGAGGCGGAGGAGGAGGCCAGCTGGCTGGCGGCTGCTGCTGCGGGAGAGGCCTCTACGGGGACGGCGGCGGGCGTGTGGGCCTGGAGCGCGCTGGCGCTGCGCACGCTGGCCCCCGCGGCGCTCCCCGGGTGTGCTCAGGCCGGAGGCCCCGGCCGGCGCAGCCTCTCTCCCTGGGAGTGGCCGTCGGTTGCACGTCGCTCCTCGTCAGGTGTTGCTAGAAGTACCCCTGGCCCAAGGTGCCCCCAGGATTCTCGGGGTGGCCCAGGCGGCCTCCGGGGCACCCCCCACGAGGCTCAGGGGGGCCCCGGGGCCTCCCGAATGGTGCGCCAAGCTGGGGGCACCCTGGGCCAGGGGCACTTCTAGCAGCACCCGACCCGGGGGCGCTGCCCCCATGTCAAGGGGCGGTGGGGCGGTGCGCGGGCTCCCGACCACAGAGTGCCCGCGGCAGAGACACCCGCGGCGCTCGGAGGGGAGAGAAGCATGAGGGGGAGGAGGACATGGGGCACGGAGGGGACGAGTAGAGGAGGGAGGAAGACCAGAGGGAGGACGAGAAGTTAGGAGGCCAGAGAGGACGACATCAGGAGGACGAGATAGGCGACGAGGAGATGGGGGACGGAGAGAATGATGGGAGGTGGAGGGAGGTGGAAGAGATGGGGGACGAGGAGGAGGGATGCGGAGGGGGTGGTGGCCGTCGTCTGGAGAACGGGGCAAAGGGGAGATTGAGGAGGAGGAGGAGGAGGCGGAGGAGGAGGAGATCGAGGAGGAAGAGGAGGAGGACGAAAAGGGGCGTGCCTTTCGGTGGGGTGGCTTTGATAGGCATCCTGGAGGCGCGCCACAGGCGCCGACACCAGCGGCATCACCTTCGGCCCCGCGGCCGTGGTGGTGGTGGGTGGCGGTGGTGCTCGTCGTGGCGGTGGTCGCCGTGGCAGTGGTCGTGGTGGTGGTCGTGGTGGTCGCCGCGGTGGTCGTCGTCGCGGTCCTCGTCGTCGTGCTGGTCGTCGGCGGAGGCGCCGTCGTCGTCGCCGCCAAATGGAGGTCGGGGGCCGCCCGGGGGTCGGTGTGCGACTGTCCTCCTCGCGGGCCTCGCCGTGGCGGGTGTGCCGAGGAGGAGGAGGGGGAGGAGGAGGGAGGAGGAGGAGGAGGAGGAGGAGGAGGAGGAGGAGGAGGAGGAGGCGGCGGAGGAGGGGAGGGAGGAGGAGGAGGAGGAGGAGGAGGAGGAGGAGGAGGAGGAGGAGGGGGAGGAGGAGGAGGAGGAGGGAGGGAGGAGGAGGAGGGGGAGGAGGGGGAGGAGAGGCGGAGGGGGAGGGGGAGGGGGAGGGGGAGGTCGGGGATCGGCATCGAGACGCGGTGATTCCAGTGAGATGGATCGGGATATCTCCCAGGCCAGAAATCTTGAATGCGCGCCCCCGCGCCGCCATCTCCCACCTCTGGGGACTCGGGGCGCGCCGTTCCTCCACGGCCACGCTCGACAGCTCTGATAACCTAATCGCCGTCGTCGTTGTCGTCGTCGTCGTCGCCCTCACCACCGTCCTGATCGTTCTCATCACCTCGTCCTCATCCTCGCCATCATCCTCATCATCCTCATCATTCGGCTCCTCATCCTCCCCTCCTCCTCCTCCTCCTCCTCCTCCTCCTCCTCCTCCTCCTCCTCCTCCTCGATCATCATCAGGGGAAGCGCGGCGCTCCGGCACAGGCCGCGACGCGCGAGGCCGACGAGGCTCTCTTTTGTTCGCCCCCGGAGAGGTGCGCACCGGACCTCTCTGGGGCGCCCCGAGCCTCTTGCTGGTCGGGCTCGGGCTGGCTCGGGCTCGGGCTCGGGCTCGGGCTCGGGCGCGGTCTCAGGCTCGGGCTCGGGCTCGGGCTCGGGCTCGGGTTCGGGCTCGGGCTCGGGCTCGGGCTCGGGCTCGGGCTCGGGCACGGGTTCGGGCTCGGGCTCGGGCTCGGGCTCGGGCTCGGGCTCGGACTCGGGCTGGCGGCAGGCTGCCAGCGCTCCATGGCGGGCCTTGCTGGCAAGGCCATGCCACGGTGCTCAGTCCTCGTCGTGGATCTCGGTCACGTCGAGCCAAACCACGCGGCAGGGGCGCCCCAGCACGGCGGCCACGCTGGGCACCGTTCGGCCCTCGTCTCCGTGGACGAACTCCTTGATGTAGGTTCCCGACTGCGCCTTGATGGTGAGCTCCACCTCATCGCCATCCGACACCAACGGGCCCAGGGCCAGTATCTTCCGGTCCCGCACCAAGTCTGCCCGCCGGTGCTCGACGCGGCTGGGCGTCCGCTGGTCCAGAGCCTGGCCGGCCAGCGCGAGAATGGCGTCCTTGGGAAACGACTCCAGGTCTCCGATGGCATGTTTGTGTCCCTGGACAGCTTGTCTGGAAGGGTTCTGTATAAATCCCACCAGCCCTTTGGACTAAGGTGGTCTACCGAGTTCTGTCTTTCCCCTTCAAAAAATCATTTCCCTTCGGGGATGGGTACCCTCCCCCTCCCCCCGTGATGTTTTTTTTTTGGGGGGGGGGGCGCGATCGGTCAGGGCGCCCAAGACGGCTCCAAAAGGGCCTCCGATGCTCCAAGATGGCCTCAAAGGCGGCTCAAGATAATCGAAGATGGTTCAAGATAGCTGCCGACATACCTCAAAGAGGCCCGACGAGGGCCAACCCCCGCAGGACCCCCCCAAGAGGCCAGCACTCTTCAAAAACCTTTGGAAAGTCACTGATTTTGCAATTCTCCCCGTTTCGCTTCCGATGCGCTTTTGAAGCCCGATGGCCCCAAGATGGCCCAAGAGAGGCCCAATAGGAGCCCAAGATGGCCCCCCCGACGGCCCCGATCGCCCCCAATAGCGGCCCAAGAGCCCCCCAAAGAGGGCTCCGAGAGGCGATTTTGATTGCCCCAAGGGGTGGGCCAAACGTTACGACACCCTCTCTTTCACCGACGTCCTCCACGATAGCACAAGAGGCCTTCCTGGGCTCCATACAGGTCCCTGAGAGAGCCCCAGGACGACCCCATGACCTCCCAAAAGACCCCCAAGAGGATCTCGTTAACCTTTTCTTTCCGTCCATTCTCCTGGGCATGGCTTCCGAATGGGCTGGTGCGGATACGGTGGGGGCCCTCGTTAAGGAATGCGGCCAGGGGACTTCAGACCCTGGAGGATTCCTTATCTGATGAGGGTGGCAGCGATGCGATATCCATGGCCAATCCACGATTGGTGATCCACCAGCTTCCAGACCCTGGATTCCTTCTCCAACGGCTCCTTCTTCCGATGCCCTCACCGTCCGTAGCCATTCTGGTTCAAGCCGGGCTCGGGCGCGCGCGAGCGGGCTCTCCCGAGAGGCCTCCAGACTTAAAGGGACATTAGGACACACAAATAAATACACACAAATAAAAATAGTCCCCATATTTTCCCATATTTTCTGGGTTTTTGTCTTCCCCCCCAATTCCCATATGTTCCCATATTTCCCTCGGAATCGAGGATTATTTGTGTCTGTGTGTTTTTTTCCCTCCTGAAGACTGTCGCGGCGAGGCCTCGCACGAGGTCCCAACGGACCTCCGAGAGGCCTCATACCCGCAAGCCGGGCACCGTGGCGGGAGGGGTGTCGAGAGCCAGGGCCCTGAGCTCCGACGTCGCCCAGACAACACAAGCAGCATCCGCAACAATCACGCCCGGAGCCCCAGACCCCATCTTTCTGCGTCATGTTTCGACTCGGATCGAAACATATCTATATCTATATCTATATCTATATCTATGTCTATATCTATATATATATATCTATATATATATATATCTATATCTATATCTATATCTATATCTATACATATATATATATATATATATATATGTGAGGGCCGGGGGGCCCGACATTGAGCGAAAATGCCGGTCGCGAGAAAACTGCAACGCCATGATCTCCGGGGAGATCTCGGCGGCACGGATCCAGGCATCCGACGTCCTGTTTTTTCCAGGACGGCCTCCCTGGAAGTTCCGACCCTTTCCGCAGGACCTGTTTTTCGTCCTGAATTGTTTTGTGGTAGTCCCGAGGCCCGGCGAGGGCCCCCCAGAGGCCGAAAATAGCCAAACACCTCCCGTCGTGCAATTTTCTTGACGCGGAGGGGTCTGGGTGGTGCGGGTCTCCCCTCCAAGTCCTCGTCCGGCGCTCCTCGGAAGCCGCCCTCCACCCGGAAGCGGATGACGTACGTCTTGTCCGCGGCGGCGGCCTTCAACCGGGCGGGCTCGGCCCGCGTGGACGGCCGCAGGGGTCCGCCCAGCTCCACCAGGCCGCGGCCCGCTGCAGTGACGGTGCCGGCCAGCGCGCCCAGATCCTGATGGGCCCACTTACCACCACCATGACCGTGTGTAGGAGAGGGAGGAGGGGGAGGGGGAGGAGGAGGAGGAGGAGGAGGAGAGGAGGAGGAGGAGGAGGAGGAGGAGGAGGAGAGGAGTAGGAGGAGGAGGAGGAGGAGGAGGAGGAGGAGGAGGAGGAGGAGGAGGATAGGAGGAGGATAGGAGGAGGACAGGAGGAGAGGACTGGAGGAGGAGGACAGGAGGAGGAGGAGGGAGGAGGAAGGAGGAGGAGGAGGAGGAGGAGGAGGGGAGGGGGAGGAGAGGAGGAGGAGGAGGAGGAGGAGGAGGATAGGAGGAGGAGGAGGAGGAGGGAGGAGGAGAGAGGGGAGGAGGAGGAGGAGGAGGAGGAGGACCTCCTCCTCCCCCCTTTCCCCTCGTCGTACACGTTTGGCAGGGGTGGTGGAATTATCCTGCCCAGCAGATCCCGCAGGGGCGCTCGGCGCCTGGGGGCCCGCAGCTCCAGCACGAAGGGCCTCCCGCGTCCCAGGCAGCGGACGTCGACGTCCTCATGCTCAGTTATGTTGCTCCCGTTGCACTTAAGGGCCACATCCCAAAAACGATCTCGAGCACCCAGGTAAAGTTAGGGGGCCAGGAGCACCCGAACGAAGTGAACCCCACCCTCGCCCTCAGAAATCGTGGGGGGTAGGGGTAGGGTTCGCATGTGGCCCCCTAAAAGTATCGAGAGACAGTGTCGAACGAGTAATGCCTCCAAGGGCCCGGCACGCGACAACCCTCCGGTTTCGGTACTTTCTTGGTGCTCGAAATCGTTTCTGGCGGTCAAGGCTAAAGTAGGCTGGAACGTCATAGATGCTCAGGGGAACAGTCAATGACATAAACATAACAACTCGGCTCGGAGGTTCGCGCGGAGTTCTCGGAGCCGCGCTGGACCCCCCTGGCAGCGCCTCCGGCGCCGCCCCTGGCGCGCTCCGCGCGCCAGGGAGGGGGGTCCAGCGCCGATCCGCGAAACTCGCGCGGACCTCCGAGTTCTTCTGTTTCTGTCACTGCTCGTTCCCCTACTGTTGGCGGCGGCTGGGGGGTCGGAACTGGTTGAGGCCCCAGGAAACCGGTCAGGAGGGGGGGGTGAGGCCGAATCCGCTCACACTCGGTGCCCAGACTCCTCGCGGAGGCCATCTGGTGCAATTTGTCGCCCCGGATCCGTTTCGGACCGTCCCAGGGACCGAAAACCGATCCTGGAGGCCGAAACTGGCAACAAAAACTTCCTAAACCCAGAACCTCGGAACTGCCCCCCTCTCTGCTGGCCGGAACCAATGCTGGGCCGCCTCAGACCCACAGACAGCCACAATCCTAATGAGCCACCCTGAGGCTTTGGCGTCTCAAGTTTTTCGAGCTGACACAGACATCCAGCGTCTCGAAAAAATACAAACGGCGTTTTTGTTATATCGTTTTCGGACTCTCGGGGCCCTTACTGGGCCTCGGGACCGTCAACAGAACGGCTAAGGATGAAAAGCTGGTCCCGGGGAAGCGGTCGAGTGGTCGGGGGCCCGTGACTCGAGCAAAACCGAGACGCCAGATGTTTGGGGAGATCCGTCGTCTCCCCAAAAGATGAAACATCGTGAAAATCACGATCAGAGCCCTGGACCCAATCTTTCTGCCCCATTTTTTCGAGCCGCATCGTTTTATGGAGGCCCCAGGGCCCGAAGCGTGCAGGCAGGAGCCGGCGGCACGCAAGATCGCATCTGCGGCGATCGGGGGACCCCAGTGGGCACCCAATGGGTCCCGAGGCCAAGTGAGGGCCCTGAGGAGCCGAAACCTACGAAACCCGCCGCTCCAATTTTTGTTCGAGACGCCGGGGGCCGGAGCCCTAGATGCCCTGGACCTTCGTCGCATCTACGGGGCCGACGTCCTCCTTCGCCGCTGTCCAGCCTCCTCGGGGCCCC
This sequence comes from Prorocentrum cordatum, assembly GCA_963575745.1. Taxonomy (NCBI): domain Eukaryota; class Dinophyceae; order Prorocentrales; family Prorocentraceae; genus Prorocentrum; species Prorocentrum cordatum. The sequence continues at coordinate 68,179 of CAUYUJ010021698.1, read as the reverse complement.
TCCCAGGAACTCCCGAGGAGGCCGTGCAACGGAGGGGTCCAGGAAAGAAGGCCGGTCCTGGGCATCCAAGGCTGAGGCTCCCTCGGGTCCCCTCCAGGGGCTCAAAGGAGGCCGTGGAGCGGAAGGGTCCAGGAAAGAAAGCCAGTCCCGGGCATCCAAGGCTGGCGGAGGCTCAGGCCTCCACCCCCTTGCGGCGAATTGCACGTAGGAGCGACCTTTCGCCGGAGTCACCTCGAGTCATGACCAAAATCACGACGCGAGGTTTGTCGCTACTGTCGGCCTCTGGGGGCCCTTACCAGGCCTCGGGACCGTAAACAAAAAAAGACTCGGGATGAAAAACCGGTCCCGGGGAATGGATCGAGACGTCTGGGGGTCGCCGTCATGAACAAAATCATGACGTCGGGGGTCTGGGTTTGTTGCGGGCCCAACGTGGTCCCCCGATCGCCGCAGGCGATGCGGTAGTAGCGTCTTGTGCGCTCGTGTTTGGTCCCCCTACGGCCTCCAAAAAGCGGCGCACCAGAGGTCACTCTTGCCCAGGGTCACTCTTGCGTGTAGCGGGCCCTTGCCTACCCTGGCTCAGACATCCAGCATCTCGAACAAAAATGGTGATGGCGTTTTTTATCGTGTTTGGCCTCTTGGGGCCCTTACTGGGCATCGGGACCGTCAAAGAACAGCTCGGGATGAAAAGCTGGCCCCAGGGAAGCGGTCGAGTGGTCGGGTGCTCGCGTCTCGAAAAAAAAACGAGACGCCAGATGAAAAAACTGCAACATCTAGGAAAAATCACGACTGGAGCCCTGGACCCAATCTTTACATTGTTCGAGCCGCATCGATCTGTGGTGGCCCCCGGGGCTCGAAACCTGGCCAAGACGCTGAGCTCGAAGAAGTACGTTAGGCTCTCGGTGGTGGGCCACTCTCCCTCGGGGCCCCACTCACGGGTTCACGTGCCGATCCTCGCGCCCCATGCCGTGGAACACGCAGTCTTCGGCCCCGAACGCCTCCACGAGGCCCTTGCCGACAAGATCCTGGGGGCAGGTACCAGTACCGCTACTCCCCGGATCTCTTCGAGGGTGCGTTCTGACTGAAAAATATAAGTCCAGCCGTGGCGACGAAGGCTTTCAATGACGAGCAGCGGCACTGGTACTGAAGGTCTGACGCTTCGAAAATTATCGCGAAAAATCCGGACTGGAGCCCCATAGTAGACTCAATCTCTTGGCTGCATGCTTCGGGCCAGATCGCTCTGCGGCAGTCCCAGGGCCCGGAAAAGCACGGCGGCAGCGCCCGCTGTGGCGAGAAACTGCCACGCCCAGCTCTCACGGGATCTCTTGCTTCTCCGAGGTCCTGCACCGAGTCTGGGTACTGCAGCCCGGAGCCGCCGCAGCTCTTGCAGGCTGGCGGCCCGGCGGCGCCGGCGCTGCCTGCCTCTCCTGAGGGGCAACGGTAGGGGGGGGGCCAGCTCAGGGTGCGGGCAAGACTTGTGTCCATGTCCACTGCAGCTTGGATTTTCGGGCTCCCTTCGCCAGACACCCGAGGCGCACGGGACATGGATGCAATTCTGGCCCCTTGTGGCTCGATTCGTATCCATGCCGAGTGCGCTGTGGCCTTGCGGCGCTCCTTCCAGGAAAGACCAATACGCACTGGATATATATATATATATATATATGTATTATGAATATTGCCCGCGCCTGGGGTGGGGGAAATCCACCTGGAATCGGCGACAACTCGCCGATAGCTCGGCGACATGTCCCCCACTGCGAGCCTGCGCCGTCCCGAGCGGGGCAGGCTATAGCGGGCCCCCACCGGCGATCCGTGGGCGGCGGTGGGCCGACGACTTCCCGCCCTGGGCCGATGCATCCCGCCCCGACGCTGCCCCGGAATCGCCCGGCTCTCGAGGCGGAGCTCGGCTCTCTGGCGGGACGATCCAGGCAACCCTTAGCTCGGGCATGCCCCCCCTGCAGGCAGATGTCGAAGGACAGAATGAAGAATAGTAGGCACGCATTCGAAAATGGAGAAAAATACCCTGCGACATTCGGGACCACTCAATGCTGACGGGTATGCTGAAAAGCCCGCAGTGCGGAAGACGAGCACCCATCAGTGAACTCAGAAGAGCGCACCAAGAGCAGCGGCAACGCGTAAGACGTACCTCTGCTGGGCCTCCCAGGAGCCCACGAGAGCGGCGACAGATGCGCAGACCGCAGCCCCCCAGGGGGCGCCGCGAGGTCTCGAGGTGGTCCGCGTGGGACGTACCTCCGCAGGGCCTCCCAGGAGCCCACGAAAATGGCGACAGTTGCGCAGATCGCAGCCCCCCAGGGGGCGCCGCGAGGTCTCAAGGTGGTCCGCGTTGGACGTACCTCCGCTGGACCTCCCAGGAGCCCACGAAAGTGGCGACAGTTGCGCAGATCGCAGCCCCCCAAGGCGCCGCGAGGACCTCCGCTGGAGCTCCCAGGAGCCCACGAACGTGGCGACAGTTGCGCAGATCGCAGCCCCCCAGGGCGCCGCGAGGTCTCGAGGTGGTCTGCGTTGGACGTACCTCCGCAGGGCCCCCAGGAGCCCACGAAAATGGCGACAATTGCGCAGATCGCAGCCCCCCAGGGCGCCGCGAGGTCTCGAGGTGGTCCGCGTTGGACGTGCCTCCGCTGGGCCTCCCAGGGGCCCACGAAAGTGGCGACAGTTGCGCAAATCGCAGCCCCCCAGGGCGCCGCGAGGTCTCGAGGTGGTCCGCGTTGGACGTACCTCCGCTGGGCCTCCCAGGAGCCCGCGAAAGCGGCGACAGTTTCGCAGTCCGCAGCCCCCCAGGGCACCGCGAGGTCTCGAGGTGGTCTCGAGGTGGTCCGCGTGGGACGTACCTCCGCTGGGCCTCCCAGGAGCCCACGAAAGTGGCGACAGTTGCGCAGATCGCAGCCCCCCAGGGCGCCGCGAGGTCTCGAGGTGGTCCGCGTTGGACGCACCTCCGCTGGGCCTCCCAGGAGCCCACGAAAGTGGCCACGGTTGCGCAGATCGCAGCCCCCCAGGGCGCCGCGAGGTCTCGAGGTGGTCCGCGTGGGACGTACCTCCGCTGGGCCTCCCAGGAGTCCACGAAAGTGGCGACAGTTTCGCAGATCGCAGCCCGACGGCACGAGAGAAGAGGAGAGGGGAAGAGACAGGAGAGGAGGAGGGTAGGAGGGGGGAGGAGGAGACGGACGGGGCGACCACACTGCTCTATTCAAAACGAGTGCCACACCATAGGAGGGTTGGGAATAAGCTATAAAAAATGTTCCCAGGGCATGTTTCTTATATTTATATATACTATGCTTGCATATTCCTCCTGTGGAGGGACATTCACGACTGAAGGCAACCCACAGAAAAACGCCATCGGCGATGCACAGCCGCGGAGAGGCATCCCGAGGCTGTGACAGCTGCCGAGCGCCAACGCAGACGCCCGAACACCGCGAGCCTCGAGCCTCGAGCCCCTACCAGCGATCAATGGGCGATTGTGGGTCGACGCGTACACTGAAATTCTGATCATTGGCTTCCGCCGCACCGCCGACCCCTGGGGCCGTCTTGGAGCCCTCTGGGGCTATCTTGTGTTGACATTGGAGGCTTCTTGGGCTGTTGTGGGCCTCGTGAGCGATCAAGAGGCGAACGTGCTAAACAGAAGCGTTCCCCCTAGGGAATGGGACGATCTTCTCTTCTTGAGGACATCTTGGGACGCCTCCAGGTGGCTTGTTGGGGCGCCTGGGGGGCCTCTGGGGCCGTCTGGAGGCAATATCGGGCGTCTTGGAGCGATCTCCTCACGAGTCGTGGCCCTCTGGAACCGTCGGGGGGGCCCTGTGGGATCCTCTTGGCCCATTTTGGGGCCCTCCAGGGGCCCTGTTGGGGCCCTCTTGGGGCAGTCCTGGGGCCTCCTGGGCCGTTTTGGTGGCTTCTGGGGCCCTCTTGGCGCCCTCTTGAGCCGTCTGGGAGCCCTCTTGGGAGCCTCTTGGGCTGTCTTGGGTCGATCTTGAAGGCTTATTGGGCTGTTGTGTGCCTCGTGAAAGCCCAAGAGGGGAACGTGCTGGACATATACGTTGTTCATAGAGAATGGGGCGTTGTTTGTTTCTGGAGGGCCTCTTGGGACGCCTCCTGCTGGCTTCTTGGGGCGTCTTGGGGGCCTGTGGGCCGTCGGGAGGCAATCTTGAGCGTCTTGACATGATCTCTTGACGACTCGTAGCCCTCGTGGGCCGTCCAGGAGGCCGTTTGGGACCCTCTAGGGCCCTCTTGAGGCCGTCCTGGAGCTCTCCTGGGCCGTTGTGGTGGTTTCTGGGGCCCTCGCGGGGCCCTCGGAGGCCGTCTTGGAGCCCTCGTGGGGGCCTCTTGGGCTGTCTGGGGTCGATATTCGAAGGCTGCTTGGGCCGTCGTGGGCCTCGTGAACGGCGAAGAGGCGATTGTGCTGAAAACGCATTGCTTCGCTAAGGAATGGGACGATTTCTCCTTCTTGAGGACCTCTTGGGGCGCCTCTTGGTGGCTTCCTGGGGCGTCTGAGGGGCCTCTGGAGCCGTCTGGAGGCAAACTTGGGCGTCTGGGGGCGACCTCTCGGCGACTCGTAGCCCGCTGAGACAGTCCAGGGGGCCTTTGGGGACTCTCTTGCCCCGTTTTGGGGTTCCTGAGGCTCCAAGGCGGCGGCTGGCACTTTTGCCTCCCGCCCCCCCCCCCTTCAAACTGGCCGGAACGGGCTCCCACGGGGGGTTGGCCCCAAAGGGTCAGGGAATCCGACGTCGCGAAGAGATCTGGCGTCTCGAAAAAAAACACTGCGGTTTTCATAGTTTTCGGCCTCTCTGGGCCTGTACTGGGCCTCTGGACCGCCAAAAACGACCCGGGATGAAAAGCTGGTCCCGGGGAAGCGGTCGAGTGGTCGGGGGCCCGTGACTCGAACAAGACCGAGACGCCAGATGTCTCGGGAAATCCGACGTATCCAAAAAACTGCAAGATCGTGAAACATCACGACTGGAATTCGTTTCTTCATTTTCGGCGATGATGGGCATTATAGGGGGGAGGAGGGACCAGGGGGGGGTGCACAATGTAACGCCTCCCCCCCGCCGTGCGCACGGCGGCAGTGCCCGGAGCGCACTGGGGGGGGAGGGGCGTTACGTTATGGGGGGGAGGGGAAGCTGGGGGGCTAGAATGCCCAGTATGCACCAAGCAGTACAGTCGGGGCCCTGAAGAAGGAACCCTTTTGGTTGGGGAGGGGCTCCGCGTTCCTTAATTACGTGTTTCACAGCTTGCCTCAGGTTTCCCCTTGTGTTTTCGATCGGAAATCGAAGTTTAACTTATGGAGAAAAGGGGCCTCGTTCCTTATTTAGGGTTCCTTAGGTCAACGCCCCGACCGTAAAGGAAACACGCTCCTCGAGCCCTGGGCCCAATCCGTCTGCGCCATGTATCGGGCCGCGTCGATCTGTGGTGGCCCCGGGGCCCCGAAGCGGGCCAGAACGCCGGGCTCGGAGCAACAATTTGAGAACCACGATGTCTCGGGGCCGATGCAGGCCAGGGCCTGGCGGCGCGGACACAGGGTGGGAGGGAAGGGGGGCAGGCTTCTCAAAGGGAGGCTGCTTCTTCGAAGGCTCCGCCCCTGCAACTGTCTGTTCTAGACAGGGCCCGCGCCTTCTAGAAGGGGCGTTTCTAAAAAAAACGCCCTCCCCCGGGATCACCCTACCAAAAGCTAAGCCAGGACCAGGATAAATTCGGGTGGGGATAAATCGAGCATGTCTGAGATCTGGCGGCTCTGGAGGATGTATTGGGCGTCGCGGCCTTCTCAGAGCGTTTCGGAACGCTCTGAGAGCGTTCCGGAACCCGCTGGAACGGATTTATCCTCGTCCTAGCCCCATCCGAGACCCCCCTCCCCAGACCCCCGACGTCATGTTTGTTCGTTTCTTGTTTTATGACGTCGACCCCCAGAGGTCTCGACCCATTCCCCGGGACCCGTTTTTCCTCCCGAGTCGTCTTGTCACGGTCCCGAGGCCTGGCAAAGGGCCCCCGAAAGCCAAGAATAGTGGAAAACCTACCGTCGCGACTTTTTTTCGCCGCACGGGGCGGCTCGGGGTCTGCGCGTGGCTGAGCGCAGCCTTGGGCAGGGACCGACCGTCCGGGCATTCCCATGGACCTACCGCGACACGCTCCTAGAACCCAGACGTGTTCTGAGAACAACAACAGCGCTCTCAGAACACAAACCCAGACTATGCTTGGACTATTTTCGCATATTCCTCCTGTAGAGGGCCAGGCCCGACTTAACGACTTGGACGCCCGAATTATCCGGGATAACTCGGGTCCGGGGTAACTCGGGCTTGGGTTCCCGAAAAACGGACCCGAGTTAGCCCTGACCCGAGTTACCCCTGATGATTCGGGGCTCTGGACGCCCGAAATATCCGGGGTAACTCGGGTCCGGGATAACTCGGGTTCGGATTCCCGAAAAACGAACCCGAGATAGTCCTGACCCGAGTTACCCCTGATGATTCGGGGCTCTGAACGACAGCCCCTGGTCTCCAGCCGCGCCGGCGCCGCCCTCCGCGGCCTCGCCCTGCGAGCGCCTGCCGTAGCGGCCGGGCCTCTCGCCGCGGCAGGCCGTGCAGGGCCAGCGCGTCTGGGGCAGCCCGCGGGCCAGCTTGCGGTAGCGCCCGTAGAGGTACACCGCGCGGGTCGGGTCGGGCGACGAGGTGTGTCTGTGTGCGTGTGTGTGTGTGCTGTGTGCGTGTGCGTGTGTGTGTGTGTGTGCGCGTGTGTGTGCGTGTGTGTGTGTGTGTGCGTGTGCGTGTGCGTGTGTGTGTGTGTGTGTGCGTGTGCGTGTGCGTGTGCGTGTGTGCGTGTGCGTGTGTGTGTCGGGCCATCAAGGGCGCGCGTCCCGCAGCCGCAGCTGCGGCCCGCTGCCAACGGGGCCCACTTGGGCGGCTTGGGAGCCTCTGGGCAGAACCAGAAACTCACCAGCAGGCATTCCCCAGATCACCGAACAAAGAGCCACCGCAGCCCACGGCTGCCAGAGTCGGGGGACGAGAAAAGACTCTCACCCCCGAACAAAACTGGAGGGGCTGTGTGTGTGATTGGTGGGGGGGGAAGGGCCGCAAATGCTGCGGCGCGCGGTTGTCGTTTTCGACGGCCTTGGAACCGGACAGTGGCCCCCCCCCCCGAGACCGACACTCTGGAGAGAGGCTCCCCAGCTCCGATCTTCGCCCGCAGACGTCTCGGGGGCCACGGCCCCTGGTGGGTGCGCGATGTGTGTGCACACCACCCCCACAGACGAACTGGTCCCGTGGGTGGGTAGCTGCACAGTCGACCCAGAACACCCTCGAGCCACAAAAAAAACGACGGGAGGCGTTTTTTCTTTATTGTTGGCCTCCGGGGGCCCTTATACGGGGCCTCGGGACCGTGAAAAACCAACTCGGGAAGAAAAACGGGTCCCAGGAAATGGGTCGAGACCTCTGGGGGTCGACGTCATGGACAAATCATGACGTCGGGGGTCTCGGGAGCCTGCTTGGGCCCCGACACTCGCAAGCGCTCGGACGTCCATAGGCTTCGTGCGAGTCTTGTTTCGCAGAGTGTCCCAAAATGCTCCTCGATGGTCCCTGCTGAAAAAACATGCACACGTCCGTCCCTGTGCATTGTTCGGCCTCGTGCGTGTATTTTTTCGCGAGGTGACCCAACATGCCACTCGATGGTCTCTGCCGAGACAAAACGCACACATCCGAGCGATGGCAACGACGTCCTGGCGTCTCGGAGGAATCGGGGCGGGAAGTTTCTTGTGGGGTTGGATCTTTGTTCTGCTTTCTTTTTGTACAAAAAACAACTCTGCGTCCACTCCCTCCTTCCTCCTCCCCCCTCCTCTTCTCGGCACACCCCTGACATGTTGCATGGCCACATGGGGAGCTCCACCGGAGGCCCCAGTGGCAGCGCCCGCATGACACCACCGCGCCCAATTCGGCATACCCCTCACACGTTTCGTGGCCCCACAAGGAGCTTCACTGAAGACCCCAGTGGCATCGCCCACATGGCACCACAGCGCCCGTCTTGGCATACCCTCACACGTTTCGTGACACCACGTGAGCTCCACCGAAGGCCCCAGAGCCAGCGCCCGCATGGCACCACCGCTCCACCAGAGGCCCCAGTGGCAGCGCACACTTCTCACGCGTGTCGTGGTCCCCCAAAAAGCTCCATGGAAAGAGGTCGGTACCAACAACGCGGTACTCACAACCACATATAGTTGGGCCTTCCGCCAGGAGAAGTTCAGCCTCTCGGGGCCCTTAGGCTTGGCCTCGGGGCAATCCTGAAAACGACTCGGGACCGAAGGAGTGGTGGAGAGTCTGGGGCCCGTGTCTCGAAAAGAGCGAGACGCCAGATGTCCAGGAGAGGACACGCGAGAGGACACAAGGACCATTTGAAGGACTACAGTGCCCCAGGAAGGAAGAAAACATGGATCGCGAAACACGGGACACAAAGGCACGCTTGATCTGGAAGGGTCGACCTACTGATCAGACTCGACTGTAGCAAGCGGGGGTCAGAGAATCGGCTCACCCTGAAATCCGGGCGTTGCATCTTTTCACAACGGGCTCGTGGACCACCAAAGATCAATCCGGACCGAACAATGCAGCAGAAAGATGCGGACTAGGCCTCTGGTCCTAAACCCCCGACGTCATGATTATTTCATGACGTCGACCCCCAGAAACCATTTCCCGGGACCAGCTTTTCATCCTGAACAGTTTTTTTCACGGTCCCGAGGCATGGTAAGGGCCCCCAGAAGCCGAAAATTAGAAGAACGTTCCGTCGTGATTTCTTCATGACTCGAGGGGGTCTGGGGTCGGGATTGCGATGCTGCAGTTCTGTCGCAACGTCGGATCTCAAGGCGCGTATAACTGGTTTCCCTGGCGCCTGCCAGCGCCGGAGGTGCCAAATCATCAAGGGAAAGCGCCCGGCAGCGGGGCCAGAACAACGTGCATGCAGCAGATGTCATATGACCCCCCTTTCCCTACAGTAGCAGCTCGACCACAAGAAACCTTCCACAAGAAACCCAACCCTGAGACCCCAGGACGTCCATTCATTTTCGGTGTGGGAACGTAGCGCTTTCCGCAGCAAAACTATCGGAACACAAGAAACCCAGGGCACACTGGAGGCAGGCAGGGTGGGTCTTGGCATGGGCCTCAGAGACCTCCTAGGTGGAGTCGGAAGAGATGGGGTCGGAGGATCGCGCCGATCGGCGATACATCGACGATGCATCGGCGATGTATTGGCGACGCATCGGCGATGCACCGGCAATGCATCGGCGACGTCGGCGATGCATCGTTGACGTCCGCGTGAAGGAAAAAACCGGTCTCCGCATCAAGTCGCATCGGCTATGCATCGGCGATGCGGCGCGATCTTCCGACCCCATCCACGCGGACCCCCTCTGGGAGGCATAGACGCTTCCTCTGTACCCCCCCTTCGTCCGACCCGAGCTGGGGACGGGGGGGAGGAAGCGCCACGCGGAGAGGTCCAGCAGCAGGTTCAGGTCCGGGTTCTGAGACACCACCTCAGCCTGCGGGTGCCTGTAGGTTTAGGTCGGGCATGTCCTCCTGCAGGCGGAATTTGGAAGAAAAAGAGAGATAGTCAAACGACACAAATTCGGAATTTGGAAGAAATGCAACAAGCAAAAGCGGTCAAAAGTACGAACAATCGTCGCAATACTATTTGTCACCATTCTTGAATACTCCTCCTGTAGCAGGACATGCCCGACTTGACTGCATGTGGCAGCGCAGGAAACGGCATTCTGCCGTAGACTGTCGAAGGTCCGCGCGAACAACTCCTTGGTCGGTGCCGGATGGCCATCCCCCTGGCGCGCGAAGCGCGCCAGGGGCGCAGCTGGAGAGACACCGCTAGCAGGGATCTAGCGCCGATCCAAGAAGCCCGCGCCGACCCCCAAAGGATTTATGCCGATGCATCGGGGGGGAGCGACAGGCTAGGATAGCAAAGGGCGGGGTAGGTCATCAGCTGACGCAGCTGGCTTTCTGGGCGCCCCCTGGCGCCAGGAGGCGCCCATCTCTCGAGGAATGGGCCCAGCGGCGGGGCGGAAACCAGCTGCATGCAGCAGATGTCGCACCCCCTCCCTTTCCCTATCCTATCCTCTAGTCTGGCCCCGATGTAGCTACAGCCGGCCCGTATCATAAGGATGCGCGATAAGGATGGAAGGGCCTCGGACGCACATTTCGAAGCTTTTCGAGCGGGGCGCGACCAGCGAAAGTGGCCAAGGATGGACCGAGGAGGCCAGGATGCAGGGGTACCCTTGGGAAGATTGCCCATCCTCACTCTTCGGGTTGACTGTACTTCTGCTTCTTCTTCTTCTTCGAGTGCCTCCGCTCGAACTCCCGGCGAACCTCCCGCAGGACGCTCGCCTTTGCCGCCTCCTGGTCCGAGGCCAGCGATGCGCGGTCGCTGCCCTGTGCCAGCCTGGATCCCCGAGAGAAAGGGGTCATCAGTGCAAGCATCAGCATCAGTATCACCACCATCATCATCATCATCAGCATCATCAGCATCATCAGACACAGCATCAGCATCAGCATCGCCATCCCCATAATCACCATGATGATGATCATCATCATCATCATCATCATCATCATCATCATCATCATCATCATCATCATCATCATCATCATCATCATCATCATCGCCATCATCGTCGTCATCATACTCATTATCAACATTATCGGCATCAGCATCACCATCATCATCCCCACCATCCTCACCATCATGCTCATCATGATCATCGTCATCATCACCAGCATCATCACTATCACAACGAAGCGCATCACCATAAACAGCATCATCAGAAGCAGCATCAGCATCATCATCTTCATCTCACCATCACCATCATCATCATCCGCAGCGTCATCGCAATTAGCGGAAACCTCATGATCCTCGTCATCAGCAACAGCAGCATCATCATCACCACCCCCATCATCGTCATCATCAACAGCAGCAGCCCAGTCATCATCCACAGCAACATCACAACCATCCCCAGCAGCACCGTTATCATGATCACCATCGTCATCATCATCGTCATCACCATCACCATGGCAATCCTCATCTGCAATGTCGTCATCAACATGATAATCATAATACTCAGCATTATCAGTAATGCCAACATGAGCGTCAGCCATCGCTCTCAGCATGGTATGATCATCAGCATCAGCATCAGTATCAGCATCATCATGATGATACTGCTTATCATCACTAGCATCGTCAGCGCGACCTGCTCACCATAATCAGGAGCAACATCACCACACTCATGATCATGACCATGCTCATCGCCACCATGCTTACAATCGTCATCAGCGGGATCATCCTCAAACTCATCATCAGTATCATCATGCTCAGCATCACCAGTAGCATCCGCATCACTAGAATTCCCATCAGCATCCTCTGTTCCACCTGCATGATCATCCTGATCATCATCATCAGCAGCTGCACCATGATCATCATTATCGTCCTCATCACCATCATCATACTCCAACAGCATTTCCATCATGATCGTCATCATCAGCAGCATCGTCACCACCATCATGATGCGTATCATCACCACCATGATCTCTCATAATCTGTAGCACATGCGCATACACAACCTCAGACGCAGCATCAGCAACATGGCCATCCTCATCATCATCAGCAGAAAGCGCATCCTCATCATCATCATCAGCATCAGCATCATCATCATTACCATCAGCAACACCATTGTCATGCTCATCACTACCACCACGATCGCTTATCATGAGAATCACCGTCATCAAACACAACACCAGACGCCGAATTTTCATCACCATCATCCACATCATCAATATCACATTCATCACCATCAACATCATCATCACCATCAATCGTGATCCTTGCCGGAACCAATGCCATCAGTGCAATCATCAATATCAACAAAGCCATCGCCACCATCAACATCATGATGATGAACATCATCATCAACATCATCATCCTCGACATCACCGTCATGATCAACATAACCCTCATCACCATCGCCGTCATCATCATCAGCAGCATCACCATCATCAGCAACATCATCACAATGACAATTACCGTTATCATCAGCATCAGCACAGTCATCATCAACAGCATCATGAGCAGCATCATCAAATTCAACACCATTAACATCATCCGCATCACGACCACCATTAGCATCATGCGCATCATCATTGGGAGCATCAGCACCACGATCATGGTCATGCTTTGCATCAGCAGCAGCATCATGACAATCGACACCATCAGCAGCAGCATCCTCATCATCATCAGCATCAGCATCGGCATCATCATCATGCTCTTCATCATCCTTAGCAGCAGCAGATTATCATCAGCATCGTGCACATCACCATCATCGTCATCATCAGAAACATCGTCATCCTTTTCATCAGCGGCAGCGCCATCGGTATGATCATCATGAGCATGAGCACCATCATTCTCATCATCATGATCACCAACATCATCAGCAACATCATCACGACCATGATCATGATCATCAGCCGCATCAGCATCAGCATCAGCACCATCACCATCAGCATCACCAACACTATCATCATTATCATCATCGTAAGCAGTAGCAGCGGAATCACCATCACCATCATCATCATCATCATCATCACCACCATCATCATCATCATCATCATCATCAGGGTGATCATCATCATCATCAACAACGTGATCGTCATCAGCATCAGCAGCAACACCATGAAACAGCATCGTCATCAATAGGATCTTCATCATCATCATCATCATCACCACCGTCACCAGCATAATCATCATGATCACCATCATCAACACCATCACCATCAACATCGTCATCATCATCACCTGTCAGCCGAAGCCACGCAGAGAAAGGGGCCTTGCGCACGACGGCGTGGCGACCTGACGCGATGTCTTACGCAGGACGCTCGCGCACCAATGGACCCCGCGGTCGACCTAGCCATTTTTTTTTTTCACGGCGCCCACCTGGCAGCGACGTCGTCGGAGAGGCCGCCATCGCCGAGGGTGACGCCCAGCTGCACGGTGGAGAACTCCAGCTCCCGCAGGAGGCCGTCCAGACCACACACCAGCCGTGGTATGCCGGGGTCCCCTAGACGGGGGCTGTGATTGCCCAGGGCGTCGGCGCGCCCGAGGAAAGGCTGCAGACGTCGGTCTAAACATCCTCCAATGTGCGTTCCCAGGGGAACGAAGAATGACATAAACATAAAGCCTCGGAGGTCCGCGCAGATTTCTCGGATCGGCGCTGGACCCCCCTCCCTGGCGCGCGGAGCGCGCCAGGGGGGTCCAGCGCCGATCCGAGAAATCCGCGCGGCCCTCCGAGCTGTCATGTTCATGTCATTCTTCGTCCCCCTCGCTCTCACCAGGTGGAGTGCTCCAAGCCCTGGCCGCGGTCGGGAAAGTCTGCACGGCGTGCCGCGGCGGTTGGGCCCGGCGACGCGCCCCGCCCCGCAGGCGGAGATGGCGCGTCGCTCCGCTCTCCGCGGGGCGTGGGGCGTGGGGGAAGAGCTCGGGACGCTGCCGCCATCAGGGCCCGCGATGCACCGCCAACGTCGGCGTTGCATCGGCGACGTCGACGGGGAGAACATCGGGCTCCACGCCGAGCCGCATCGCCGATGCCTCGGCGATGCGGGGCGAGCCTCCGACCTGATCTGCTCGGACCCCACCTGGGAGGCCCAGGCTGTTCCAAGCCCAGGCTGCGGTCGCGGTGCGCAGGTGGGGAAGTTTGCACAGCGTGCCGCGGCGCGCGTGGCGCGCCTCCCGAGGCCTGCCGCGCGGGAGGCGCCGCGGCGAGCGGCGCAGGGTGCACACCTCGAGGAGGAGGAGGAGGGGGAGGAGGAGGAGCAGGAGGAGGAGGAGGAGGGGGAGGAGGAGGAGGAGGAGGAGGAGGAGGAGGAGGAGGGGGAGGAGGAGGAGGAGGAGGAGGAGGAGCTCGGGACGCTGCCGCCATCGGGACGAGGTGGTGGACGGCGTGCCGCGCCGAAGCGCGGCGGGCCGAAGCGTGGCGTGGCGAAGAGCGGCTTTGCATACACCGTTCCGCCGTCGGGGATGCCTGTCCCAAGGCGGCTGGAAAATCTTAGGAGGCAACTGCTGGGAGGTTTTCGTCGGAAAGATTAAGGAGGATTAAGCCCCATTTGGGAGCTGTTACGCCGGAATGGGCCTCGGATTAAGCGGGATTAAGCTGGATTAAACGGGATTAAGCCAGATCAAGCGGGATTAAGCCGGATTAAGCCGGATTTCGGACCAGGGCTACATCAGAATTTGACCTCCCAGGAGTTGCATCCGAGCGTGGCGAATAACGGCTTTGCATAAACCGTTCCGCCGTCGGGGATGCCTGTCCCAGGGCGGCTGGAAAATCTATATGCCCCTACACCCTGCGAGATGCTTAAGAAATCATGGGTTAAGAAATTCATAGTCTCAGAACTCGAATTGAAACCCAATATTTCGATTAAAATCTTAGGGTTAACGTTGAAACATTAAGAATAATCGAGACTCTGGCCGAAAACTTAAGTTTTCTTCAGCATCGCCTAAGGTGTACGGTTGGTTGCACGTCAGGGTGGAAACTTTCCAGCCGCCCCGGGACAGACGGCGCCCCTGGCGACGGGAAAGTGTATTCTGAGCCGTTCTTCGCCAGCTGGAGAACGGGTGGGGCGACACGCTAAGCCAAAGTTCCTGACCGCAGCAGTGGCCTGATTCAGAAGAGGCCTCCCAGATGGAGTCCGAGCAGCTGACACATCGCCGATGCACAGGCGATGCGTCGGCGACGTCGGCGATGAGTTGGCGACGTCGGCGTGAAGGCAGTCGTAGTCCACATCCAGCCGCATCGCCGACGCATCGGCACTGCGGCGCGGTCCTCCAACCCGATCTACTCGGATGACCCTTCTGGTAGCCTCAAGGCGGGCCTGTCCTCCTACAGGTGGATTTTAGACGCAAAATAAACCATACCAACAAATACTCCAAAATGGCCAACATATGCTCAACAAATCGTCCCCAGACTATTGTTTGACTATTTTTGAATACTCCTCCTGTAGAGGGACAAGCCCGACTTAATGGTGGCCCCTACAGTCGGACTCGATTGGACAGCACACTTGAGAAGGACACAGGACCCTTCCGAGGGCCACACTGCCATCGGAATGCTGGAGGCACGGGTCGCGATACACAGGACACACGGGTACCCTTGGTTTGGCAGGGTCGACCTAGCAATCAGGGCCGACTGCAATGAAAGAAGAAAGCACGGCATAAAGAGAAACTTTTAGCGCTCCGCGCGGATTTCTTGGATCTGCGCTGGACCCCCTTCCCTGGCGAGCGCGCCAGGTGCGGCGCTGTAGGCGCCGCCGGGGGGCCAATGCGAGGATCCAAGAAATCCGCGCGGAGCGCCGAACAATTATGTTTATGACGTAATGTGTCTTCGACCATCAGGGCCGACTGTAGAAGCATGCTGTCCCGAACCAGCAGCGGTCGCTGCTGGGCAGGCGCCCTCCTGTCACACACGGGCAAGGCCGAAGGGGCCCTGGGAAGCACACATCAATAGACACAGACCCCAGGCTTCTCCATAGTTTCCTGTATTTTCTGGGATTTCGATTTCCCCCCACTTCCTATATGTTCATATATATATACACACCTATATATGTGTATATGTGTATATGTGTATATGTATGTATATATATATATATATATATATATATATATAGCTCGGTCCCCCCCCCAGCGACCCCCCAAAACGCCCAAAACACGAAGCCGCGGTCTTGAGATGCTGGCACCGAACAGCCGCAGACACATGGTCTGTCACAGCGGGCTGTGACCCGAAAAGTATTCCTCCTCATCTTACTCTGCCTCATCCTCCCCCTCCTCTTCCATCTCCCCCCTCGCCTCCTGCTTCTCCTGTTCCTCGTCCTCCTCCTCCCTCCTCCCTCGTCCTCCACCTTTTGTTCTTCCTCCTGGTCCTCTCCCTGTTGGAGAACGTTCGGAGCATAAGGTTGACGGGGGGCAAACCGTAGCACCGAAATGTTCCAAGACTTGAATGGTTCCCTTCGTGTCCCCTGTTGTCCCCTCGTGTCCCCCTCCTGTTTGTCGGCACCTGAAAACCAGAAAACCAAAAAAACATGTGATACACAGTGTTTCGTGGCCTCCGAGCAAGAAAACACTGTGTATCACAGGTTTTTCTGGTTTTTCTGGTCTGGGAACCAACGAAACATGGTGTATCACAGGTTTTTCTGGTTTTTCTGGTTTCTGGAGCTGAAATGCTCGCCGCGGCCTCCCCCCACCGCTCCCCCACCTCCTGTTTGTCGGCGCCTGAAGACCATAAAAACCAGAAACACCTGCGATACACAGTGTTTCGTTGGTTCCCAAACCAGAAAAACCAGAAAAACCTGTGATACACAGTGTTTCGTGGCCTCTGAGCAAGAAAACACTGTGTATCACAGGTTTTTATGGTTTTTCTGGTCTGGGAACCAACGAAACATTGTGTATCACATGTGTTTCTGGTTTTTCTGGCTTCTGGAGCTGAAATGCTCGCCGCGGCCTCCCCCCACCGCTCCCCCACCTCCTGTTTGTCGGCGCCTGAAAAACCAGAAAAACCAAAAAACCTGTGATACACAATGTTTCGTTGGTTCCCAAACCAGAAAAACCAGAAAAACCTGTGATACACAGTGTTTCGTGGCCTCCGAGCAAGAAAACATTGTGTACTCTTCGGGGACTACAGCGCTCGCCGCTCACTGGCAGTGCTCCTTGAGGAAGGCCTCCTCCAGCATCTTCCCTGTTGCCAGCCACAAATCCTCGCCCCTGTGCAGTACAACCACAGGGGCGAGGATTTGTGGCTGGCAACAGGGAAGATGCTGGAGGAGGCCTTCCTCAAGGAGCACTGCCAGTGAGCGGCGAGCGCTGTAGTCCCCGAAGAGTACACAATGTTTTCTTGCTCGGAGGCCACGAAACACTGTGTATCACAGGTTTTTCTGGTTTTTTCTGGTCTGGGAACCAACGAAACATTGTGTATCACATGGTTTTTCTGGTTTTTTTCAGGCGCCGACAAACAGGAGGTGGGGGAGCGGTGGGGCGAGGCCGCGGCGAGCATTTCAGCTCCAGAAGCCAGAAAAACCAGAAAAACCTGTGATACACAATGTTTCGTTTGTTCCCAGACCAGAAAAACCAGAACAACCTGTGATACACAGTGTTTTCTTGCTCGGAGGCCACGAAACACTGTGTATCACATGTTTTTCTGGTTTTCTGGTTTTCAGGTGCCGACAAACAGGAGGGGGGGGCGGTGGGGCGAGGCCGCGGCGAGCATTTCAGCTCCAGAAACCAGAAAAACCAGAAAAACCTGTGATACACAGTGTTTCGTTGGTTCCCAGACCAGAAAAACCAGAAAAACCTGTGATACACAGTGTTTCGTGGCCTCGGCCGAAACCGATATGCTTGCGCGCACGGTGCCCGTGACGGATGGGCCGAGCGGATGAGTTCGTCAGCCTGGATGGCAGGCCAAAGTTGAGTTGTGTATTCGTGCTTTGGGCGCTCTGGGGGGTCGCTGGGGGGGGGGGTCGACCATATATATATATATATATATATATATAGTGGGTTTTCGTCTTCCCCCCACTTCCTACAGTTTCCCAGGTTTTCTGCGGGATCGACGATGGCTTGTGTCTGGGTGATGCTCCCCTCCTGGAAAGCCCGCGGCGGCACCCGCAGCGAGTCCTGCACCAGGATGGGCAGGCAGGCAGGCGCCGCTGCCGGCCTTCCTGCCCATCTCCTCCTGCAGCTGCCCCTCCTCCTCCTCCTCCTCCCCCTCTCCTCCTCTCCTCCTCTCCTCCTCCCCTCCGCCTGCTCCTCCTCCTCCTCCTCCCCCTCCTCCTCCTCCTCCTCCTCCCCCTCCTCCTCCTCCTCCTCCGCCTCCGCCTCCCTCCTCCTCCTCCTCCTCCTCCTCCTCCTCCTCCTCCTCCTCCTCCCTCCTCCTCCTCCTCCCCCTCCTCCTCCTCCTCCCCCTCCTCCTCCTCCTCCTTCCTCTCTCCTCCTCTCTCCTCCTCCTCCTCCTCCTCCTCCTCCTCCTCCTCCTGTCTGGGTTTTCATCACCTCAAAACGCAAGCGGCGATCTGCTCGCGCCCCGCGGCGCGCCCCTCTCCGCGGCCGCGCCGACCCGAGGGGGGCGCAGACCCGATGCTTTGGAATGACGGGGCCCAGGGACGCGCAAACAGACCATGACACACATCCCAGGCTTCCCCTTGTTCTCTCACACGTGTTCCTTGAATCTCCTCTTCCCCCCCCCACTTCCCACATCTCTCCCTCTTTTCCTGGAGGTCGGCGTTTCATTGCGCCAGGGGGAATCAAAAGGCATCGATACCGCTACTCCCCAGACCTCTCCCAGAGTGCACTGTGACCAGAATTGCGAGGCGAATCCAGCGGTGGAGACGAGGGCACCCGAGAAGGCTCAGAAAGGGGAAAACTGGCGAAGGGTAGCGGTATGGGTACCTTTTCCTCCTCTGGTCAACGTTTTCTAATTCGGCGTTTCGACGTTGGGCGGAAGGGAGGGGAGGGGGGGGGGGGGTCTGGCTCCAGATCTCTGCTTAATGCGACTGTTTGCAACAATGCGTCCTACGAGGAAGACTCCACCTGCTCGAAACAGGCGCCCGAAACAGCCAAGATCTACTCCAGGGGGGGGTGCGAGGGCCCGCGCCGATCGGCAAAACAAGGAATAAGAAAACGAACAACTGAGTGTGTGTGTGTGTGTGTTTTTGTTCCCCTCCTGAGTTTAGGGGGCCCCGAGGATACCTTCCAGGCTCCAGAAATCCAACCCTGAGACCCCATGACGTCCATTGATTTCTGGTGAGGGAACGCCACGCCTCCCACAGCAAAACCATCGACACCCAAGACACCCAGGGCACCCTGGAGGCAAGCAGGGTGCTTCTCGGGCACCTGCTTCTCCTTTTTGTATCTGTGTGTTTTTCTTTCCCTCCTGAGCTTTAGGGTTCGGTCGGGCACGTCCTCCTACGGGCGCATTTCGAGCAACAAAAGGCACGGATTCAAGAGATGCTCGAACAGAGCCGCCAATAGTCAGACAAGAACTCCCTGAATCTTTGCTGTGACTATTTCTGAATCTTCCTCCTGTGGAGGGATGGGCCCGCCTTGAGCTTAGGGGGCCCCGAGGATGTCTTCCAGGCTGGCGCTCGGCCGGGGAGCGCCCGCCGCCTCCGCGCCGGGGTCCAGCCGCGGCCGCTTGGGCGCCGCCTCGCCCCCGCCACTCGGGCGCGGCCCACTCGCCGACCCCTGTCAGACCCTCCTCCCTTCCCCTGACACCACCCACGCCTCCTCCTCCTCCTCCTCCTCCTCCTCCTCCTCTTTCTCCTCCATCCTCTCCTCCCTTTCCTCCTCTTCCTGCTCATCTCCTCTTCCTCCTCCTCCTCCTCTTCCTCCTCCTCCTCCGGTCAAGCTTCCGTCTGGCCCATAGTTACCACCCACGCATTTCAAGCTTCCCTCTGGCCACGTACGGCAGGTTCGCGTCGTGTCGACGACGGCTTTGGTTCCTGACACCGCGGGGATCGCTCAAACCTGAACGATCGGCACTTTCAAGACGGCCCGAGCTTTCGAGGATGGGCCGATTCTGGGCCACGGGCGGCGTTCAACATTAAACGCCCGCGCTGGGGTCGCCGCCACTCGACACGAGGCGAACCTGACGTACATCTGAGCGGCGATCAAAAACGGGTCTTACGCGAGATGGCACGGTGACCTTACGCTTAGGTCGGGCCTGTCCCCCTACAGGGAGATTTTGGACGAAAAATTGAACATACACATAATTATGACAACAATATGCAAAAATAGCGAAAATCGCCCCCAGACCGTTTTTTTACTGTTTCGGAATATTCCTCATGTAGAGGGACATGCCCGACTTAACCTTACGCGGCGGCTTACGCGGGCCGCCGCCGCGGCACGCCACACTGGAGACGAGGGCACCCACGTGAGACCTCATACGCGGCCAGCTTACGCGCCAACGTCGGCGAAGCCGACCCCGTTTTCTTGCGTCGCCCATGTGTTTTGGGGCGATCTCTGGCACTGCGCGCCTGGCTGCTGCTGCCCTCCCCGCCTGCTCATCGTCGAATTCTTCGGCGTCGGAGCGTCCCTGCTTACTCTCGGCCGTTCCCCGCTCCTCTCACTTCCCGCCGGCCAACTCGCTAGTTATAGTGCCCCCCTTGTAGCTTCTCGCTGGAGCGGAGTGCGCCGCCTCGCCGCCGACGAAAGAAGTGTATTGGGGCGAGGCGAGGGGGGCGTCATGGAAGGGGATGGTTTGCTTGGGTTAGGTCGGGCGTGTCCCCCTACAAGGGGATTTTGGACGACAAATTAAAACGGTCCCCAGACTATTTTTGGACTATCTTTGAATACTCCTCATGTAGAGGGACAGGTCCGACTTAAGGCGAGGCGAGGGGGACGTCATGGAAGGGGATGAGCTTTTTGGAGTCCCGAAGCGATGCGTTGACAGACCGTGCGGTGAGCTCGAACCCCCCCAAGACCTCGCCGCACGGCCCGTCACCGCACGGCCTCGGGACCCCGGAGGCCCCCGCCGCCCGAGACGTCCTCGGAGAACGACCCGAGCCCCAAAACCGTGCGGTGACCCCGAACCCCCACCGCCTCGCCGCACGGTGTGGCCACCACCCACGGGGAGGAGGAGGAGGAGGAGGAGGAGGAGGAGGAGGAGGAGGTGGAGAGGAGGAGGGAGGGAGGAGAGGAGGAGGAGAGGAGGAGGAGGAGGAGGAGGAGGAGGAAGTAGGAGGAAGTAGGAAGAGGACGGGGGCCACCCGGATGGGGGCCCCCGCCGTCTGCTGTAGGGGGTCGGTGAGGCCGCCCCCGAGCTACTCGCGGCCCCGCCGGCGCCCGCCGCGCCCTCGCCCGGCGCCGCGGCGGCGCCGCGGCCGCCCGCAGGGGCCCCGCAGAACTCCTGCCGGACGAGGCCAGGGCGAGGATCGGGTCGGGCGAAAGGGGGGGATAGCAAAGGGGGGGGGTGAGAATCAGCTCACGTAGCTGATTTTCCCGGCGCCTCCCGGCGCCGGAGGCGGCTATGTATCGAGGAATGGGCCCCTCGGTGAGGCCTAAACCAGCTGCATGCAGCAAATTTCGTAACCCCCCCTTTCCCAATCCCCCCCTTTCGCCCGACCCGAACATCGGGGGGGGGATCTACGAGTGCGTCTCTGTACCTTCGGCGATCATGGCCATTACAGGGGGGGGGAAGAGGCCAGGGGGGTGCATGATGTAACGCCTCCCCCCGCCGTGCGCACGGCGGCAGTGCCTGGAGCGCACTGGGGGAGGGGGGGCCCCCGGGGCGTTACGTTATACGGGGGGAAGGGGGGGCCGGGGGCTATAATGCCCACTATGCCCCAAACAATAAAAAAACACGCTCTGCCCAGACCCCCTCGAGTCATGACAAAACTCACGGCGGGAGATCTTTCTCATGCTTCGGCCTCTTGGGGCCCTCGCCGGGCCTCGAGACCGCCAGAGAACGACTCGGGTTGAGAAACCGGTCCAGGGGAATGAGTCGAGACCTCTGGGGTTCGACTTCACGAAAAATCATGACGTCGGGGGTCAGGGAATGGAGAATCGCTCAGATCCGGCGCGGCGGCCCTCCCAGAGCGTTCCAGAAGGCTCCGAGAGCGTCCCGGAACGCTCTGGAACGGATTCATCCTCGTCCTAGCCCCGTCTGAACTCCTGGTGCTTCGCCCAACTCTTGTCCGTCTTGTACCTGGGGGGGGCGGCGCCGGTCCAGCTGCGACATCCGGACCCTACCTCCGCCCACAATCGAGCTGCCTGAATCGTGGATCGGCGACGGTAGGGTTCCCAGACATGCGACGTCTTGATTTTTTCAGGACGGCGTCCCCGGAAATCCCGACCTTCTCCCCGGGACGGGTTTTTTGTCCTGAGTCGTTTCTTGACGGTCCCGAGGCCCGGCGAGGGCCCACAAGGCCAAAAATAACCGAAAACCTCCCGTCCTGATTTTTCTTTACGACGCGATCATGTTTGGGGGCCCTACCCCCGCCAACAGTCGATTTGCCTGAATCGTGGATCGGCGACGGTAAAGCTCGGATTTCGCCGCCGATCGGCGGGACAGAGAAGCCACCGCGCCGCGAGAGTGCACGGCCAGGTCACTCGGCACCATCCTCCGGCGTCTCTTCGCCAGCCGGGCCGAGGAGAGGCGGCGGGTGCAGAGAGGTGGCGTTGGACATGGGGAGAGGGAGGGAAGTGGACAGAGGGGGGAGGGAATCGAGAGGGGGAGGGAGCACAGCCGAGACATGCGATGTCCTGCTGTGTTTCCGTTCGGGGCCCCCAGAAGCCCAGACCCTTTCCCGGGGGCCAGCTTGTGATCGCAAGTCGTTTTTTCAAGGTCCTGCCAAGGGTCTCCGAAGGCCGACGACGGCCCAAAACCTCGAACACGTCTGGGAGTCGACGTCGCTTCGCATGTTTGCGCGCCCTCAAACTATTGGGGGGCTCAGAACCAGAAACCAATGTTTTACATGTGTGGATCTGTGTATTTTGTTTTCGGCGAGGCAAGTCTGCACATCAGAAAACGCAGCTTCTACACATGATACTGAAATTTGTAGAAGGAAGACGCGAATTCTACACTTGAAGCAGACATGTGTAGAAGGGCAACGCGGACCGTGCTTCTACACATCACACAGCAAAGTGTAGAATTGGGACCACACAGCTGTCTGTCAACTTGCAGACATCTGTAAAAGCCTCTTCCTGCCCAGTGGTCGGTCTTCTGGACGGAAGCGATCTGAGGGTCTAGCTGCAAACGAGGACGTCGCCGACGGCAAAGACGATGACGACGATGACGACGACAACCACGACAGGCGGCGACGGCAAAAACGACGACGACGATGATGACGACGACGACGACGCAACCGACGACGACGACAAAGACAAAGACGAAGACAAAGACGAAGACCGACGACTCCGACAAAGACCGACGTCTGGGGCCCTTCAGTGCAGAGGGGCGCCCCCGCGCGCGGGGTCGACACGCGGATCCGGCGCGGCCAGGCTCACAGCCGCCGCGTGGAAAGCAGGCATCAAGGCCCCTGTTGTGGTGCCCGGGCCGGGCGGGGCACGAGCACCACCGGCGGAAATCGGCAGGCTGGCAAGTCTCCAGAATCCGACGTCGAATCGAATCGGGATCGGAAGCCATCGACATTGAATCGAATCGAACCTGAGGAATCGGAACGAG
>CAUYUJ010021698.1:0-40000 GCA_963575745.1 Prorocentrum cordatum | reverse complement strand
TGATCAGGAGTACACCCTGCGAAATGCTTAAGAAATCATGGGTTAAGAAATTCATAGTCTCAGAACTTGACTAAAAACCCAAGATTTCTATTAAAATCTTAGGATGTACGTTGAAACATTAAGAATAATCGAGACCCTGGAAGAAAATTTAAGTTTTCTTAAGCATCGCCTAAGGTGTAGTCGAAACAATAGTCTGGGAACGTCTCTGCTACTATTCGTGACTCTGTCTGGATGTTGGTGGGCTGATGTTGGAAATATGGAATACTGGGTATTTGGAAGATTGCACACGTTTTGACGATATGTTTCCTCCAGCGCCTGCCTGTGGAAGGACCTGCCCGACCTGACAGCGGGCGCCGGTGGCGCACGGCAGTGCCCGAGCAGCCCCGGGGGGGAGCGGCTCCGAGAGTGTGGCGAGGGGGCGGGCCCCTGGTGCGGTGGGAGCGGGCCCCCGTGGGGTCGGCCAGCCAGGCGCGGCAGCGAGCCGAGCCCACTGCCCGCGCACCTGGTTTGTGGAGGGGCCCTGGGACACACGAATACATAGACGCAAGTAGCAGGATTCCCCCTATTTTAGCCTATTTTCAGGGTTTTTGTCTTCCCCCCCACTTCCCATATTTCCCGTATTTCCTGGAAGTCGACGATTCATTCTGTCTGCGTGTGTTTCCCCTCTTGAATTTAGGTGGCAGAAAATCCATCCCAGGAGAATCACCCCGACACGCGAAGCCGTTTCGTAAGCGTACCCACGCACGGGAGGAAGCGAGCATGGCAGGGCTGTTTGGTAAACGCCCAGGGCCGTTGTTCAGCAGACGCCAGGTATCGGGTCCGGGTGTCTTCCTCCCTTGGTACTGCGCGGAGATGCGGGGAACGAAGGATTGGGTCGGGCATGTCCTCCTACAGGCGGCTTTTGGGTAAATAAGTAAAAAAAGAGTCAACACAGACTACAGATTAGTCCAACCAT
Organism: Prorocentrum cordatum; assembly: GCA_963575745.1. Classification (NCBI taxonomy): domain Eukaryota; class Dinophyceae; order Prorocentrales; family Prorocentraceae; genus Prorocentrum; species Prorocentrum cordatum. The sequence continues at coordinate 39,045 of CAUYUJ010021698.1, read as the reverse complement.
CGTCCCCAGACACTTTTTTTACTGTTTTGGGAAATTCCTCCTGTAGAAAGACACGCCCGACTTACACGAAGGAGGAAGGGGGGGGAGAAGAGCGACAATGCAAGCCGCGAGCCGAACTGCCGGCAGTTCGCCAGGCGTCGGGTTTACACAGTTTCGGCTTCAGCTACTTGCCAGCGCAGGCCTGGAGCTTGAGCCACGCTTGCAGGACAGAGGCGCGCGGCAGCCGCAGAAGTGCGACTGCGAATAGCACCCCGCGCTGCGCGACGCAACACGAGCACGCACCGAGGGAGGGGAGGAGGCGAGGGGAGGCAGGAGAAGAGAGGGTAGACAGCGCGCACGTGCCGGGTGTCTCCTGGGGCAGACCTGTGCTGAGTGCAGCGCCCTGTGACGATCCAGGCGGCCGCCGCCAGGCGGGCCAGGAGGCGTGAGCGGGCAGCGCGGTTGTAAAAAAAACGGCGCCCCGCATAGCAGCGTGGAGGGGCGCGCCGGTCGCCCTGTCAACGAGTGGTTCGACATGTCTTCTCCGAGCTGCTCCTGCCACCGAGACGGTGCAGTAGCCGCAGATTCCGGCACAGGGGAGGAGGAGACAGCTGCCGAGCAGCACCAAGCACGGACCAGGGCCCAACACAGGGGCAATAGCAGTCTGATCGCCGTCATGCCAGAAGAAAGCCAACTTCAGGGGCAATAGCATACTGATCGACACCATTCTGGGAAAGGCCCTGCCCAGGGGCAGTGCCACATCGGCCTCAAATCGCGGCTGGGCCGATACATCCAATCCCTGAGATGCGACGTTGCGAAAATATTGAAACATCGCCTACAATCACGACCAGAACCCTGGACCCCATCGTTCTGCATCATTTGTCGAGCCGGATCGTTCTGCGAGGGCCCGAATACCGGCTTAAAACGCCCGCTGTGCAAAAAGTGCAACGCCAGGATCTGAAGGATACTCACCGGTCGGAAGAAGTAGGTAGAAACGTAAATAGGAAGGCGTTGGAAGTAGATTGGGTTCCGTCCGCCCTCTTCGGAGGACGGGCAAGATGAAACCACTCGATCATTGGAGCAGGAAGGCGCTTCAAGCGGACTGGAATAGGGGAATCCAGAAATACATACTTTCAGCGACCGACAGGTATTGGAAGGGGCAGCACTCAAGGACCAGGCCCTGCCCAGGGGCCTGGCCTCCCTCCTTCTTCCTGTTCCTCGTCCTTCTCTTCCTCCTCCTTCTCGTCGTCCTCCTCCCCGTCTTCAGGGTCGGCGGCACGGGTCGTGAGGCCATCGCAAGACGTACTTTCCACGACCGATGGGTATTGGAAGGGACGGCGTTCCATTGAGCAGCGACCGACTGTTCCAGCAGTCCCAGCTGTTCTTAGAACCCAAACATTGTCCTAAAAGCAGAAACAATGTTCTTAGAACATAAACCCGATGTGATCACACAAGACAGACTCCGCCAGAAATTGTCTAAGACCAGTTCGTGGAAACCACAAAAGGTCCTTAGACCAGTGTTTGGTAGGGCCTTCCTCCCCCGCTCTCCCCTGCCCCCCCCTGTGCTTCTCTCCCCCCTCTCCCCTCTCACCCATGCCCACTTCCAAGGCTATAGGCTGGCCAGGACGCTTCGCCACTGCTTGAGGGACAGCGTTCCAGGACGAGGCCCTGCCAAAAGGGCGCCCCCCCCAAAAAAAAAGACAACAGCCCAGACCCAGGCCCTGCCCAAAGGACCAGGCCCTGCCCAAAGGACCAGGCCCTGCCCAGGGGACCCCAAACATAAGGACCACAGCCACCGGCCTGCCTTCTCGACGCCGGCGCTGTGCGCGGAGGCGAGGGGCGTGGCACGCGAGAGCGCCGACCACGGCATCCCCCCCCTCCGTGACTGCAGATGCTCCTTCTGCTCCTCCTCCCTCCCTCCCTCCTCCCTCCCTCCCTCCCCCTCCCTCCCTCCCCCCCTCCTCCTCGTCCTCCTCCTCCTCGTCCTCCTTTCAGACCCTTTCAGTGAGGGCTCTGTGCCGCGCCGACGGGCGGCGCGGCGTAGCCCGTCAGTCCGACGGCCTCAGGTGGGCCCCGAACTCGTCCTTCCCGAACTTCTTTGCGACGGGCGCCCCTCCTTTGCTCGCGAGCTGAGGGGCGCCCGACCTTCTCTTGCCGCGTGGCGCTCGGCTGAGCTGGCGGCCCCCGTATGTTACACGGGGGGCGGGCCGTGCCCCCCTTCGGCCCGTGGGCTGGGGACGGCCTCGCCGCGGCGCACGGTGCGCCGCCTCCTTCTCTTGGCGTGAGCTCCTCTAAGATGTCGTGCGTGCTGAGCACCGCTTCTGAGGACCCTGCTCCTGTCCTCCTTGTGGGCGGCCTCCTTGCATTCACAATCTTCAGAGCTGTTGAAGACCCTGCTCCTGTCTTCCTTTCAGCTGAGGTTGTGGTAGGCTCATCACTCCTCGCTGCTGAGGACCCTGCTCCTGTCCTCCTTTCAGCGGGCTGGTCAAGTCGAGGTGGTTGTTGTTGGTGGGGTGGAGGTTCTAGGGTTGTTTGTCTTTGTTCTGCCTCGCAGCTGAGGACCCTGCTCCTGTCCTCCTTTCTGCGGGCGTGCCTGCTGGAGGTCGGTTCTGGGGACCCTGCTCCTGTCCTCCTTTTCGGTGTCTCCAGGGCGTGCTCTTCGAGCCTCGCTGTTGAGGACCCTGCTCCTGTCCTCCTTTCAGCGGGCTCTGTCATGGTTGCGTCGTGCCGCACTGCTGAGGACCCTTCTCCTGTCCTCCTTTCAGCGGGCAGGTGGTATCGAGGTGGTGATGGTTGTTGGATGGATGGTGGTTGCGGGGTGGGTGGTCGGTCGGTGGTGAGTCCCATGGGTTGTGGATGGTCGTCTTGAGTGTCTATGGGTAGGTCGTGGGGAGATCGTATTGTTGCTGGGGTTGTGGTGTGGGTTATGGGCGCACTTGAGAGGCCTCCATGCACCGACTTCAAGTGGGGTTCGTGGCGGCCCACCTCGTCCCGCTATGGCTAGGGGTCACGGTGCCCTCGGTGGGGGCGAACCCCAGGCCTGGTGCTTGCTGCTGTCGTCGGTGGGGAATGTCTCGGCTGCCTTCTGCTTCGCCGCTTGGGCGATCGGGTAAGCACCTCCTTCGCCATGGGAATGGTGGGGGTGGCGAGCTAGGGCGGACCGCGGGGGCGCGGGTAGTGGCCGTCCTACCCCCCCTCTGCCCCTCACCATCCCCCCTGGTAGGCGCGGGCAGTACTCGTCCTGCCCCCCCACCCTTCGAGCCCGTCTCGAAGTTTGATCCTTGCCTCACCAGGGCAGCGTTGACCTGTGGTGTGGTGTGGTATGACGTCCTTTGGGTCGTGGGTTGTAGCTGGTCGGTGGTGCTTGGCACGAGTGGATTGAGTGTGCAATGCGGCTCGCAGGTGTCCGCTGACCTCGTGCTCGCGCGGCCGCTGCCTTCAGCAATGCTACAAAACGTGGCGACTTGTGCCTGGGGTGTTCCCACGCATTCGGGGCTCCCCCAGGACTTGCGTCCTAACGCCTCTTGCAAAACTTGGCGACGCTGCCTGAGGTTTTCCCACGCACTCGGGGCTTCCTCAGGACTTGCGTCCTGACGCCTTTGAGCTTGTCGTCGGTGACACCCTTCGTGGCGTTCGTCTTCGGCATGAGGCGGCACTTCGTCTTCTCGTTATATGTAGTAGGCGTCGTTGGTGTTCAAGTCCTGGCTGGTGGGCGCAACGGCTGCGGTTATGAGGCCCCATCTCGCCACAATGTTGCCGTCGAGCAGGTCGGCGATGGCGAAGTCGATCTCCTCTTCGCTTGCCGCATGCATTATGCTGCGGAGGTCGTCGCGGGTGCCGTTGTCGAGGATCTGTATGGCGCCGAGGTCGTAGTGATTAGTCGGGGTCTCGTAGATAGTCGTCAGGTTGGCGATGTACCGATATTCGGGGGTCTGTCTGATGATCGACTCCGCCGAGATGGCTGCGACGAATGGTACGTTGGTCGTGGTCGCCATGAAGATCATGCGCAAGACCTCTCGTGTGACGTTGTTGGCAGCGAATATCTCGTCGGCGATGGTCTCGGAGACTTGAGGCGTTCCCCAGGGTGCCCCTGGGGTGCGCCGTTTGCTTGCTCTGCTGCCTAGAACGTCGGTTGCATCGTGTAGGTACCAGGTTCGTCGTGGGAACTCTACGTAGATGGCCGCTACCTCGCCATGTAGGATCCTGCGTTGTGCTCGCCGAAGTTCTGCCGGTAGTTCTGAGGTCTGGCCATCGCAGGGGATTGCGATCTGGGTGTAGTCCAGGCCGCTGATGCTCGTTGTCCCGTTGCTGGCCATGATCTGCTGGAGGTCGGCAGCCTGTCGAGGGCGGTCGGTGATGAAGACGATCTCTTGGCGCTCTGCTGGTTCTGCAGGCGAGCTCGCGGGTGGACTGCTTGGCGATGACTCAAGTCTGGCGAATACTTTGGGTACGACGGGCGACGTCTCGAGGAGCGGCAGCGGCGTGACGTCGCACGGGTGGGCTGGCTTGTCGCTGAAGGTTGGGTGTCGTCCTTGCTTCTTGTAGGCGTTTGTGGCCTCGGCGATGGCGGCGAGGTTCTCTGCTATTTGCTGCTCCGTCAGAGGCTCCATCGTCTGGGTGTGCCCGGCATGCCAGGATTTGCGGCAACGGTGAGCCACCAATAAGTGCTTGATGAGCCTCGGAAGAGAGTGGTGCTCGGTCTGGCAGCATCGGCACGCGGTACCTGTCGCCCAGAAGCGCGGGTCTTCGTGGTCTGGATGATCCCTGCCCATATGGATTAGCATGCCTTGCCTGGAGGCGACTCGGCCGCAGGCGTAGCAGACGTACTTCTGGTTGTTGGTGCCGTCGCAGAGGTCGAGCTGCAGAGGTCATCTGGATGTCCTTCTGGAGCTTGGCGCCTTGAGCTTGGTCGCGAATGCGGAGAATGTAGGCCTTCGAAGCTTTCTTGGCTGCGTTGGCGAATAGGTGAATAGCTTCGGCTTCTGTCGGGCCCAGTTGATGATGTCGCGGTCGTGCTGGGTTTGGCTGGGCCACCTCTCTTTTGGTAAGTACATCCGTAGGAAGTCGAAGTCTTTCTTGAGCTGGCGGCTCCATGTGCCCTTTCTTTGGCGCTGGCCGTCGGGTAGCTGAAGTAGCACTGCTGGAGCATTATTCAGGAGTCTAGGCAAGTATCGTAGCCGCGCGATCGGCTGGTGGGTGATGAAGTCGGGTGCTCCTGTCTTGGCGATTGCCTCGGCTTCGGAGATGTGCTGGTCGGGTGACTTGGTCTTGGGTGGTGAGGCTGCGACGCGGTATGGGCCCATGTACTTGGCGGATATGTGCTTCAGGTCCTTCAAGGTCAGGTCGCTCCAGGCATGGTGGTTGCATGTAAGCGCGGATGTCGAAAAAGAGTAGACGTACTTCACCTTGGCTTTCTTCGAGAGCTTCTTGCGGCGGAGGATCTGCTTCTCGAGAAGCTGGGCTGCACCGAGCGCACGGTTGACCCTTAGGCAGATCTCTGGCCCCATGACCCCGCCCGCCGAAATGACGGCACCGAGGGCTTGCTGTTGCGTTACCAGCTGCACCTTGATAGCAAGTCCGTCCAATTCTAGGTATGTGATGCCCTCCTTGGCAATCCGCTGTTTCTCCTTCTTGGCCCCCGCGCCGTAGTGCATGAGGATGGCCTTGGTCTTTTCTGAGTGTGGCTTCAGGCCATGCTGGAACGCTGCTGTGCAGAGCCTGGCAGCTGCCAGAACGGTCGTGTTGATCAGTTCGTTGGCGTTGGCGGTCGAGTTGTAGTCAGTGAGGTCGTCGACGAAGGTCATGTTTCTGAGCGCTGCAGGCCTCTATCTCGTGTCCGCCTATCTGCTGGCCGTGGGCCTCTTCCTCTCGGACTGCCTGGTCGATTGCCCTCGGCATGATGGCGAAGTGTATGTTGAAGGCGACGTCCGAGTATGGCACTCCAGGTCGGGTGCTGGTCCGGGGCAGCTGGTAGTGCCTTGCGCTCTTGGCTGTCATCCAGTTGGAGGTGTGATGATCTGCGATCATGTGGCAGAGGTGCTCGTCGTCGATGTGCTGGTTGTTGTAGGCGGGCTGCTGAAGTCGTTCCTTTAGCGCTGGTCTGATGAAGTCGGGAATGTCGATCCGCTCGATGAGCTCGTTGAGCTCGTCGGCGGTGGTCGGCAATTGCATGCAGAATTCCCTGATGACGGAGTGGAAGGCCTCCCTGAGGTCCAGGAAGGTGGTGCTGCATGATATTGATCTCCGTTGGCAGTCGCTGATGAACGCGAGGCTGGTGTGAGTGATGAAATCCGTGGCCATCTTGGGGCGGGCGCCACACTGGGTTGCTTCTAGTCGCCCAGCTAGCAGGCCCTTCACGCGGGAGCGGAGGAAGCTGCTGTGCATCTTGCCGATGGTGTTGTTGAGCAGGATGCCGCGGTAGGATCCCTGGAGCTCCATGGCCCCCTGTCCCTGGTGGAAATACGTGGAGTACCCGCCCTTGGCGGCGATCGGCTCGGTGCTCTAGAAGTGGGTCTTGACTAGGACGGGGTGGAGCAGGCGAGCCATCCCTTCAGGGCTGGCTCTGGACATGTCGTCGGTGAGCTGGTCGGGGCCTCCTCGGCGGCCTCGCTTGGCGGCGGCGAGCTGGCTGGTCAGCTGGTGCTTGGGTGTTATGTTTTGGATATTAGGTAGTGGCCCCGCGTGGCGGGCCCTCTTGTTGTAGTCGGCTGCTACCCCGTCTGCATCCGTGGCAGTAGCCTGCTCAACTTAGCCGTAGAAGGCTAGGGCGTGGTCGGCGATCCCGCTCTTCGTCGCGAGGGGCTCCCCATCGTCGCTGGCGCGGATGATGGGCGTCGGCGGCTTCTTTGACTTTCGTCCCCCGAAGGCCAGTAGTCGCTTGGCGTACAGGGCCTCTAAACGGGGGGCGTGGTCGTCGATCGCTGCGCCCATCTCGTCGGCGGTCCTCTCGGAGGTCGCCGCGGTCTGTCGTGATCCACTTCTGTAGGGTCGACTTAGACGTCCTGAGGAATTGGAGAAGGGCGTCAAAATAGTGCTGGGCGCCGTGCACGGTGTTGGCGTCGTCGGGTTCCACGACATGGATCGCTAGGCTGGGAGTGCTGAGTATGATAGAGGCCACCACAAATTTCGCGTAGTTGCTGAGATCGGCCAAGGCACTCACGTCGGCGGGGTCGGGCAGGATGGCTTCCCTCGCGGTTATCTTGGCCGTGTAGCGTAACCCCATGTCACCGAAGTGGCTGACAATCCCGTTTTTCTTGGCGGTCCGTGTCGTCTTGAGTGTCGAGCGGCGAACTCGCAGGAATGCAAAGGACCGCCTGGTGATGTAAGGCTTGTGTGGAGCGCGGCCGTTGTAGCGGAAACACTCGTGCGCAGCCCCCCGTGATCTTCTCGGTGGCTATGGCGAGGTGCTCTTTGAGGTTGGTGTCCCAGGGCGGGTGTTTGACCTCGTCGAGTTGTTGGCAGAACTTTTTGCGGCGCCCTTCGTCGGCTAGCTTGCTCTCGTCTAACTTCGGGACTCCTTTGGTGACGGACGAGACGATCTGGTAGGCAAGCTGCAGCTTGACTGGGTAGTGGTCGTCCTTGGTCTCTGGGTCTTGGCCGCTGTCTATGCCGTAGAGCACGGCGCACTCTTCGATGGAGTCGATGTAGCCCTTGGGGATGATGACGCAGTCGATGCGATGAGGGTCCTTGCCCGGGTGCCAGGTGTAATGTTCTGGCCCGTGGCTGGCGAATGCGTTGGCGGCCGCCAGGTGGTTGGTCAGGAGAAGCTCATGTAGACGGTGTCCGTTTGGGTCCTCGTTTTGCTTGAAGCCCTTGCCGCCGATGGCCGCGCTGGTGATGTTGCCTGTTCTGGCATTCGCGTCAAAGAAGATGATGCTCACATGGTGCTTTTCGGTAGTCTCCGCGAGCTTCTTCCAGCCGCTATCCTTCTCGGTCGCGGGGGCCTTCGAGTGCGGGGCATGGGCGACGGCAAGCGCGTGGTTGAAGCCAGGGGCGGCGACGCGAACGATAAGGAGCCTGGAGTCCTTGACGATGGGTGTGAACTGGTCAGGTTTGAAGAAGAGCTCCTTTTTACCGCTCTTACCGCAGGGCTTGCTGAGTAGAACGTGAAGCTCGCAGCCGTAGTTGAACCCTTTGTGGCCGCTGGCGATGATGTGGTAGCAGTTGGCGTTGGCGCATCTGGCGTCGTCGTCTTGTCCTGCGTCGCGGACGCCCCAGGGCGTCCTTGTCTCCTGGATACCAATGGTATGGAGGTCCTCGTCGTACAGGCAGGCCATCGTGGACTTAAGCTTATTGGTCTTCTCTTTTTGACACTTCGGTCCTTCCTTTGGCCCCCTCTCTCCCCGACTGGATGCTGAAGGTGGCGATGTTTATTTCTACGAGAACCCTCTTGTCGCTGGACTCGGTGGGGTTGTGAAAGTCTCGGGCCTCGGCGGTCGTCTCGACCCTGTTAGCAGTGAGGTTGCCGTGGCCGAGTACGGGGCATGCCTCCCTAGTGTTGGGGTCCGCGTCGATCAGGAACTCCCAGTCCCGCTGGGATGCGCCATCCATTGCGCTTGCCCGCTCTGGCTGAGGAGGTATAACTTCTTGCAGGCGTCCGTGGTTGGCGGCGGCGTCGGCAACCTCGTTCCACGGGTTGTAGTCATGGGCGTGGACGTGCTGCAGGTCGATCTTGTTGCTGACCATGTCGTAGAGGATGCAGAGTGTCCTGACGAGCTTGGGGTCGTGGTCGGTGAAGGCTAGCCTCTTCGCGAGCTGCAGAGCGCCGAGCGACTCCGTGGATATCGTGGTGATGTGGTGGGGGTTGTAGTGTATCACCCAGGCGAAGGCCCATATGAGGGCTGTGATCTCGACGGTCGTGGCGGTGGTCTCGTGCTCGACGTTGTCCTTGAGGGCGATGTCTGTGCCGCTCTTGTGCTTCCCTATCATGGCCCCCTGGAAGCTGAAACCGTGGCTGTCGTCACCTACGATCACAACGGACCAGGCATCGTCGATCGGCTTCTTCGGGTTTTTGGAGCCGTCCGTGAAGAGATGGATCTTTGCTCCTTCCTGGAGTGGTCGTTGTGGGTGGTGACGGAGCATGTAGTCGGCTGTCTCGTTGAGGCACTCGTCGCATAGGTCAAAAGTGATGTGGGGAGATGGTGATTGCTGCATCGTTTCTCGGATAGTTGGTCGCTCGTCGAATTGTACGCTGCGCTGCTCTAGCAGCGGGAGTGGCATGTCGGGTGTTGTCGTTGGCTGGTTGGGTTGTGCTGGGGGCTTGACGTTGGTGGCTCTGAATGGTTGAGTGGCCTTCCCTCTTGCTCGATGTAGACGCTGGCCCGCAGTATGTGTCTGTGCTTGGGCGTCGGACAGACACGTCGATGTTGTGGGGGGGGGGGGGGGGGGCAGGGGGATGTGAGAGAGCGGAAGGGTTGCGTGGCACGTCCCCTGTCGGTATGCTTGGCGTCTAGGTATGTGGCTTCGATGTCGTGGACCTCTCGTGGATCTATGCAGTTGGCTGCCGCAGGGACGGGTGGTGCGGCGTCGGCTCCTCTGGGCGTCTGCGCCGCTTGGCTGCGCATCCAGGGCATCTGCAGTGGCGCAGCTGTTGGCCCCGTGGCGTTGGCTGGCTTGGCATCTGGTGGGCCGTTGGAGGTCCTGCGGTACTCTCTAAGGGGGGGAGTATAGCGATGCAGAGAGGCCGGCCTCGGGGAGTCTCCGAGGTCCAGCCGATGGTGGCCTGTGGAGTAAGTCTTGGTGCTGCTCCTCAGGTTGTTGCAGTTCTTGTTGCTGCGGCAGCTGCAGTTCTTGCTGCTGCTGACGTCGGCTGGCCTCCTGGTGGGGCTCCTCGTTAGGCGCTTCAAGAGAAAATTGATACGGCGCCTTTGGGCCAAAGTGGCTGGTCGCCTGGTTCGCCTTCTGCTGGGCTCGTCTCTTGGGAGCGGGTCGGTCGGGTCGATGGGGGCTTGCCCCGTCTGGCCTCGCTGGCCGCCTGGGAGGGGTGGTTGGTGCACTGCAGTTGTCGGCCGAGGGGATGGCCCACGGTCCGACGGTTGGTGCAGTCGTGGTTGCTAGAGCCTGCACGCTGCCATGGTCGCAGTGCTGGTCCCAAGGCGCGGCGGCTGAGTAGATTACCCACTCGCTGATAGTGTTGAAGCAAATCTTTTTATTGGTTTTGCTTTTTTGTGTCGCAGTCGCTGGTTGTGGAGTGCTAAGTTGCGCGGCCGCTGGCGTCAGGCGGTGTGCTAACCCACAAGCTAACACCGCTGAGGCGGTCGGTGGCCTCCCAAGTGGGGCATGTGGCTGAAAAGGCGACTGGGCCTGTCGCTGAGTGTCTGGCACCGCATGGGTCGCACAGCACGTCTGCTGGGGCTCAGTGGTTGCTCCGTCGAGCTGGTTGTTACGTATAGCCACTCTGAGCGGGCTAGGTGCTCGGTCTTCTGGCGGGGTTGTGGTGGGACTCCCCCGCTGGGCCAGTTGCCCCCCAGCGGGGGGGGGGTCCTGTTCAGTTTTTTGTCGTGTCAGAGCTTGAACCCGAGCTGCCCTCCTGACTCTCGGGGTTGAAGCGCCTGCGGTCCATTGGGTTGTCGAATCCGTCGCCGTCATCCAAGATCCGTACCTTGCGCGCGGGCCTGCTGTGAGTGCTTGCCCTTCGGAGTGCCGGTGGTGGTGCAGATCTGGCACGGTCGGGAGTGGCGATGTGGAATCGTGCTGGAAGTGGCTTCGGGGAATATGGTTGGGTGGGTGCGAAGGGGGGGCCGACTTCGAGCGTAATGGGGGAGCGTGGGGGGGAGTCAGGGTTCCCCAATAGGGTGGTCTGTGCGTGGGACGGTCGGAAATGACGTGGGGAAGAGGGATCGTCGGGGAGCGGCAAGGACTGTGCCCTCTGTAGTGGGGCGGCCATGGGTGTCGGGGGGGGCAGGAAGGGGCCTGCTCCCCAGGAGTCAATTGGTGTCGGTTGCTCGTCGGGGGGGTCGGCGATGCTCGTACTGTCGGAGTGTGTGTTGAGTCGCCGAGGTCGTGGTCGTTGGGGTCGTCGAAGCTCTGGTCCTCTGCGTGTCGTGTGGGAGGTGGTAAGGGTGTCTCGGCCACGAATCCTTCGTGCGTCTTCGGGGTCTTCGGGGGCGTTCCGTCTCCCGCGACTGGCGTCGGAGCAACCCCCGATGGGGGATACGAGGTCGATGAGGGGGCCGAGTCGTTGCGGTGTCGTCGCTGGTGGTGGGAGTGGTGATGGGCGGCGTGCTGGTGCTAGTGTCTGCGGGTTGTTGTGCGGGTCGGTGGCCTGGTGGGGCTTTGGAGCAGCTGGGTGCGTGCAGTTGTCGCCGAGGTCCACGGAGCGATCTTCGATGTTCTCGCTCCCACAGTGCCTGCACCTGATGATCTCCGTCTTGGCGCTGGTGTAGTTGCCGCACGATTTGCAGAGGCTGCAGTAGAAGGGCGGCGTTAAGCCATTCGAAGATCCTGAAGATGAGGGAGCGCCGCGATGCACTGCAGTGTTCGGGGTCGCCATCTGGATTAACTCGGCGTAGTATGGTTTATGGGTCACGTCGTAGTCGAACTCGTGCGACGGAGCGATGGCGTGGAGGGCGGAGCGTATATTGTCCCGCTGGTAGGCCTCCTCGTCGTCGGCTTGGGCTTGCATCTTCTGCTTCTCGTTTTCCGTGGTGAGCGCACTGGCGACGCCGTCGAGCATGTCAGTATCGATCCTGGGTGCGATGCTGTCGAGCTGCTCCCGCAGGGTCTTCTCGAAAAGTGCTTGGTGTACTCGATGCTCTTCCCGTTGTCGGGCCAGCTGTTCACGATGATGCTCTTCCTGTGATTTTGGCGTGGCACGCGAGAGCGCCGACCACGGCATCCCCCCCTCCGTGACTGCAGATGCTCTTCTTCCTTCTCCCTCCCTCCCCCCCCCCCTCCCTCCCTCCTCCTCCTCCTCGTCCTCCTCCTCCTCCCTCCTCCTGCTCCTCTCCTCCTCCTCCTTCTCCTCCTCCTCCTCCCTTTCCTCCTCCTCCTCCTCCTCCCCTCCTCCCCCCCCCTCATCCTCCACCCTCCTCCCTCCTCCTCCCTCTCCTCCTCCTCATTAATCATCATTCATCATCATCATCATCATCATCATAATCATCATCATCATCATCATCATCATCATCCACTCTTGGCCCCTCCTCCTCCTCCTCTCCTCCTCCTCCTCCTCCCCTCCTCCTCCTCCTCCTCCTCCTCCTCCTCCTCCTCCTCCTCCTCCTCCTAGGTCCAGATCCACACGGCTTCGCGGTCCAGGACCCCCCGGCAGCGACCCCATGATTCTGCTTCCTCAAGCTAAAAATGCGGGGCGGCGCCTGTGCACCATATCATGCCTGGACCTCCTTCAGGCCCCGCTCCAGAGCGGTACGGTGCACGGCTGTTCGGCTCCGGGGGCCGAACATCTCTGCACCGTTCCATCTTTGGGTCGAGGATCGACTGCGCCTCGGGAGACACCAGCGCGACAAAGTGCACACAGGTCGTCGGCAGAACATGAACATCCGCTGCCCTCAGAAGGTGGGGCCATCTGGATGTTGGTCTCTTGGCGTCCTCCCAGGAAGGGTCCGTGGCCATCTTGACCCGTCTTGGAGCGGTCTTGGGGCCTTTTGGGGCATCTTGGGGGCCATCTTGCGCCAGCTTGGAACATCTTGGACCATCTTGAGGGTCATCTTGGGCTCTCCGAGGCCGCTTGGGGGCCCCTCCAGGGCCTCTTGGGGACCTCTCGGGAGCCGCTATCCCGCTCGCGCGATCAGCGGCCGGGGCCCCACGGATGCCGGGCGGCCTCGCGGCCGCCCCGCATCTTGCCGCCCCACATCCGGTCGCGACCCCACGGACGCGGGGCGGCCTCTGCGCGGATGCCCCCGCACGCCGCACGGAGCGCACCCGTGGCATCGCGTGTCCACGGGATCGAGTGCGGGTGTCCAGACCGCGAGGGAATCAGCACTTGCTGTGTTGCAGCCTCGGGGGGCCTTGGCTGTCCCATCGCGGCCACGTTCGCGCCGAATCCGTGCCGAGTCCACGTCGGCCTCGTCTGATCCGTGCCGACTCCGCGTCGAAGCCGCGTCAAATCTGGGCCAAATCCGCGTCGAGCCCGCATCGAGCCCGCGTCGGGCACAGAAAAAGGAACCCATCTTGAGGACAGGCGAAGTCCCCCGAATATGCAACGTAACATATATGGACCTGCTCGTCGCCTGTGATGCGGGCGAGCCGCAGCAGCCGTAGCAGGAGGAGCTGGTTTCAGCAACTGTCGGGCCAAATCCGGACGGGTCCCGCGGGGCGACCCGGTGGGCACGGGAATCCTCTGGACCAAGGACGGGCTAACGGCGATGTTGCTCAACGGTGACGTTGGGAACCAAGCTGTAGGAAATCGCGAACCACACTTTCCTTCATCTCCGACCTGCGAATGGATCGAACGAAAACGACACAGCGAATTGCAGGGAAGCGCAAACCACGCGTTCCCACAATACCGAAACCTACCTCGCCGTTGCCTACATCACCGTTAGCCCGTCTACGGCTGGAAGCGTGCGAAGCACCCCCTTGGCGCGCACCCGTCACAAGCAAACAGCAGCGGGTGGGATCGGAGCCCACCAACAAGGACTTCTCTCGGGCCCACATGCGACCCACGGTGGTTCGCGACACGCCGGCGTCTATCCAAAATGGTCCGGCTGAGACACGACGGGGGAGACTGGAGCCGGGATACAGGACGGCCACAGGAGCATCATAACTATACGACCACCCTTCGGTTGATACGGAGGTTGGGGGGGAAAGGAACACGCACTGGCAACAACCACGATGACTGTGATGGCGATGGGACGGCGCCATCGATCTCACGATTCTTACAATCGGTCTCACCATCGATCTCACTATCGCTCCCAATATCGATCGCACGATCGATCTCACCATCGACCTCACCATCGATCTCAATGTCGATCTCACAAGAAAATTCAGTACTGGCCTCAAGAGAAATCTCAAGAGACACCATTGTAGCACCACGATGCGGCACCCCCAGCCACGGCGGAGAACCCCCCCAGCAAAGCTCTGTTGTGGCCGATCTCGCGATCGATCTTACTATCGACCTCTCGATCGTTCTGACGATCACGATCGATCACGCAATCGATCTCACGAGCTACCATCGAGACACCACGGCGGGACACCAAGAACCCCTCCAGAGGGAGGAGGGGGAGGAGGGGGAGGGGAAGGGGGAGGGGGAGGAGGGGGAGGGGGAGGAGGCAAGCTAGGTGCGCTCGCGTCATATCTGACATCCTACCCCTCCCTCCTATCCCTTACAATGGCGTAGATCCCCTCTCTACTCGCACAGTCGGATGTCGAGCAGGGCAATGCTCCCGAAAGGGTACGCGATGCATTGTAGAGCACGGCATGGCATGGCGTAGAAGAGCACCGCAAAGCGTAGTATCAACCTAGCATCGCATTGCATGCCGTGGCATGGCACGGGAAATGACGCCAGCGCTGCAGCGGGAGCACGAGTCGGAACGAGCGGAAGCGCGGAAATGAGGCCACCGCTGCAGCGGCAGCACGATTCGGAACGAGCGGAAGCACGGAAATGAGGCCAGCGCTGCAGCGGGAGCACGATTCGGAACGAGCGGGGCCCGAAAATGAGGCCGGCGCCTCAGCGAGAGCAGCATTCTGGAACAAAAATGCAAGCGAAAACCCAACTCCGGGGAATCCTGTGTAAAAAACAGTACGCGGGGGGGGGGCTAATACTTTCAAACCGTCATCAGGGGAAGAGGGAGAGTAGTATTCATATTCAGTAATTGTAGAGGAGGAGGGGGAGGAGGAGGAGGAGGAGGAGGAGGAGGAGGAGGAGGAGGAGGAGGAGGAGGAGGAGGGAGGAGGTGGAGGAGGGGGGAAGGATGGAGGAGGAGGAGGAGGAGGAGAAAGAGGAGAGGGAGGAGGAGGGGGAATCGTCGGCGACGTAGCACTCGCAGCCACCGACGGGAGACCCCCGCGCCATCGACAAGGCAGCCAGGGATCGATCTCACCCCCCACCTCCGACCCTTCCCTCGGCTGTCCTTGAATGGGGCCCAGGGACACACAAACACATACGCACAAAGCCAAGAATTCTCAGTATTTTCCAATATTTGTTGAATTTTCGTCTTCCCCCCCACTTCCCATATTTTCCAATCTTTCCGAGGGAATCGTCAATTAATTGTGTCTGTGTGTGTTTTTCCCCTCCTGAGTCCTGCGTTAGGGAAGCCTCCTCTGGAGGAGTGAACCGCCAAGGTCCTCAAGAGGTCGGGACGCGCCAGAGCAGGCCGAGTCACAGGTGCAGTCCATGCATCGCTGAGTTTCTGGTCGTGTGCGCGCCCAACCGAGCACGCACGTCGCCAGCAACCCAGAAAGCGAGGACCGGTGGAAACATGAAGGCAAACGGCCACTGTCTGGTGGCGGAGAACCTCGGGCGAGCAGCAGAGTTTCCTGGTAGCCCGCCCCACGCGTGCGCATACACAGCGAGAGGAGTCACGCTTCCGCTCGCATCCTGGGCCAGGGCCGGGGCACGCGAGTGGGGATCAGGAGCGAGGAGTGGGCAGCGCCGACGCCCAAAACCACGGGTATCGACCCAGGGGCCTCGGGCACGTCCTGACCAAGATTCCGAGGCGGGTCCAGACGTGGCGACGAGGGCCCTCCCCGGGGAAAACGCGCGGTCCTCATCCCTCCCTCCCAACCTCCTCCTCCTCCTCCTCCTCCTCCTCCTTCTCAAGCCCCCCCCCCTGCTCTTCTGACTCGCTCTCCTCTGGCCGCGACGCCCCTCCGACATTGTGCGTCGGCGCCCGAGCCTTGTTCATGACCTCGACGTACACCGCCAAGATCCACTCAAAGTACAAGATGCCACCAGCCACTTCCGCCTTGTGAACGTGCCTGCGCCCCGGTATCTGGCAACGTGCCCCACGGGGTCGAGGCAGAACGCGGGGGGCGGAGGGCGAGAACACACCCGCGAAGGTGGTCGGCGCAGGAAGAGGAGGGATGAGGCCGTAGGCATGCATGTTCCCCCCCCCTCCCCCCCCCCCTTGAGCCCCATCTGCGGAAGAAGACAGCGCGTGTCGCACCAGCCCGCTCCACTCTGCGCTCCACGGGGAGGGCGAGGGAGGTGAAGGACCGCGGCGATGGCATCGAGAGTCCACACCCAACTCTCCGACGATGAGTTGCTTTCAGTCCCGGGGCAATTTCCCTTTACTTCGGCCTCTGGGGCCCGCCATCGGGTCCCGGGGCCATCAATCACGGATGCGGGACGACAAACGAACCCCTGGCTGGGAGGGGGTCGGGGTGCACACGGGCAGCCCCCCAGGTAGTCCAGGCCGTGCTGGGGTGCTGAGACCGACCCAGACTGCCCGCGGGGCCCATTGTGGCCAGCTCGGACTACTCGGTTGGCCTGCTGGCCAGAGGAGGAGGAAGGGGAGGAGGAGGAGGAGGAGGAGGAGGAGTTGAGGAGGAGGAGGGAGGAGGAGGGGAGGGAGGAGGAAGGAGGAAGGAGGGATGGAGGAGGAGGAGGTATGAAGGAAGAGGAGGAGGAGGAGAGAGAAGGATTATTCGTCTTTTGCGTCTTGTGATGATTGGTATGTCTGTTCTTAGCCACAGAAGACCCTGTTTTAACATCGTCGGAGAGAGGTCTGCGGAAGGGACAGGACGAGGCGAGACAACGAAGGCCGGGTGGTCGAGGGGCGGAGGACGGGGCAGGGAACGAAGCGGACGAGGCCTCGATTCAGGGCAGCCAGGGAGCGGCGCCGCGCCTGGGGCGGGGCAAGCTGGACGGTCCGCGCACTGCCCTCGGGTCGGGCGAAATGGGGGGATAGCAAAGGGGGGGTTTGAGAATCAGCTCGCGTAGCTGATCTTCCCGGCGCCTCCCGGCGCCGGGAGGCGCCCATGCATCGAGGAATGGACCCGGCGGCGGGGCCGAAATCAGCTGCATGCAGCAAATTTCGTAACCCCCCCTTTCCCAATCCCCCCCTTTCGCCCGGCCCGAGCCCAGCTGGACGGTCCGCGCACTGCCCCGAGGGGGGCCCGGAGCCCTGTCGTGGCACCGACCTGGCAGACGCGCTGCAGCGGCTTGTCGCGTGGATGCCCCTCAATGCCAAACACCCCGAAACGGCGAGCGAGAAAAGGAACCGAATTCCGCGTGGATGTGTTTGCTCGTCTTCGTTCCTGGCCAGACACAAATCCGTACGAAATTCGCTTCGAAATCCGGAGCGGAATTCTCCAGGACACTCCGGGCCCCTCCCATTGATTTCTGAGCGAAATCCGCTCTGCGATGTTGACGCCATGGCACTTCCCCGAGGGGAGCCTGGAGTCCTGGAGGAGCAGGGCGGGGAGCAGGGGCCCCCACGTCCTGGCGTTGCATTATCTTCGCCACGGGCGTCTTCGCCGGGCTTCGGGCCCCAGGGCCCTCACAGATCGATCCGTCGTCACGACGCAGAAAGATGGGGTCTAGGGATCCGGGCGTTCTGTTTTGGGATGCTGCTTTTTTCGCTACGTCGGATCCCAGGTGAGCAGGAAGGAAGAGGAGGGAAGGACTAGGACAGGGAGGAGGGCGGACGTGCTTCTCCACCGGTGTTGAGCTCCAGCAGGCCATCGCCACTCTCGCCGAGACGGCGCTTACTCGTTAGGCGAGACCAAACGAGAGCAGAGTCGGCAGTGGCAACAAGCTGGGTACCACACATCATGAACTACATTGGTGGACGAGTGCGCTCGAGAAGGGCCTGTAGTCGAGCGGGAAAAGCGGCATCGCGGACGGTGTGAGGCCATCGGCTGCGATCTCAGGTCGCGGAGCCAAGGGGATGGCTGTCATAGCCGTGCGTAAGTAAGGGAGGAGGTGGAGATGGGTGGGATGAGGAGAAGTTGGAGAAGGAGGAGGATGATGATGAGGAGCAGGATTGATTTTGTTGGGCAGTTTCTGCCATTGTGAGCTCCAAGAAACACCAGAAGCCTCTAAAGACCACCAGGGGCATTCACAAGCCTGGCCCTTCCGGGAACCCTGGAACATCCAGATGCCTACTGGAGACCCCCTCCACGGGGGCGGATGAGGAAGGGAGGAGGGAATGAGGAAGATGATGCCACGAATGGTCATGACGAAGGCAATGATGATGAGAACGATGGTGATGAGGCAGGGATGTAGGACTCATGCGCCATGCGGCAACATGTCCGTGCCCTCGATGATAGGGGTCCCTCGGTGCATCCCCCGCGATGAAGAGGCGCGCCTCCACAAGCACGAGCAGGAGCACGGGGTGCGCGAGCACCGCGGACACGCCGCAAGTGGGGGGCGGGACGCCCACGGCCCGACGACGGAGACGAGAGGGGGCACCGAAAACGATTGAGCGATGAAGAAAAGCGGGTCGTCCACGCGTTGACGTAGCGACCTTGCGCGGTGGCTTACGCGGGCCGCCAGCGCGGCACGCCACAGTGGAAACGAGGGCGCTCACGCGCGACCTTACGCGGGACGCTTACGCGCCAATGTCGGTGAAGACGGCCCCGCTCTTCTGCGTCGCTGCAGTTGAGCGCAGATGCGCCCAGCAAGTGCCAGGCATGGCAGCGCTGGCCCCATGGGCCAGAGGCGTGCTAAAATCTCCGGGCAACTTGTCCACGGAGAATATGTTTATATTCTAGTTTGGTGGCGCGGGGCGGCCCCCGGGGGTTCCAAGACGAACAAGACCCTGGCCAACTCCCACAAAGGTCCCGTCAAGGCCCAGAGGTGGCCTCCTCCTCCTCCTCCTCCTCCTCCTCCTCCTCCTCCTCCTCCTCCTCCTCCTCCTCCTCCTCCTCATCACTCCTCCTCCTCCCTCTCCTCCCCCCCCTCCCTCCACTCCTCCTCCCCCCCCCCTCCTCCTCCCCTCGCCCCTCACTTCCTCCCCCTCCTCCTCCTCCTCCTCCTCCTCCTCCTCCTCCTCCTCCTCCTCCTCCTCCTCTCTCTCTCTGGAGGCGGTCCCCAGGTGGCGACCGGGGGGCCCCGCACACGCGCCGGCCTGGCCTCCGGTGAGTGGGGCGCCGTTCGGTCGTTCCTTCGTCCTTTCTTCTCCTCGTCCTGGTTTTCGTTCCCTTCCTTCCTCTGCCAGCGTGCCGAGCCTCATGAGGTGCACGCGATGAAACGTCGATGCGATGCTACTCCGGAAGCTGTCCTGCCAAAGTGTGAAGGGGGGAGCGAAGGAAAGGAGGGAGGGTACATAACTACTGCCTGCGTCGGCCAGGGGGAGGGCCAACGAGGGCCCCAGTGCATTGCACAGACAGGTCCGCAGCTGCAGGCTGCGTGTGCACGGGGGGGAGGGCGCGGAGGAGGAGGGGAGGCCGGATGGTGGAGGGCGGTGGCGGGGCCGCGCCTCGCAAAGAGCAGGCCCAGGCTGATGAAGCAGAGGAGCAGGAAGGTGAACGCGATGACCTGGGGGGTCGGCGGGCGCGCTGTCCGTGCCGACCACGCCAGGTCGACGCGTGCGCCGATCCTTCGGGGGGGCTGGCCTTGGCCAGGATCGGTGGACTGTCCGAGGCAGTGGCAGAGATGTGCCAGTGTGCGGCGGTGTGGTGTCGCGACGGCTTCGGCGTTGGCTTCTGACGCCGCGTGCATCGCTCAACCTGGACCTTGAGCTATCGCGGCTTCCCGATAGCGCAGATCGATCGACATCGACCGACTCTGGTCTACTGGCTGCTTTCAATCTCGAACGCCCGCCAAGTGGGCCGAAAACGTGGAGGGAACTGCGACAACCATCTCCTCCCTGGAAGAGGCAAGGATGCAAGGGTAGCGTCAACGAGTAACGCACTGCCCGCTTCCCGTTGATGGAGCACTGCGTCATTTTCTACTGGCCTTCACCGCAGGCGGACGGCCGTTCGCTCCCCGATGACCACGCTGCTGATCGCATACTTGAGCAGGCGTTTCCTGTCGCGGCGGCCGCAGCGGCATGGCCGTCACCGCTGCTCACTGTCCTCGTCGTCGCCGTCGTCGTCGTCGACGACATCGTCGTCATACCACACTTTCGTCGCTGGGATCGTCGTCTCCCCATCACCACCGTGATCGTCGTGGTCATCG
The DNA here is from genome assembly GCA_963575745.1 of Prorocentrum cordatum. Taxonomy (NCBI): domain Eukaryota; class Dinophyceae; order Prorocentrales; family Prorocentraceae; genus Prorocentrum; species Prorocentrum cordatum. The sequence continues at coordinate 19,049 of CAUYUJ010021698.1, read as the reverse complement.
TCGTGGCCGAAATCGTGGTCGTTGTAGTGGACGTCGCGGTCGTGGTCGTGGTCGTCACCCGCCTCGTTGACGCGCCCGTTTCGCCCAACAAACTTCCGCGTCTACGACCGGGCGAACGCCACCAGCGTATATACCTAACAACAGTGCATCCTTCACCAAGGCGCATGCACAATGCAGATAACTCATGCACGCCCAGAGCACATGAAGCAACATGGGCCCACGTCCAAACATACAGAACGCGTCCAACGACCATGCGCAAGCAAGTCGGCAAACTATCACGCTCTGTGGCCCCACGCGGCGGAGCTCGAAGCCATTCGCAACAGCTCTCCGGAGGGGATTGCCCGGAAACGGCGTGATGTGCCATGGCCCCCAAGGGTGGAATTCGGCCAGCAAGCGCCAACACCGTCCCGATCTCTTCCGCCGCCGGATGTCTGGGCCTCGCTGCTCTCCTGCCTTCCACGACAGTCGGACCTGGGCCAGAAACACACCCCTCAAAGACATGAGACCCTCCATCTGCCAAAACCAACAGAACATCCAGGGCTACCCTCCCCAAGGTGCACGAGAGCAGCCAACAGAAACGACGAACACTGGGGTACCCTCCCCGAACCGGCCTCGATCTTATGACCTCGGTCCAGCTGTACCAAGGGCTCCCAAATTCGCGCTTCCCGCTTCGCGAAGCGCGAATAACTTCGCGCTCTCGCGCCGCCTCCCATGGGAGAATAGGAGGATGAGGAGGAATCGGAGCCGAACCGCGAAGCTCAAATCGCGAACAACTTCGCGCCCTCGAGCGCGCCCTTGCTGTCGGACACGAAAGGAGCGGCGCGGTGCGTTCGCAGGGCTCCGGAACGGGTAGAACTGCTCCACCTCGGCGGGCAGGAGGGAGGGCGGAGAGGGAGGGATTTGAGTGACCCAGAAGGGGGTCCAGCTGGAAGGGGGCAATTGCATTGCAAACGTATTGCGCCGGAGAATTATATTGCACTGTGTTGCAAGTAATGTACTGCACGCGAAAATATAGCAACACACTTCCGCCCCGAGATCTAGTGCACGCTCCAAGTGTAATGCAACCCCACAAATCTATCGCACCAAATCTTTTGCACCACCGCCGTGTCGCTGGACCGCCTTTTGGGCAACCCGAAGGGAGGGAGCCATACCCTCAGCGTGTTGAAACTACCTGGGCCCTGGATGGTCTAAAAAAAGCGCTGGGGGCGTGTATACTCAGTCTTCGAGATCGACGTTTCCTTGCAATCCTGGGAACCATTTTGATAACGTTGTCGGGTATGGGACCGGCCCGTGGCCAGGGCGATCGTTTTTCTTTGCGTTGTCATCGTGTACGTTTCCAGTATGTTTTCTAGCAGCACACTGCCGACCTCCGGACGTCCAGATTCGGGGTGCCGTTTTTGACAGATGTTGGTCGGACCACATATGAAGCATGGAGAACAGAACAAAAACGCCCCCTGCGTTTTTAAGATCAACTGGGTGGAAGTCAACCGCCAATTCCCCTCCCCCCCCGTAGAAGCCCGCTTCCGGGCGCCACGACAACGAAAAAAAGCAGGATGCAGAGACAATCCCGACGACGGGGTCCTGAGCTCCAGGGGCAGAACAGTTCTGGAAGTCTGGGGACCAGTGAAGGAAAAAAAGGCGGCTGACATTTGGTACGTGACTGATTATTGTAACTCTCCAAGAGAAACCTCATCGCCGCGGCCTGCTTCGCCTCGAAAGCCTGCTCAAAACGCGCTACACGGCAAATCCCAGGGTCGACTCTTCGGGAAGAGGAAAAATGGAGGGACACACGCCTCAAGGCGAGCGTCGAAGCGACTGGTCTATTCCTCAACCGCTGCTTGCAACAGGCGTTCACGCTCGCCGCTTGCCTCCTGAGCACCTGAACACCAGGCCTTCCTACCTGTTTCCTGAGCAGTGAACCTGCTCTGCCAAATGCCCGCCGTGAACGCACGTGGACACCTCAAGGGCGCCCCCTGCGATGGCCAGCGTTTCTGGATTTCTGTCCCATGGGCCTCCATGGGCGCATCGTTGGCGCCCCGTGCGCTGGCTCGCGCTTTGGGATTTTCGGCCGGCGGGCACCCGTCTGCCAATCGTGGGTGTCTGGTGCGTTAGTTCTCGCTTTCTGGACGTCTGGTTGGCGTGCGCGTGCGTTGGCATGTGTTTCCGGGCGCGCGCGCGCGCAGATTGCATCATGCAGCTTGCACCAATTCTGTTAGATTGCATCAATGCACCACGTGGATTGCGCCGCATATTTGCACATCACAGCATACAGCTTGCAACGCACAGCTGGCACGACGTTGACTGCACGCCTCGAAGTGCACCACGTTGCTTGCACTACACATATTGCATTTAGATCGCGCCACATAGTTTACACTGCGCACCTTGCAGGCCGCATCTGAATTTCCATATACTGTACCACGCCACGCCGCACATTGCATTGCACAACATGCGCTGGGCCACATAAGTCGTCTGTTTGGCTGGCAGGCTAAACCGAGCATCCGGAAGGACGCGTTGGCAAAATTGCGTTCGATTGCCAGCTTTTCGTGGCCACGCAAGGAACACGTTGCTGAATGGTTGCTTCCAAACACGGAGCGCATCGCGACTGCGAAGCAGGAGACAAGCGGGGAGCGGGAGGGGGAGGGAGGAGGACGAAAAGCGGGCGGAGTGGAGTTGCACGCAAGACAAACCGTACATTGAAATCGTTGCTGTCGCGGGGGCCCTCTTCTCCATCGGCGTGCCCAGTTCTTGGCAATACAATCGGCATCGCACAACACGTCTCTGACCGAACACATGATAAGGTTGTCGACGTCGCGCGCTGCAGCGCGTCACTGTGGCGGACGCGAGGATCAATACGAACGGGGAGTGCCAGGTCGGCGTCTGAACCATTTTCCATGGAGGCTGCCCAATTTCCCCAAGTGCCTGCTATCAACAGCCAAGCGGAACCAACACATGCCTCAGCTTGTTGACCGCGGAACTGGAAGGTATCGCACTTCTGTCTTTAACCCAATTGACGCGTAGACCCATATTCGGTCCAAATGCTTGAAATGTTCAGTTGCTCCCCCAAATCGCCTGCTGACCTCTATCGTCGCTTTCCCGACAAACGTGATACGCCCTCCAAACAAAGTAGACGGTTCCGCGGATTTATTCGATCGGGTAGCCAGTCCGCCTGGCGATTCAGCTGTTGGTTGAATTACGTATGTATGTAAATGATTTCGTCCCGCACGTCTCTCCTTCAACACGGATTGCCGCCGAAAAAAAACAATCAAAACTTAAACTTGTCACAAGAGAGCCAACGTCGTCAACGTGAAGGATCTCGCGCGTCATTAACAATTCCGGGTCTACTTGGGGATCAACCGTGCGAAATACGTCATGTTGCGGAATAACGCATGCCGTTTTCTCCCAGGTGCAGTGCCAATGTGGTCCAGTGTTGTGAAATACGTTGCTGCGTATACCAGCCATAGAAGCTGAACTATGCAAGGGGATTTCCGAGGCGGAGAAGCGCACCTCACATGCAATCTGGCTTCATCCTGACAAATGCATTCTCCAGGTGCGCCGCATCGGTCATGCACCGCGCTCATTTCCAAGGGAAGAGGCATAGGAAACAGAAGGAGAAGAAGAAGAAAACGAGAACCGCCGAAACGATCCGTCCCTATTCTCAGGGGCGCTGCGCGCACTCAGTGGTGCGCCTCCGCGTTGACGCCGACGCGCAGCGCGACGAACCTCCGGAACCGCCCTTGTCCGCAACGAAAGCGACGAAGAGCGGCACGTAGATTGACTACCTACCAGACCACCCCAACCCAACCCGAAGACCCGAATTTGAACCGAATTTCGGGTTGGGGGGGGTACGGATACCACGTGTTTTTTCAACGTTCCCCGACCCCCCCCCACTGGAAATCGAGGATAAATTTGGGCCTTCGGGTTGGGTTGGGGTGGTTTGGTGGGTGGTGAGATGCCCATCACGTCGACGAGCGGGTCGGGCTAGGCGGCCTGCCGATGCCGCCCTCGGCGGCCCGCCGCGGCGCCCGCGGCCCTGCCGCGCTGCCCCGCTGCCGCCCGCCCCGAGGCTCCGGGGAGAAGGGTAATGCATGGCAGGAGGCGTCTTCCAAGGGCTCTTAAGTTCGCGCTTCGCGCTGCGCGAAGCGCGAATAACTTCGCGCCCTCGCGCCGCCCCCCCAAGGGGGAGAAGAGGAGGACGAGGAGGAGGGGGAGGAGGAAGGAGGACGGCGAAGCGCGAAGCGCGAATAACTTCGCGCCCTCCTGGGAGCCCTTGTCTTCCCCCCCCTAAGCCCTACCCCCTCCCAGCCCCTCCTCTTCGTCGGGGGAAGGCGGCGCGGGCTCCGCCGTGGGGAAGGCGTCGGCGCAGAACTGTTGCGGAGACTCTGAGCCCACAGGGGGCTTGCCATGTGCCAGTAAGGCCGCGCCGACCTTCTCAGCGGTAGCACCACAGCCGAGCGTTTCCAGATTTCAAGACTTGCCTGTTCCCTGCACGTTTGAACCATGCCCAATGGGATGTCGCAATCAAGAGAATCTGGACCCAAGCTTTTCCAGCACTCTGGCGGGATACCGTCGGGGCCCGCTGCCCTCCCTTTCCTGAGTTTCGCAAAGCTGCCTTCAAATCGCAGGTGGTCAAAGGGGGCGTGTCCACAGGAACCGCGTTTAAACAAGGTGCTTTCTGGTTTTGGCGTGTGTCCTGGAATTTGTACTCCCACTACTCGTTCTCAAAATAGTCCACTATCACATATGCTCGTTCTTCCGTGCCGTCTGGAATGCCATCAATGCGCTGTGTGTTAGCATGTTGTGTTTTTTTTTGTCCTCGCATGTTGCGATCAACGTCCTGCTTCCCACTCTTTATAAGATGTTGCAGGCATGGTTCTCGACCTTTCTTTCCAGATTGTGTTATCACTGTGCGAAATCGATTTTCAATATCGTGGCCCCAGCTCGCCGGTAAGCTCTACGTTCGGCAATCAAGTCGAAACCTGTGGCAGTGGATCTCGAAACAGGCAAGTCGGCTGCGGGTTCAGCAAAGAGCACGTTGTAGATCGGCTGCTGCGTTGTCCAAACTGCTTGTGGACACACTTGGTAGCCCTGCGTGTTAAACAATGCATTCACGAACCAACCTTGTGCTTCCAAGTCGCCACATGCTTGTGTGCGCACCCTCTGCTTCGACTGCTTGTGTTGCGTATTGAACTCTATGCGCTGTCAGCAAATGAAGGACATGCCGACTATTCAATGCTTGATCGCAGAATGCATGTTTTTGTTGTTGGAAAAAAAACGTCCTCATAGTGTTGCCCATTGGACTGATTCCCACGTTCGGGCACGTGACAGTCACCTAGTCGGGGTGATGAACGAAAGTGCTCGCGTTGGCGAATTCGCGAGCCACGCGAATTTCCCCAAAGAACTGCCGGCTCGATAACTGCGCATTGATACTCCCATGATCTTGACCATCGTAATTGGGGCTCCCTTAGAAGTTTCTGAACACATGAGCCCCGATCGTTCCCTCTTCTCCAGGTCATTACCGCAGAAGTTGCGCGCTGAAGTCCCCAAAAGCCACTGTCGCACTGTGCGCAGCCGTAGCCTGGATGATGTCCTGGAGTTCGTATTTGAACGCTTGGCGCCTCTCGTAGTCCAGGCCGATCCGAAGGGCATCCACGGCGATCAGTAGCAGCATCCCTCATGTAACCTTCATTCGAACGTGCCCAATCTGTCTGAGCAGGCCTTGAGGGCAACAGTGGACTTCAGAATGTTGGTTCCACGATGACGCCAACGCCTGCGTAGGTGCGAGTTTCACCATCCAAGCTGCCAAATAAGAATGTATTGAATGTCGTTTTTCATGTAGTAAGCCGTCTCGTGTCAGTGTGTCTCATGAATGCACAACACGTCTATGACGTGATGAACCATGCATAAGCGCAGAAGTTGTACTGCTCGATGCCACCATGTACCTATATATATATACATATATATACATATATATAGACATATATATATATATATATATATATATAAGACATACTAGAACCATCGCGCGTGCTTCGCGCGCGCTCAATGTCTAGCTAGACTTGATGGGCGAACTCCTGGGATCTAATTATGGTCGTTTCTTGCATCCAGGGGCTCTCTTGGAGGCCCTGCGCATGCCTCGGAATCACTTCGGAAACACAGAAATCATGAATTCCCGTTCGGTGTTCGACGATTTGGGGCCTTCAAAGACTTCCTGGGTTCTTTTCTGGGAGCAGATGGGGCGCCATAATTGTGGTCTGTTGTGCAAGAGTAGGCAGGGGGGGAGGGGGGGCGAACTTGAAACAAAAGAACTGTGGGATTCCCTTTTTTCCAAGTTGCCGTGCCTGGGCTCTGGGTTAGATGTTCTGGATGCAGGCCACAGTCTGTTGGGATGCCTCTCGTGGCCTCCGTGCAAAATACAAAGATGGGGCGAATGTAGAAAACAGAAAAAAACTAAACATATGTTTCGAATGTGATTCCGAATGCGACGGTGGTTTCAGGGGCAGCCAAGAGGACACGAAGACGATCCAAGAGAGTACCAAAAAAGCATTAGAGAGTTCAGCAGCGTTAAAGGATTCCCAAGCAGCGTTAGAGAGTACAACAACAAAATACCAAAGAGCATTCCCGGAACATCTGTGCATGTGACCCCGAATTCTTGATGGGGCTCGGGGAAGAAGATAGGGAGGAGGAGTCCCAACTTGAAAAAAGGGAATATCTGAAATTCGCTATTTTTTCAAGTTCCTTGGTTTTTGAAGTCTCTTGGAGGCTTTCTGGGAGTGTGATGAGCCGACCGAAAGCTATCCTGGGTTGCTTGGGAGCGTCTTGGGCCTTTCTTTGACGTTCTGGGGCTTCTTGGGGTCGTCTTGGGCTGTCCTGGGCGTTTTGCGGGTTCCCCGGGAGGTCGGGAAGGGCGGTACCGCGAGTGTTCCGCAAATACTCCGGGAAGGTGTGGGACCCCCCGGGAGGAGGGGCCGCGCATTTGTTGAATTGGAAAAAAGGGAATCTCTGACATTATTTGTTTTTCAAATTCCTCGGTCTTGGAGCGTTGAAGCCGGAAAAACGTGAGAAGGCGAAACAAGTCGACTACAAACACTGAGAATCATCGTTTTTACCCTCTTCGGGCTCTCTCGGGACGGCTCTCGAAACTCTCTTGGGCTGTTTCGGAGGCCCCGTCGGAGCTTTCTGGGGACCTCTCAAGGGGAGGCCTCTGGGGGGTCCAGGAGTCCTCTCGGAGGTCTCTGGCGGCTTCCTGCTCCCGCTCTTGAGCTCATCTTGGGCTTGTTCTAGGGCGGTCTGGAGCTGTCCGGGGCGCCTCTTCGGCAGTCTTGGAACCGTCTTGGCCAGTCTTGGGGCCGTCTTGGGGGCAAAACCAGGAAAATTAAGGATCTTAGGTTCTCCAGGCGCTCTCGGGAGGCCTCGCCGAGCTCCCTGGAGGTCTCTTGGAGGCCTCCTGGAAGCCTGGAGAGCCGCCCGAAAGCTATCCTGGGTTGCTTGGGAGCGTCTCGGGCAATTCTTTTACATTCTGGGGGGCAGCGTAATTTGTTCATATTATATTATATACACATTGGTTGCACCATGCACAGAATGCACCCACATATTGGACATCGGGAGCGGAAGAACACACTGTTCGAGAAAAACCCTCTCGAGGGCGTTTTCGGGACCAGGACCTCCAAGGCGCGACACGCGGCGGAAAAGCATGCAAATGTGTTCGAGAGCTCCTGGGCACACGCTGCAGACGAAAAGCATGCCGTCGGATGTTTGGGAGGAGGGGGAAGGGGAGGGCAGGGCCTGTGGAGGGAGGGATGCGGGGAACAGGTGGGGGGCCGCGTGCGAACCCTACCCCTATCCCCCCACGATTTCTGAGGGGGAGGGTGGGGTTCACATCGCTCGGGAGCTCCCGAACAAAGTGAACCGCACCCTCCCCCTCAGAACTCGTGGGGGGTAGGGGTGGGTTCGCACGTGGCCCCCTAATAGGGAGGGAAGGATGCGCTAATACAAATGGAAGAGAGCGGAAAGGGGAAGGAAGCCAACTGAGGCCAAGCAACACACTCGGCAGCGGTGAGGAGCCAGCGGGGCATGTGGCAGGTCCACGCCTTGACGACGCACTGATTTCCCACACTGCGCGAACCGTCCGGGCTAGGCTGTCGACCCCATGCTTCGCAAGAGCCTCTCGCCGATGGCTCTCCTCCTGCGGGCCTTGGGGCTCGAGATGGGCCCCCGACGGGCGTCCAAGCTTGAGACCCGGCACGGACCTACCGTCCGCCTGCTGGAGCTGCTGTTGCGGAGCCCGCCTGTCCGTTCACGGGGTTGACCGACGGGTCGCCGTAGTACTCCTGGCGGGGTGCCGGCAAACAAACTCCCCCTCCCCTCTCACCCCCTCCTTTACAATTGCACAATGTGAATACTAATCTCCTCTCTCCCCTGATGACGTCTGGAAGATGTCCGGCCCCCCTCCGGGACCCTCCGCGTACTGTTTTTCACACAGGATTCCCGGGAGTTGGATTTTCGCCGGGTTTTTCTTCAAACGTGGCTCCCGCTGAAACGCTGGACCCATTTCTGCGCCTCTAGTTGTTCCCAATCGTGCGCCCTCTGCAGCGCGGGTATTTCCGGTCCTTCCAAATAGGCATCAGAATCTAAGACATGGCCCTCGGAAAAACCGCCGGAAGTATTTACACATGCGGTGTCGATTCGTTGACTTTTTGGGCCGCAGAGCCCCCCGCACTTGGTGGCGTCGTCGTTTCAGGAAGTATCAAGCGGGAGCCCCGTTTCTGCTTTGAGAAGGCGATGTTGAAACCGGAGCCTGCAGGTGCTCTCCATCAACCCCGCCTTGTGTGGAGCCTTTCGAGGAGCCCAAAGAGCTAGGCATGGAGCCACGACCCCAAACTGGCCCAAACCTCTCGAAGACGATCCATGTACCTTCCAAGGAACTGGGCACCATGCCTGGACATGCTGTGCGGTGTTGTGCTCTGCGCCGCTGTGCGATGCCATGTTTTGCGTTGCGATACTATGCAATGAAATTCTTCACTGCGCAATGCCACGCGATGCTATGGCATGCTACGATCTGCCATGCTTTTCTACGCCATAACATGCCGTGCTCTACCATGTATCACGTACCCTCTCGTGATTATTGCCCAGCTCGACATCCGACTTTGCGAATAGAGAGGACATATACGCCATGGCAAAGGATGGGAGGGAGGGGTAGGACGTCAGATATGACGCGAGCGCACCTAGCTTGATTCACACCCCTCCCTCCGCCTACCCCCCCCGTCTCCTTCTTCCCCTCCCCACTCCCATACGCCGCGACTTCCCACCATCCCTTGCGCTTGCGCTCACGCTCTCCTCTCCTACTACTGCTTCTGTTCCTCTTCGGCGCTCTCCTCAGGCAGCTGCTCATCCTCCCCCTCTTCTCCTCGATATACGCAACCCCTCACCCGTCCATCCCCCGTCCACGTCTCCCGTTTCCTCCGCCTACTCCTCTTTCACCTCCTCGTCTTTTGTCCGACCCCCTCTCCTTCTACTTGCCCTTCCCATTCTCCATCCGGCTCCTTCTCCCCCTTCTCTTGCGCCGACTCCATATGTGTTCCCTCCTTTTCCTGCTGTTCATCCTCCATCCTCCCACTTCATCCTCCTCGCGAGGGAAAGGCCGAGGGAGGGATGACACTGGTTGGGTGTCGATGGACTCTGTCTCTCCTCCTCATTCTCATCCACGTCCTCCACATCCTACCCTCCACTCGACCTCCCAAGACACCCGTCGAAACCCTGGGGCACGAAGGAATCTCGAGAACCAAACCTAATCCCATCCCCTCTGCCCTCCTCTTCCTCCTCCTTGTCACGTCTTCGCTCGTCAATGAAGACGTTCAACGGAAGGAGGGGGGAGGGAGAACTTGAGCTCGTTGTGAGGGTCATTGGTCCCAACGGGGTCGTTATCCTCATACTTCCCATCTTCCTTCAAAAGTATCCCTTCCGTCAAACATATTGTAAAGACAACATCATGCTAGTCGTCGTTCCTTCTCCTCTTCCTCCTACTCCTCCTCCTCCTCCTCCGTGCCCTCTCTCTCTCTCTCCGATGTTTCCTCGTCATCACTCTTCCTCCTCCTCCTCATCCTCCCCCTCCTCGTCCCCCTCCTTCGCCTGACTGCGAGGTGAGACCGGCCATGCCAACTGGTGATGACCCCCACACACACACACCTCAGTCCAATCAAGCTTTGCTTCCACTGGCATCAATTTCGGACCAACGCACACATGGACGCATCGGCTATCGAATCCTCCTCCCCTCCCCCATCGCAGCTTTCCTCCAGAGCTCCAGACACTGCCGAATACGTCAGGAGACATCACAACGCCGCCGAGAACAACCCAAACAAGATCCTTCGCCCCTCCTCCTGCTCCCTCCCCGCTCCCTACGGTCAGGGACTGTTGCTGATCCTGTCGCGGCGGCGGCCCCTATGCTCTGAAAGCGGATCGCGTGTCGCTCTGCTACGTGTGACGGCAAGCTGGGAACGTTTGGGTTACCGAAAAGGGGGTCCATCTGAAAGGGGGTGGTGCAATCATAATCGTATTGCATCGTGCTGCAAGCGATGCGTTACGCGCGGAAATACACAAGTTCCTGGCCGTAGGAGGACGAGGAGGAGGACGAGGAGGATGACGAGGAGGAGGAGGAGGAGGAGGAGGAGGAGGAGGAGGAGGAGGAGGAGGAGGGGGAGGAGGGGGAGGAGGAGGGGGATGGAGAAGGAGGAGGAGGCGAAGGAGGAGGAGGGGAGGAAGGGCGGAGGGGGAGGAGGGGGATGGAGGAGGAGGAGGAGGAGGGGAGGAGGAGTAGGGAGGAGGAGCCTCCTCATCCTCCTGCTCCTCCTGCTCCTCTTCTTCACCATGTTTCAGGCCCCGCCGCTCCGTCGGCGCTTCGCCCCTCCCCCCTCCCAGGCCACACGGGCCCGAGGTCTCAAACATGAGCCATCCTTGCCCTCCCTCCATCCTTCTCCCCACCTCTTCCCTTCTCCCTCCCTTCCTCCCTCCCTCCATCTCCCCTGCGCTTCCCATCTTCCTCCCTCCCTCCCTCCTCCCTCGCTCCCTCTTCCTTCCTCCTCCTCCCTCGCTCCCTCCCCCTCCCTCCTTTCCTCATCGCTCCTCGCTCGCTCCCACCTCATCGGACCTCTCCTGGAGGTCCGTTCCGATCAAGGATCTCGAAGGCAGAGAACATGGCGAGGAGGGCTCCGGGAGCTTCCCCTCGGGTTGCCCAGAGAAGACAGCCCGCATCAACGTTCAAGCGGCATTCGAACTATTCGTGGCCAGGTTGATTAGCACTCGGGGACTTGGGGATGAGGTTGGTGAGTACGGTGACGATGATGAATAGGATGATTCTGATGATGGTGGGGATGATGAGGATGATGGTAATGAGGATGCGGATGGCAAGGATGATGAGGATGATGAGGCTGATGAGGATGCTGAGGCTGATGATGTTGATGCTGATGATGACGATGAGGATGAGGATGAGGATGATGATGATGATGGTGACGATAGTGCGGCTGCTGATGCTGATGCTGATGCTGACGCCGATGTCAATGCTGCTGCTGACGATGCTGATGATAATGATGATGCTGCTGCTGATGATGATGATGATCATGGTGATAGTGATGATGATTAGTATGATGGTGAGGGTGATGATGATGGTGGTGATGATGAAGACAATGATGCTGACGATGATTATGATGATGGTGAGGATGTTGATTATGATGATGATGCTGATGATGCTGCTGATGATGATGATGATGCTGATGGTGATTGTGGGATAGAGGCAATCAGGGCCACACCGAATGAGGTAGGGGAGCAGCCGTAGTCTAAGCTCGGCCCAACCTCAACTGAACCCTCACACACGCCATGCTGGTGGTGACAGTGCTGCCGATGATGAGACAATAACGGGAAGTCCCTCCCTCCCTCCAAGACGCACGTGCTAGGACTTACTCTTGACCCTCGAGGATGAAACATTCGGCACATTCTCTGCCATCTTTGCACGTCCGACGGCCTATGGGGACCCCATGGGCTGGAATCCGTGGAGGCACCGCGGCTTACCGCTCGCAGCTCGCCGTTAGAGCACAGAGAAGGCTGGCGGCAGCCTTCGAACACGCACGCACGCACGCACGCACGAGAGAGAGAGAGAGAGAGAAACATCGCACAGAGTCGCAGAGGGCAGTGCAAGCACATCGTCACTCCTCCCTCTTCCCTTCCGCTCGTTCTCCCTCCCTCATTCCTCGTCCTCCTCGTCCTCCTCCTCCTCCTACTCCTCCTACCTCGCTGCCTCCCTTCCCTCCCTCCTCCTCCGCAGGAGCTCTCCTGGAGCGCGCTCAGTTCTAGGAATTTTCCGGGACGTCGGGCCAGGCCATGGAGACGAGAGGGCACCACTACCAGGAGGCCCAGAGAGACAAGCAGGAAGAGGGTCACGAGGCCCCAAAAACGTGGACCCCGCGCGCGAGAAAAACAGATCTCCAGGTGCAGGTCCAGGGACGGGTGGCGCAGGAGGGTTGTGAGAAGCACGAGGAGAAGGAAGAGGGCAGATGAGGAGCAATAATGAAGGGAAACTGGGACACACAAATAAATACACACAAATAAAAGGATCCCCCATATTTTCCCATATTTTTTGGGTTTTTGTCTTCCCCCCCACTTCCCATATTTTCCCATATTTTCTGGGGAATGGCCGATTAATTGTGTCTGTGTGTTTTTCCCCCTCCTGAAATAAGAGGGACCAAGGCGAGGAGGAGGGGGGAAACGAACTGCGCCGAGGTCGACCACGACCACACGGGCGGCGGCGGCCGCGGCGACGACGGGCCCCCACCCCCCCTGATCGGGGTCCAGCCGGGGTTGCTCCAGCGAGTCCTTGAGCGACAGGGTGCCCCAGCCAACGGCGTACTTCGCCTCCTGCCTGGCGCCAGGGCCCCTTCCCTCCACCAGCTTTGCCATCGCCCTCGCGTCCCCCTTTGCCACCTCTGGTGCCGTTGGTGACCTGGCTGGGCACCGTGCTTCTGCCAGTAGCTCCCCGCGGATGTGGCCCCAAACTGGAGTCGCACTGTTTGCAGAGTAGAGCGCCTTTGGGATCCTTTCGGTAACTGCAATGGCGACGCAGAATCTGGCCTCTGGAACTGGACATCGTGCACCACTCGTTTTTATTCCCCGTGCCAAATCGTAGGAATCATATTGTCCGCGGTCCTGAACTGGAGGTGTTTTTGTAGAATCCCCGAAAGGCGCGGCCGTGTCTGCCATGGTGCCTTCCCCATGCTTCCCCAACTCGGATCACCCATGGCGCCAAGAGTTGCCAACAGGAAGTCGCGGTGCTGTGCCCCACTTCGGAGCAACTAAATGATGTCCCCCCTCGGGGCGGATATGAAGAATGGGGCAATCTGGCTCGCAACAGCATGTGCCCGTTGCGAAGGTATGCCGTTGCAGCGCTCCCTGAGCGCGACGCGGCTGGAGGAGCAGGAGGACGAGGAGGAGGAGGAGGCGGCGGCGACGGGGATGGCTGCGCCGGCTGGACACCACAGCCAGCATCTGCAAATGATCCGAAGGAGGCGAGGCCGACGGGTACAACGACGACGACGGCGAGGACGGCGACGAGGACAGCGACGACGAGGACGCGGACTCCCTTCGCCCAGAGCGGGGCGGTCACAGCACCGACCGCAGCCAAGTCAGCGAGGCTGCTGCTCGCCGCACGCCGCCCTGTGGCCCGCGCGGGCGGGGCGAGGCAGCGCGGCGCACAGGCGCGGGCCCAAGGCCTGGCCCAGCCGCGCACCGCACGCGGCGACGGCCGTGGGCAACGGCCATCGCTGCCCCCCTGCTCCTCCTTCTCCTCCTCCTCCTCCTCCTCCTCCTCCTCCTCCTCACCCCCTTCGTGCCCCCCTCCTCCCCCTCCTCCCCCTCCACACCGCCTTCATGCCCCCCTCCCTCCCCGTCCTCCCCCTCCTCCCCCCTCCTCACCGCCTTCGTGCCCCCCCCCCTCCCCGCAGTGAAGGCCAGTCCACAAGAAACCTTCCACAAGAACCCCAACGCTGGGACCCCAGGACGTCCATCGGCCTTTGGCGTGGGGACGTCACGCTTTCCACGGCAAAACCACGGAAGCCCAAGAAACCCAGGGCACCCTGGCACCCTGGAGGCAAGCAGGGTGTTTCTTGGCATGGGCCTCCACTTTAGAATCAACCCGTATCGTAAGGATGCACGGTCATGATGCAATGCTTGGAAGGCCATCGTTCACGCTTTTTGAACGAGGTAAGCCCGCGAAAGTCGCTATAAGGACAGGGCCGTTTGCTCATCCTTGCTACGCGGGTTGACTGCGGAGGACCAGGATCGTGCCACATCGCCCGTCCATCGCTTGTGCATCGCCAATGGTGCACCGACGATGCATCGGCGTCGTCGGCTATCCATCGGCGGAGTTGGGGTGGAGAAAATCTGGGTCCCAATCGAGAAGCATCGCCGATGCACTGGCGATGCGGCGCGATCTTCCATCCGGCCCACGGTTTGGGAGCGTTTGGACAGCGTGTCTCGGCGGCGGCCCCCGCGACACGCTGCGCCCTGCAGGCGGACAGCGTGTCACTCCGCTCCGCAGGGCGAGGGGCAGGACGCTGACAGGCCTGGGGGCCGGGAGGCGGACAGCGTGCCGCGCCGAAGCGTGGTGGGCCAGGACCCGCGGCGCAGCACGCTGGCCAAAAGTTCCCGACCGTGCTCCACAGAGGAATGGATCCTCCCTCATCCTCCTCCTCCTCCTCCTCCTCCTCCGCCTCCTTCTCCTCCTCCTCCTCCTCCTCCTCCTCCTGCTCCTCCTCCTCCTCCCCCCTCTTGGCTTAACACCCGCGCTTGGCACGGGAGTCCCTCCTGCCCCAGCTGGGTCTGGCCCCCTCGTGTGCACGCGTCGCGCGCGTCGGCGGCGAAGGGCTGGCCTGCGTGCCTCAGCGGAGGGCGCCCGCCGCCGTCTTGTTCCCCCGGGCATCCAGGTAGAGGTTCTCCAGGTGCCTCTCGATGTCCTCCGTGAGCTTGGCCACGTAGTCCTCGTAATAGATGCGGTTCGGGTCGGCGCTCTCCTTGTCCTTGGCGTACTCGAGGAAGTCGGCCATCTCTCGCTCCCTGAAGCCGTCCACAGCCTTGCCCCCACGGGTGGAGAGGTGCTCGTGCATGACGCTTGAGTCGATGTATCCGCGGCCCTCTGGGTCGAGCACCCTGAAGGCGGCCAGCAGCATCTCCCCGTCGTCCGGATCGTACACGTGCTCGCTCAAATTTCTCAGCATCATCTTCTCGAAAGCCTCGAACGATATCTGGCCCTCGGACCCACCCTCGTCCGTGAGCTCCGGGATGATGGTCTCTTTCAGGTCGGACTCGCTGGCAAACTGGCCCAGGTAGCGCATGATGGTTCCCACCTCGTCTGCCTGGATCGTGTTGTTCCCTATCTTGTCGAAGTTGGCAAACGCATCCTTGATCACCTTCTTCAGCTTCGTGAGGCTCGGTGCCTGGGACTTCTCCTCGTTGGAGGAGGCTGCCGCAGCCATTGCGCGCACACACCGAAGAGGTGCCCCCCGAGACCCTCACGCAGAGGCGACCGCTCGAACCACACGGCCGCTTGAGACCAAATTGCCAAGTGTGGAGGATGGGTAGGAGGGGGCGCGGAGGGAGGATGTGTCGAACAAATTGTTCGGAGGCAACTACTGGGAGGTCTTCGTCGGAAAGATTAAACGGGATTAAGCCCTATTTAGGGGCTGCTACGCCGGAGTGCGGGATTAAGCTGGATTCAAGGGGAATGAAGCGGGATTGAACCGGATTGAGCAGGACTAATCCAGAGTAAGCCGGATCTCGGACCAGGGCAAAATCCGAATTTGACCTCCCAGGAGTTGCATCCGAAACATTGCTGGGACCTCTCAAAACTAAGTGCCTGTTTAGAGTTCAGTGGCCATCGCGAAGTAGCAGCATGGCATTTGGGCACCCCGAGCGGCGGGCATCCGAGCCCAGACTGCGGGGCATTCCAGGCACCCAGATAGCAGGATCCCTCTACTCATCCTCGGACTCACTCAGACCTCGATCCATTCACAGTCAAGACCACTCGTGAGCAGACTCGATCACATCCAACCGCTTAACTCCCTCTCGCCCGGACCCGTTCGCACCCAGGCGCCCACACGAAAACGCACTCAGCCACATCTATTCTTACAGGTATCCAATCACACCCAAACCAAATCAAACTGAAATGATCAACGCGGGTCACATGCCGCAATTTTACTCGCACTGAGACACACTCACACGCAGACTCAATCATCATTTACTCAGACTCGATCCTAATCTCTCATGCCTGGGCACATATACTCAGACTCAATCCTGATAGGCTCGCTCATTCTCAAACGCTAGTGTTCAGACTCGCTTGCATTCAGCATAATGTTTTATTCGCATGATGGGTTCTCATTGGGGGTCAAAGAAGGATATCAGACGCAACAGGATATGCTCGGACGGGTCCTCAGGGAGGATCGCTGAGCGATCCATCTGAAAACGATGCATTCGCATTCCGTGCGTGCCGGCTCTGAGAGCAGGCCTCACAGAAGGTTAGTCCCAAGACCGTCCCAAGTGCATCTCGTGCGTGCCGGCTCGAGGATGGTGCGCCTCGGGCTTCACTCTGGTGAGTCCCAGGACCGTCCCAGATGCATTGCAAGCGTGCCGGCTTGAGGATCGTCCGTAATGGGGCCTGGCAATAATGCTTCCCAGAACTGTCACAAGTGCGGTCCGCGTGTGCCAAGTCACCGATCGTGTCTCGGGGCAAGACTCACGTGCAAGGGTGCGTCTCAGAACCGTCCGGGGTGCATTCCGAACGTGTCCGCTCCAAGATGGTCCGTCGCGGGGTCGAACAATTGTGCGTCCCAGGATCGTCCTGGGTGTTATCGGCGCGTTCCAGCCCGAATATGGTGCGCCCCAGGGACACACCAATGGTGAGTCCCCAAATCGTTCCAGGGAGTGCTTCCTTGGGAAAGTCGAGATCGCGTGCATTCTGAGTGTGCTGGCGTGCGAATGGTGCGTCCCAGATGCGCCCCAGTCGAGCGCATCGGAGGGCAGCCGAGACCCTTTGGTAAATGAGCTCACGGAAAGATTCGAACATGGCAAAGCTGTTTACTAAACGCCCAGGACTGGTTAGCATCGTGGTGGCATCTTCCTCCCATGACTCAGGGGGCCCTGGACGAAACACTGCCTCCTTTGACTGTTTGTCTTCCCGATGGCGCACCACCGCAAGCGCTGTGCCCTCACCGTGCACCCGATAGGCACCCTGCATGGGCACCCGTTCGGGCATTGCCAGGACTCGGTTTGGTGGGACCTGGTTTAGTCCTGTGCGCTGGGGGGGCGCCCGCACGGTTTCCCCCAGGGCCGTAACTAGGCAACCCGAGGAGGAGGAGGAGGAGGAGGAGGAGGAGGAGGAGGAGGAGGAGGAAGTGAAGGACGAGGAGGAGGAGGAGAAGGAGGAGGAGGAGAAGGAGGAGGAGGAGGAGGTGAAGGAAGAGGAGGAGGAGGAGGGAGGAGGAGGAGGAGGAGGAGGGAGGAGGAGAGGAGGAGAGTAGGAGGAGGAGCCTGGCGGGCCGGGGGAGGAAGGAGGAGGAAAAAAAAAAGAAAAGAAAAAATAGAAAAACAAAAAAAAAAAAAGAGGAGGACGGGTCGCCTGAGCCCTTCGGAGAAACCCTCCAGGGACGCCTCCCCCGTCCTGGTCCGCCGCCGGAACGACCGTCCATCGAAGGGACACCAGCTGCTGCAGACCCGGTCTCGCGACTCTGGGCCATTCCTGGGGGGCTTCGGGGCCCGAGCACACACCGGCTCCACATACCCTGGCATGGGTCAGATCCACCCGGCTTTCCCCAGGGCTTGCGCGCCGCCAGGGGCGCAGAGTGCCCAGATCTCTAAGGAAGAGTGGCCTTTGCCCCCCCCCCCCGGGCCCTTCGTCCCGGAGCTCGGCCTCCACGGGGGCCGTTCCGAGCGGACCCAGGGTGGCAAATCAACACCAGGGCAGGGGTTCAGCCACGCGGGGGAGTGTTCGAAAGTGATATATATATATATATATATATGTATACACACGAATGTGTATTACTTTTGTATGGGGGAGTTCTGAATCCTCTGAATAACTTTACTGAAAAAAGATACTTGCGGATGCTTTGTCACTTTTTAACTGCGAATGTCCTACTCTGTTCTGTCTCTCCTCTGAAATCCGCCTGCAGGAAAGGACATTCCCGACCCAAGGGCAGGGGGAGGGTCGGGTCGGGCAAAAGGGGGGGATAGCAAAGGGGGGGTTTGAGAATCAGCTCACGTAGCTGATTTTCCCGGCGCCTCCCGGCGCTTGGAGGGCGGTTTATGTATCGGGAATGGGCCCCTCGGTGATCGCCGAAACCCGCTGCAAATGCATCAAATTTCGTAAACCCCCCTTTTCCCAATCCCCCCCTTTCGCCCGACCCGAGAGGGGCACAGGGCCCCCGGCGGCCCCCGCGTGCCGCTCCTGGGGGGGGGGGGGGCCCGCCCCGTCGGGAAGGAGGCGGCCCTGGGGAGTGGTGCGCCCGCGCCAGGGGTCCGGTGCCCCGCGCGCACACGGGGCGCACCCCCGGGGGGAGGGCGGGGAGACCAAAGGGCAGCGATGCTGTCGAACAGAGAAGACGTCCTCCCCCTCCTCCTCCTCCTCCTCCTCCTCCTCCTCCTCCTCCTCCTCCTCCTCCTCCTCCTCCTCCTCCTCGGGGAGGGTGGGGAAACCAAGGAGTACCCATACCGCTGCTCCCCGGACCTCTCCAGGGGCGCGTTCTGACCAGGACCTCGGGGCGACTCCAGCGGGGGAGGCGAGAGCGCCTCCCAGGAGGCCCCAGCAGGCGAAAACCCCGGCAAAGGGGGCAATGGGAGGCGACCTAAATGAGGGGCCAGGAGGAAGGACCCCGAAGGGGCCCTTCAGGGCACCTTTTGGAGCAAGCAGCGGTGCAGGACCCCTTGGGGGCCCCTGCCTTCGCCCCCCATCCAAGTCACCCCCCTGTTACCACCCGCCCGAACAGCGAGGCCAGGGCGGCGGGATCGGCACCATGGCCATC
>CAUYUJ010021697.1:118045-135034 GCA_963575745.1 Prorocentrum cordatum | reverse complement strand
GGGCCCGTGAGCCGCACATCCCCTTCGAGCCCAACCCTGTCGATGTCGTGCCGCTCAAAGGTCACCAGCGCTCGCATCCGATCCAGGCCGACGTGAACACCCTGATGGCCCGGCCTGGCGAGCTGCGAGGCGCTGCCGAGCTCAACGCAGGGGAGCGCGCCCCTGGGCCCTTGCCCCCGAATGCGAGGCTCAGCTGGTCGCGCGGGTGCACCTCGAGACGCTCGCGCGGGCCGCCCCAGGTGAGCGTTCCCGCTGGGTGGTTTTTGCTCCCCCGAGCGCCCTGGAGCTGGCCGCCCGCGCGCCCGCCGATCCCGGCGGCGCAGGCCGCGTCGGCTGGGCGCTGGGGCGGCGGGCCTGCCGCGGCGCTCGCGGCCCGCGCGGCTGGTCTTCGCAGCGGCGCGAGCGACGCCTAGCTCGGGCAGGAACGGCTTTCGCAGCGGCTCGGCGGAGTTCGAGCGACAGCTCGGAGGCAGTGCCTCGCTGGCCACCACCGTGGAGGCCAACCGTAGGCGCGACGGCCTCCGCGCTCGTCGGGCCCTCGCGGCAGACGCCGATGCAGGACGTCCTCGGCCCAGTCGCGACGCTGGCGGATGCCCGCGCCGCCCTCGTCACCGGGCGAGGTCGAGGCGGGCGCTGCTGACCTGGGGGAGGAGAGCGAGATCAGCGGCACAGACAAGAATAATGACGTGGGCGGCGACGTCGCTGGCGACTAGAAAGATCGCGGTCGCGGGCGGGGTCACGGCGGTCGAGGCCGCGGGGCGCCCGCCCCGGCCGGCGAGGGATGAGCGGCGACGACCTGGGCGGCGGGGGGGGCCCGATCCCCCGCTGGCAGAAGCCAGGGCAGGGGAGGGGTGTGGCCTTCCAGCGGCAGTCGATATTCGTCCCCGCTGCCGCGCCGCGCCGCTTCGGCGCCGCGCGCCAGGAGGCGCGCGCGGGGGCGCGCCAGGAGTTGCTTCGCAGCGAGGCTCTTGCGGCGCGCGGTGGGCTTGCCGGCTGCGACCCGGGCGCCGGCGAGGCGGCGCTCGGAGGCGCGCCTGCCCGCGGGGGCGCGGTCGCTCGTGCCGAGGGGGCTCTTGCAGAGGGCGCGGCCGGCGCTCGGAGGCGCATCCGCCCCTTCAGGTCGGCTGCCTTCCGCGATTTGCCCCGGGGGCGACTCGTTTGCGAACTCGAGCCCGTCGGCAGGGCGCTTTCGCCTTGCCGACGCGATGCTGCGTCGCCCTTAGAGAGCGTTGCGGCTTGCCGCGAGCTCCTTTGGCCGATCGAGACAGGCAGGCAACTTGCGGGGGGGCGGGGGCAGTCGAGTTGCGGCGAGCCGGCGGCCGACGGAGGACCATGAAGAAATTCCCGATCACGCCGTGCGTGGATCCAGGCCTGCAGTGACAGTCGCTGCAGGCGAGGAGGTGAGCGCTGGGGACAGGCTCGTTCCCTTGGCGCGAGCATGGCCGACGGGGTTCGCGTGGGGCCCGTGCCTTTGCCAGCAGAGCGCGGAGGGGCCGCGCCGGCGGTTTCGGCCTCTCTCTTCGCCTTCGCTTTCCCCGGCGCGACCGAGGGGGGGCCCTTGATGCCCGTGTTGAGCAACGGCGTTCACCGGCCGCGACGCGACGCACGCGTCGGCAGCCCGGGCGCGCGGGGCGGTGGCCGCGTGGCCGTGGAGGGCGCGCGCGCCGAGATGGTGGGGATTTTCGCGGGCGCGGGCCTGCTCGCGCGCGTCGAGGAGGCCAGCGAGTGCGACGTTGTGGGGGCGCTGGGGGTCGCGCGGGGCGGCGTGGAGCAGGGTGTTCAGCGCCAGCGACGCGTCCGGGTGGGGTTTCGGGGGGCGAGGAGGGGGCGAAGGCGGCTGGTCGCACGCGAGAGCGCGATCGCCTCCGCAACGCACGGGCGTGAGAGCACGCGCTGTCCGCGGCGCGAATGAGAGAGTCGCGGAAAATTATGGGGGCCTGGAGTCCGCCATGGCATCTGGCACCTACGAGACCGACCCCTGCTTCCCCGAGATATCCTCGGGGGGCCGCGTTAGCAGTCGTCGGGTCCTTCGCTTTCGGGGTGCCTGGGAGTGGGGCTGGCCCGCCCTCATTCTCGAAGCGCGGCCCCTTGTCTCTTGCGTTGCCCCCGCGTAGGATCGCTCTGGGCGCTTCTGGCGAAGGCGTGCCCCAAGTGCTTCTTGTGGATAATGCGAGCGTGTGTCTACGGTTCGTTCAGGGGCAGGGGGTTTCAGACTGCCGAGTCAGGTCAGAGTTTTTGCTGCATGCTGTCTCGCCCGTGGCATGAAACAACCGCGGGTCGCCGGGTGCCGCGTGGGTTGAACCAGACGAGCCCCGTCGCATTTTTGATGTCGTTCACCCCAGGCGCGCCCTGCTTGCTCCCTCATCACCTGGAGGTGTTCCGCCGCAAAGTGGGGCCCTGTGGCGTGGGGGGGGCATGGGAGGGGAATTGCGCGCCGCTGAGGGGTTGGGGCCCAACTCTGATCCCGAAGGGCAACGGCGTGCCCACGCTACCAAACTCGACTCTTCGTCCTCGAGCCGAGTATTGCAGCTTGCACATCCTCGCTCTACAACCCTCATCATGTCAGCAACCCTTCTCTCTCACATGACGATGTTCAGAATCATTCAGAGTCGGGGGAGGAGAGGGGCGGCCGCGGTCAGGGGAGGGACGCTCGAAGGCTCGCGTCCTTCGGACCTCCCCCGCGCCTGGTCGCCGCATCGTGGCTGGGGTCGAATCCCCGTCGAATCCCCCCCGCCTTCTCCTCCCTTTCCTCCCTTTCCTCTTCTCCCTCCTTCATCTCTCCCCTCTCCCTCCTCCCCCCCCCGTGCCCCAGGACTTCGCGCGGAGGCGCGAGTCGGAGCTCAAGAACGGCCGCGTCGCCATGTTCGCGTGTGCCCCCGCCCGGCGCCTTTGCTCTCCTCCTCGCCCTCCCCCATGGCACAGAGGAGGAGGAGGAGGAGGAGGAGGGGGAGGAGGAGGACGATGAGGAGGAGGAGAGGGAGGTGGGTGATGATCGTCTTGGTGGTGATGATGAGGATGAGGATGAGGATGAGGATGATGATGCTGATGAGGACGATAATGATGCTGCTGCTGCTGCTGCTGATGATGATGATGATGATGATGATGATGATGATGATGATGATGATGATGATGATGATGATGAGATGATGATGCTGCTGCTGATGATGATGAAGATGATGATGATGATGCTGCTGCTGATGATGATGATGATGATGATGATGATGATGATGATGATGATGATGCTGATGATGATGATGATGATGAGGAGGAGGAGGAGGAGTTGGATGATGTTGATGAAGGTGACGAGGAGGAGGAGGTGGAGGAGGGAGGGGAGAGAAGCTCAGTGTCCGCGAGTGCGTGGGCGCAGCTGAGGGAGACTCGTCTTCGGCGCTCGCAGGAGGGGGAGGAGGAGGAGGAGGAGGAGGAGGAGGAGGAGGAGGAGGAGGCGGAGGAGGAGGAGGAGGAGGAGGAGGAGGAGGAGGCGGAGGTCAGATGTCCTCCCCCGCTGCTCTCTTTCGTCGGCTCATCCGTGTTTTCCTTTCGCCTCTGCCTGAGCGCCACTTTTGTCCAGTCCCCCCTGGCGTCGCAGGCCGCCATGGTGTGGGGAGGAGGGTGGGGGGCATCGTCTCAAACCGACCCCAGTGCCCGTAGCTTCGAGGCTTTGAGGAGCATGAGGATGATGGAGAGGCAGGGTCATGATGTTTTTTTCTTTTGATGATGGTGATGCTGATTCTGATGATGCTGATAGTTATGATGGTGATAAGGATGATGACATGATGATGATGAAGCTGCTACTGATGATGATGATGATGATGATGATGATGATGATGATGATGATGATGATGATGATGATGATGATGATGATTATGCTGATGATGGTAATGATGATTGTGGTGAAATTGTTGTTGATGACGACCAAGATGAGGGTGATGGACGTAATGATGGTGGTGATGATGGTTGTGAAAATAGTGATTGCTGTGATTGTGCAGCTGCTGCTGCCGCAGATGATAATGATGATGATTATGATGATGATGATGATGATGATGATGGTGATGATGATGACGATGATGATGATTCTGATGATGATGATGATGACGATGATGCTGATGATGATGATGATGCTGCTGCTGATGATGATGAGGATGAGGATGATGAGGATGATGAGGAGGATGAGGATGCTGATGATGATGATGATGATGATGACGAATATGATGATGATGATGACGATGATGATGATTATGATGATGCTGATGATGATGATGATGATGATGATGTCGATTATGATGATGATGATGATGATGATGATGATGATGATGATGATGATGATGATGATGATGATGATGATGATGAGATGATGATGATGATGATTGATGAAATGAATGAATGCATGATGATGATGATGATGATGATGATGATGATGATGATGATGATGATGATGATGATGATGAGGATGAGGATGTGCTGCTGATGAGGGATGAGGATGAAGATGAGGATGAGGATGAGGATGAGGATGAGGATGAGGATGAGGATGAGGTGAGGATGAGGATGAGGATGAGGATGGATGAGGATGGGATGAGGATGAAGGGATGAGGATGAGGATGAGGATGAGGCTGGGTTGAGATGAGGATGAGGATGAGGATGAGGTTGAGGAGAGGATGAGGATGAGGATGAGGATGAGGATGAGGATGAGGGAGGAGGAGGAGGAGGAGGAGGGAGGAGGAGGGAGGAGGAGGAGGCGGAGGAGGAAGGAGGAGAGGAGGAGAACGGGGGAGGGGGAGGAAGAGGAGGAGGAGGAGGAGGAGGAGGAGGAGAGGAGGAGGAGGAGGAGGAGGAGGAGGAGGAGGAGGAGGAGGATGAGGAGGAGGAGGAGGCGGAGGAGGAGCTAGGAGGAGGAGGAGGAGGAGGAGGAAGAAAAGGGAGGGAGGGAGGGAGGGAGGGAGGGAAGGGAGGGAGGGAGGGGGAGCAGGAGGAGGAGGAGGAGGAGGAAGGTTGGAGGAGTTGGAGGAGTTGGAGGAGTTGGAGGAGGAGGAGGAGGAGGAGGAGGAGGAGGAGGAGGAGGATGGAGGAGGAGGAGTGAAGAAGTTGGAGGGAAGGACAGGAGGAGGAAGGGACCGGAGGAGGAGGAGGAGGAGTAGGAGGAGGAGGAGGAGGGGAGGAGGAGGGAGGAGGAGGGAGGAGGAGGAGGAGGAGGAGGAGGAGGAGGAGGAGGAGGAGGAGGAGGAGGAGGAGGAGGAGGAGGAGGAGGGAGGAGGAGATCGGGGAGGAGACGCACCTGGCGCGCGGTGTAGGCATGGGCTACATCTTGCCCGAGTACTTCAAGTTTCCCGGTTACCTGGCGCCCTCTTCGGAAGCGTTCTTGCTCTGTCATTGCGCCCTCCCAAGTTTGGTCGTCGTCGTTGTCCGTGTCGTCCCCCTCCGCCGCCGTTTCCAAAGTCCATGCCCTCAACTTCATCCAGCTTTGCCCCTCCTCATCCTCGTCGTCGTCCTTCTCCTCCTCTTCCTTCCCCTCCTCCTCGCCTTCCGCCCTTCCTTCCCCGCCCTCCTTCCTCCCGTCTCCTCCTGTCCCCTCCTGTCTCCTCTTCCCCCCCGTCTCCTCTTCCTCCTCCTCCCCCTCCCTGTTCTCCTTGCCCTCCCCTCCCGTTTGCCCTGTGGGAATGCGCTGCAGCCCCAAAGTCCTGTCGTGCCACCTCTGATTCTTCTGTCGTGGGAGGGCCGGTGGGCATGGGCGGGGCTGGCTGGCTCGATCCTCCTCCTCCTCCTCCTCCTCCTTCTCTACCTCCTCCTCCTCCTGCAGCTGCACCTCGTCCTCGACCTCGTCCTCGTCCTCGTCCTCGTCCTCCTCCTCCTCCTCCTCCTTCTCTACCTCCTCCTCCTCCTCCTCCTCCTCCTCTTTTGACCCGGGCTGACTCGATCCTCCTCCTCCTCCTCCTCCTCCTCCTCCTCCTTTCTCTACCTTCTCCTTCCCCCATCTGGTCCTCCAGGGCTGGACCTGAAAACGGTGTTTTGGCGATTCCGTGGGCCGCTTTCGTTTCGGCTTCGTTCTGCGGTAGAGATGGACTGAAGACAAAACGAGGGAAAACGAAAGCAACACGAAATCTGGAATCACCGTTTAGGTTCAGCCCTGTGGTCCTCCCTTCCGACGGGCTCCCCAGCGGGCCGCGCGCAACTCTGGTCGTCGCCGTCGTCGCCGTTGTTGTTCGTCGCCCGTCCGTGGCCGTCCGTCGTCCGCCGTCCGTCCGTCCGCCTTTGGTCGTCGTCGTCGTCGTCGTCGTCGTCGTCGTCGTCGTCATCGTCGTCGTCGTGGTCGTGCGTCGTCGTCGTGCGTCGTCGTTGTCGTCGTGCGCCGTTGCCGTGCGTCGTCCGTCGTCCGTCGCCCGTCGTCGCCCGTCGTCGTCCGCCGCCCGCCGCCGTCGCCACCGCCGCCTCCCAGCGAGGACCTGAAGTTCGCGGACGTGCCGAACGGCCTCGCGGCCATCAGCAAGGCCCCGCGTGGGCCCCGTGGCGCACCCGTGCCCCTCCTGCCCAGGCCCCTCCTCGTGCCCTTGCTCGGCGGCGAGCGAGGGGGGGAAGCGAGAAGCGGGAGGCCTTCCCAGAATCAGAAGGCGAAAACTCACCCCCACCCCCAGTCCCGACGCCCACCCCCGAGCCGGCGATCCAAGGGGCCGGGACCGGGTGTGGGGGTGGACTTCCTCCATCTCCTGGACCCCGAAAACCCGCCCCCACCCCCAGTCCCGACCCCTTGAGTCGCGGGTTCGGGGATGGAGTCGGGACTGGGGGTGGGGGTGGGTTTTCGCCCTCTCATCAGGAGGCGGCGGGGCTTCTCAGAAGCCCTGCGGCCTGCCGAGCAGTCGTCTGCGTCCTTCGGGGCAGGCTCAAGAGGACTTCTCCAGGAGGCCGGAGGCCTGCCGCGCCTGCCGAGAAGGCCTGCTCCTTGCCTCACCCCCTCCCGCGGTTGGCCGCCGACTTGGGGGTGCCCCTGGCCGCGTGCCATTCGGCGGCTATCGGCGGCCACACGAGGCCCAGAGGGCACCAGATAAACGGTCCCAAGAGCTGGGGGCACCGCCTCGTGCGACCTCCGATCGTGCCCTGCTCCCTCTCCGCCCGCCCCTCGTCCTGTCTCTTCAGCCACGCGCAGAAGGGGCTTATCGGGGAGTAGGGAAGGCCCCCCTGCTTTTTAGAAGGCGCGGGTCTGATCTGTAGGCGTAGGGTTGGCGACTTCTAAGACGTGACCTCGTTCCAAGAAGCCTTTCCCCCTCCCCCTGCCCCCCTGTGCGTGCCGCCGACCTCTCTCTCCCGCAGGGGCGGACACTGGAGAAGTGCTGTCCAACGCAGCTGTCTTCCGATGCAGACGAGGGGTGCCCCGGGGGTCGTTCCTTCTCCTCCCTCTGTCGTTTTCGCCCCTCTTGGGCCTCCCGAAGGGCCCTCGTCGCCACGGCCCGACCCGCCTCGAACCTCTGGCCACGAGGCGCTTCAGGAGCAGTCTGGTGACCGAGTTTTGAAGGGGCTCCTCCTCCTCCTCCTTCTCCTCCTCCTCCTCCTCCTCCTCCTCCTCCATCTCCTCCTCCATCTCCTCCTCCTCCTCCTCCTCCTCCTCCTCCTCCTCCTCCTCCTCCTCCTCCTCCTCCTCTCTCCTCCTGCCTCTTAGGGGTTTGGCTGACTGACTGACTGAGTGACTACATTGATCGAACAACATGTTTCTGGAGCGAGGGTCGTCGGAGCCCGTCGGAAAGAGCAGCGGCCCACCAGCCATCCCTGCGGAGGAGCCGGAGGAGAAAGAGGGGAGGAGGAGGGAGGTGGACGGAGGAGGAGGGAGGAGGGAGAGAGGAGGGAACAGGGATGAAGGGGAGGAGGAGGGAGGAGGGAGGGGGGAGGAGGGAGGAGGGAGGAGGGAGGAGGGGGAGGGAGGAGGGAGGAGAGGAGAAGGAGGAGGAGGAGGAGGAGGGAGGAGGAGGAGGAGGAGGAGGAGGAGGAGGGAGGAGGAGGGAGGAGGAGGGAGGGAGGGAGGGAGGGAGGGAGGAGGGAGGGAGGGGAGGGAGGGGGGGGAGGGGAGGGGAGGGGCGGGGCGGGGCGGGGCGGGGAGGGGGGAGGGGAGGGGAGGGGAGGGAGGTGAGGTGAGGGGAGGGGAGGGAGGGAGGGGGGGAGGGGGAGGGAGGGAGGGAGGGAGGGAGGGAGGGAGGAGGGAGGGAGGGAGGGAGGGAGGGAGGGAGGGAGGGAGGAGGAGGAGGAGAGGAGGAGGAGGAGGAGGAGGAGGAGGAGGAGGAGGAGGAGGAGGAGGAGGAGGAGGAGGAGGAGTTGGAGGAGGAGGAGGAGGAGTGAGGAGGAGGAGTGAGGAGGAGGAGGGAGGAGGAGGGAGGAGGAGGAGGGAGGAGGGAGGAGGGATGCAAAGCCCAAGAGGACCGATGCCATCGGACAGAGCAGCGGCCCACTGGCCAGCCCCGCAGAGAGTTCGCCGGCGGCGCGCCTGTGCGCTTTTCCTTGGGGCCAGGCTGTGCAGGCAGAGCGCTTGGCAAAGGGTCCAGTCTCGGGGCGATTAAGGCGGGTACGGACATAATTCAGCCACGCGCAGAGGGGGGTGGGGGGGAGGGGGGAGGGCTTCTTAGAAGTACCCCTGCTTCTTAGAAGGCGCGAGCCTCATGTATGGATGTAAGGCCGGCGCCTTCTGATAAGCAGGCTCCTTCTGAGAAGCCTTCCCCCCTCCCTCCCCCCCTGTGCGCGCCGCCAAATCAAGGGTATGTGGCCCCCCGCAATTGCGGATAAGAGTGAGCGGGCGGCGGGGACGTCGGCAGTCTGCGATGCTCCGACGACGCCCTCGCAGGCGCTTCCTTTTTATTACAGACTGCGAGCCCTCCGCAGGCGCAGTTTTTTTCGTGCAAGCAATGTGGGTGGGTCGCGGGGGGGGGGGTCGCGGGGTGGGTCGCGGGGGTGGGTCGCGAGGGTGGTTCGCGGGGTGGGTCGCGGGGGTGGGTCGCGGCGGAGGACCAACCTCAACGCAACAGCAACGCAACACAAAAACAACAGCAGCCCGTGCCGCGGAACCTCACCTCAGCCATGGGCCATGCGCTCATGGACAATGAGTGACCGTTCGGCCCTCTCACTGCCAACGAACGACTTTATGTTTTGTTCATTTTGAACAGGACTCGCTGTCCATGCCGCCGCGGACGTTGTTCCTTAGAGACAGAAGGCCGCCTGTCCAACAGCGGCCGCTGTCGGTTGTGGCCAACACTTGTTGTTGGGCATCGTACCCATTTTTGTCCGTCCCCGCTTCACCTGTCCGAACTACTGATCTCGCCAGGGATCGATGGTTTGTCGGCTCGTTACATCGGACTGGTGCGTTTCAACGCGACCCCACTCATCGCCAACCACCGCCCCGCCCGTCGCCAAACACCACCCACCCCTCGCCAAGCATCGCCCCACCTATTTGGTCCCCTCCGTGGGTCCAGCCCTGGCGCTCCTCGTGCACCTGGGGCGCACAGGAAACCCAAAAAGTGGCTCTGTTCCTTCTCCAGGGCTGGGGGCGGCTCGGGGGCTGAGGTGGGGCATCACTGGTTCCAGCCCTCAGGGAGGGGGAGAGGCACCACCGTGCACAGGCTCCGCTCCCTGTCCTCTCTGGGTCGCCTCCTCAGGGTGGGCGTTGAACGCCGAGTTCGCCCCCTTTGTGGTCTTGCTGGTGCCCGTCCAGGGCAGGCCCCACAGCCGCCTCCAAGTTTGAGTGTCCGAGATCGGGATCTCGGGACGCTTCTGGCATCGAGGGCCCAGGACCGACATCTTGGGACCCGTCTTGGGGCGTCTTAGTTTTTCGGGGGGATCGCTGGAGGACGCCATGGGCCTCTGGGGACCTCTGCCTGGAGGCCTCCGGGCGGCTTCTTCGTAGCTGTCGTCGTCCGGGCCGGCTCCAAGGCGCCTCACAGCAAAACTCTGAGGCACGAGTACGTCTGAGCCGAAGAAGCTTCAGGCCTCCACTGGTCAGAAGGGACAGGTCGACACAGACGCAAACAGACGTTAAATTTCATCAGAAGTATGGGTAGCTATGGGAGACTGAGGAGAATCAGAGCACCCAGGACATATGCAGCATGTATGGGACATCTCGGAGTGTGTGTGTGTGTGTGTGTGTGTGTACACGTGTGTGTGTGTGCGTGTGTGTCCGTAGCCTCTGGCTCAAGGCCGCTTCGGCTCGAGAGGCGAGCCGGCCGCCCGCTGAGTCCGGGGTTGCTTCGCTTGCCCCCCCCTATGCTGCCGCAGCTCGCCCTGCCTTCGCAGGCCTAGAGATTGACACCAACACCAATTTCGGCGGTGTGCCTCCACCGAGGGATGAAGATCCCGATCTCGGTGATGGTGGTAATAGTCTGGCTTCCAAGGTGGCGGAAATATTACCACCAACACCGAAATCTAGGATCACCTTCCCCCTGTGTAGGCAAACCCCCGGTGTTGGTGTTGGTGCCCATTTCCAGGCCTCCAATGCCTCTCCAGTCCGCGATCTGTCCGCGCCAGGTCTCCGCGCGCAAGGTCTCCGCGCGCAGAGGACTGCTAAAAAGGTGGTCATGTCAACCGCGTGAAGGACGATCCGCCCGCGCGAGCTCTCCGCGGACAGATCGTGGTCGTGCTCCGAGAAGGGCCTCGGGTGTCTGATTCTCTTGCCGTGCAGCTCATTCTGTGGTCGTTGTCCTGTGGTTGCCTGGTCGTTGTCGGCCCCGTTGTCAGCGTTGCCAGCTGCGTTTTCAAGGGCACTAACAACGACGCGGCACGGCGTTGGCGCACCGTGAGAACAGTTTTCAGGATTTCTTGGAAACGCGGATGTATCACTCATCGCCGCTTCATTCTCGTTCTCAAGACCATGTGAAAACGCCGACAACGCGTTTTCAATGTTGCCAGGTTCGTCGTCGAGCCCTTAATCGCGCCGTCTGTCTGTTGTCGGGCCGGCGTGGAAACGTTGGAAACGTTTCTCAAGCGCGCGAAAATCGGGCATAGCCACAACCGCAGGTAAGGGGACCCGGTTAGTGGGAGGGCCCCGGAGCCATTGAATTGGCTATAATCACTAAGCCAGGTCTGCCGTAGCTGGTCTTTTATCGGGTGACGGCAGTTCCGGTTAGTGGAGCTGACGCGGGGGGCGTCCCCCAGTACACATCATTAAACCAGGTCCCACTAAACCCAGTTCTGCTAACGCCCGAGAAAACGACGGTGACAACGCTCTGACAACATCACGATGCACCCTCTCTCCACCCCGCGGGCAAGCGCCCCGCCCAAACTGGACTTCCTCCTCTGTTACCTCCTCCTTGGGAACCTCTTCTTCCGACGCTCCATCCCCCCGTTCAGAACGTCATTCCCTCAGCTCGCGACACCGTGGTCGTGTTTTTTTTGGTTTTCAATCCGCTCCATCGAGCCCGGCAGCGCCCCGCGCCCTTCTTCCCCCTCGGTGCCAGACCGTGTAGACCGCGGCGCAATGGCAGACGACGTGGACAATCGCTGCGCGATCTGTCGCCGGCACTGTTGGGAAGACGAGGTGTAGGTCCTTCGCTGCTTCCGCGAGTTCCACGGCGAGCGCGTCCGAGCTTGCCTGGGAGCTCGCGATCCGGAGTTTCATTCGTGGAAGTGCCCAGTGCGCAGGCTGTCCGACGGCGATTTGGCTGGGCGGACCGGTGCCCCATTCGGCCCCGAGGATTTGGCCAAGGGCGGCGCCCCGAACGCTGGCGAGGCGATCGGCGTCGGCGACGCCCCCGGGCCCGCTGCCGCTGTGCTCGGGCCGCCGCCTGATCCAGACGATGAGTCAGACAACGAGCCGGGCCGCGCGTCAGACGACGTGCCGCTCGCGGGCCCAGCGGGCCCCCTGCCGATAGAGGAGCCGCTTGCGGACGCCCCCGCAAGGGACAAGGGCGAGGGCATCGGCGAGGGAAAGGGCGAGGGCACGGGCGCATCTCGAGCTAAACCGAAGGCCGCTCCAGAGCCAAGGGCCACGGCCAAGCCGAAGGTCGAGCCAAGGGCGACGTCATGGCCGAAGGCAGGAGGGATCAGGGGCGCTCTGCAGCGCCAGCAGAAGGGGCC
The DNA here is from genome assembly GCA_963575745.1 of Prorocentrum cordatum. Taxonomy (NCBI): domain Eukaryota; class Dinophyceae; order Prorocentrales; family Prorocentraceae; genus Prorocentrum; species Prorocentrum cordatum. The sequence goes on along the minus strand of CAUYUJ010021697.1, from coordinate 122,998 downwards.
CGTGGCGCCGACGCCCGCGGCCGCGCCGCCGCCCGAGGCGCCGCCGCCCGTGTCCGCGCCTGCGGCGGTTCCGAAGGTCCCGCCCGTCGTGGACCTCTGCCTGCAGTTCTTGCGCGACGTGGCCATGCACTGCGGTTGGCGCGGAGAGGGGGCGGCGATCGAGAGGGGCCGCGTGCGGGGCTAACTGCAGCATCAGTACAGATGCGACCGCTGCGCCGCTCACGTCGCTCAGTTTCAGCGCGAGCTCGGGGGCCCCGCGAGCGAGGGCGCCAAGCGCGTGTCCGAGGAGCAGCGCGTGGCGTTCTTCGAGGACATTTGCAACGAGAAGGGCGCCAAGTGAGCGGTGAGCGGCTCTCGATGCGGCTGCTCTCCGTCGCAGCGGCGAGAATCGCGAGGACTTCTACGCAGGGGGTGGGTGGCGCCTTGCCCTCGGAGCGCGGGCGGCGACGTGGTGCAGCGCAGACGACGTCGAGCGCGGAGGCTACGAGCGCGACAGACGGGCTTGTGGAGTCGCGGGTGCGACGCGCAGCTCGCCCAGTTACTCCGCGGGCAAGCGCGGGGCCAGAGGGGCGGGGATGGCGAGCGCGGCCGAGGCTGCGCGGGCCGCCAGGAGGGCCAAGGGGGGGACGGTTGACGCTGGCCAGGTGGAGGCCCCGAAGCCAGAGTCCGACTCGTCGTCCTCGAGCCCCAGTCCGAGTTCGAGCGTGACCGATGACGAGAAGAAGCAGACAACCAAGAAAGCCAATAATGTTGCTAATGCGTGGGGGAAGCGCAAGAAGGGTAGATAATTTGGCCAACAAAAGCGAGAATGAACGGGTGAAGCAGGAGAAACAGTTGCTGGCATATTGCAGCAATGCGATGGCGTCGACTCGCAAGCTTGCGACGTCCATCGGCGACCATATCACGAACGCCTTATTTGACGTCGATGAGGTCCCCAGCCATTGCTTGTGCGGCGAGCGCGGGTCGGCGATCCTCAATGTCGTCGACGGCCGCCGGAAGACGCTCAGCGAGGCTCAGGGCGACGTCGACTCGGGCCAGGGCGGCGGCGACATCGGCGCCCGCCACTCCGGCGACAGGCGAGCGCGAAGGCGTCTCGGAGGATGGGGGAGGAGGAGGAGTTGTTGCTGCTGTTTCCGCGGCGTCTGTTCCCCCTCCCACCCCCCGCTCCTCCGCTTCGCCCCCCCCTCCACCGCCCTCCGTTCCTCCGTTCGCCCCCGCCCCGCCCGCCCCTGGCCCGCCCCCCCCTCTTTGCTCCGCCTCTCTTCTCCCCCGCGATGCCTCCTTGCAAGGTGGGGCGCGCAGTCGAGGGCGCGATCGCGCCGCTCGACGCGGGCGCCTGTTTTGGGCGTCGGGCGCCCGAGCCCAGGGGGGCGAGCATCGGCCTTGCGCGGTCGCTCTGAGATGCCGCTCTGTCGTTTGATCAGCGAGCCGAGGAGTAATTCTTCGACGCGAACTTCGACGGATCGCATCGTCGAAGTTCGCTGGCGTGCGCGAGCCAGTTGCAGAAGCAAAATAGGCCCGGGGGCGAGCGTGGGCACCCTGGGGTGCGCGTGTGATTCGTCAATGGTATAAGCGCGATTTTCCGTTGGGGGAGGGGGCTTTGCGGCGGAGGTCCGCGCGCGTGGGACTGCGAGTGGGTCGCAGCCGCGCTAGGCCCGAGCATAGGATCAAACGGTGGTCGATAACCTGATCGTGGCGACGTTTAAGAGCGGGGGCACATGTAGACGTGGAGCCGCCCTCGTCTTCACGAAACGACGGGCCGTTGAATTCTGGCAGGGCGGCGGACGAGGAGCGGGGATATGGCGCGCGCAGAGGGGGGGGGCCAGGTGCGCCGGCGTCGGAGGCAATGGGCCCTTCCGCTGCAGGTTGAACGACCCCCGCCCCCCCGCCCCCCCTCCCCCTCCCTCTCCCCCCGCCCCCCGCCCTTCCCTTCTTCGCCCCCCGCCGCCCCCCCGCCTCCTTCTCGCTCGCGCGGCGGTTTCCCGCCGGGCGCGGGCGCTGCGTCTAGGGCGCAGGCCCGCGCGCGCGAGCAGTGGCTCAAGGCCGAGAGTCCAAGCGTTTGCGATGGCGGCCCGCGTGGCATTCTGGCGGCGCCGCGCTCGAAGGCCCGGCAAGCCATGTTTCCCACGTAACTGGCGCGCCCGTTGGGTTGCGCGCGCTCGCCGATGCGAGCGGCCTCTTCTACGAATAGCTGAGCTGGCACTGTGATTTGCATTTGGCTGCTGGCAGTTCTTTCCGCTGGGAACTGTCGCGGCCCTTGTTGGCCCTGCTGGCACTTGGCGCGGCGTCGACCGAATAGCAAACTACGCGTGCGTTGTTGGGGGTGAGACAAAGCCTGAGGGTCGAAGGGGGGCGATGGTGGCTGCGGCCCCCTTGCGTTGACTTGGGCCCTCGCGCCTTGAGCCGCGGAGTTCGTGGATGACACTCGCAGTGGTTCGCGGCTGCATCGGGCAGGAGACCCCAGGTCGTTGGTCAATCTTGATCGCTTCACCTTCGCGTTGCGACGTTTGGTCTTTTTTCTTTCCGCGGCGCGGGCTTCCCCTGGAAGCGACGCGGGAAGGGGGCTTGATGTTCGCAGCTGCAGGCGCAGTGCTGACCGATTGGGCGGTCGCCGCGTGTCTTTCGATTGGTCGGGGGCGGGCCCGCGCGAGCCATGATTTTTGTTGTGGCAACTGCTGGGAAAAAAAGGGGCCGCCGCTGATTGGCGGGTGCTTCGACATAACATGTGGTGATCTGTCGAGATTTCGCATTCCTGTGATGCCGCGGTTGGATCGATGGCCGTCGCGGTCGCTGCAAAGCGTCGCCCAGGCGACTGGGAAATGCAGGTTGGCGGGTGTAAGCAGCTTGCGCAGGGCGTTGGCTTCGTGGCGAATCCATTGGGCCTTCTGGCTGATCGGGGACTGATGTCCGCGCTTGTCGCGAGAGGGGCAATTGGGGCCGATTGGGTACATGGTTATCTTCAGCGCGGCGGGTTCGCCGTGGAGCGCTCGGCTTTTATTCGTGCCTGCGGGCAAACGTGCGGACTGAAATTCGGAGTTGCGATTGAATAGTGCAGTCAGATGAGGCTTCCCCGAAATGCAGGGGCGTCGTTTTGTCGCAGCTGTGGGGTGCGTTCATTGACGGGGATGGCGATGTCGAGGAACGCGCGATCAAGTGTAATGCATCTGATTATTCTGTCGCTTCATGTTGCGATGGGACATTTGGTTGCAACCTAGCTGCCTGGCGTGGATTGGCCAGACAAAGAAAACGATTCATTCGCAGCCGCGGGCGTTGTGTAAAACTTGGTTCTGGAAGCAGCAAGGTCGGCACAGTCGGGGCGCGCTAATATCGCGGCTGAGCCCGGGCCTGCATTGCGCTTTTGTTGACGGGCCTCGCGCGGCTTGCGGGGCCAGGCGTGCGAGTCAAAAACGCCGCGCGATCCTCCGCGTACCGGGCCAAATCCATATGGGCGGATTCGTAGCCGATGCGTTTGTTGTCGAACGCCCAAAGATCTGCGCGAAACAGACGAATGAAAACCCACCTTAGGTTTGGCGCATCTGGTCTGTTGGACGGCCTCGCCTGCGGCGCCAAACCAATGCCGGGCCACCCCCGCGCCCTGCTCGCTCGATCGCTACGCTTGAGCGGCCGCGAGCTCCGCGTCAACGACGTCGTGCTCGTGGGGTGTGCAGCTTGACTCGTGACGGCGTGCGTTCGCGAGCATGGCGCGTATTCCGCGGCTGCCTGGTCCATGGTGGCCACTGGGCGGCGGGCGCGGTCGAGCAGATGGCCTGCGCGTGCGAGAGTTTTATTTGCAGTTGGAGTGGGCGGGGCCTAAGCTGCCAATGCGTGGTGCCGCGATGGGGGCGCGTGCGTAATGCTGCATTGAAAGTCATCCTCCTGAGCGAGGCATCCGCTGGTCCTCCGCCCCCTCCCGAGCGGGTCTTCCGCTGGTCCTCCTCCCCCTCCCCCTCCCGAGCGAGTCATCCGCTGGTCCTCCTTCTCCTCCTTCTCCGCCTCCCCCTCGTCCTCTTCCTCCCGAGCGGGTCGTCCGCTGGTCTTCTTCCTCCTCCTCCTCCTCCCTTTCCCTCCCCCCCGAGTGTGTCTTCGGCTGGTCCTCCTCCTCCTCCTCCTCCTCCTCCTCCTCCTCCTCCTCCTCCTCCTCCTCTTCCTATTTTTTTCCACCTTCTCGCGCGGGCCGTCCGCTGCCCCCCGCCCCCCCCCTCTCGACGACGACGAGCGACGGCGAACGCGGCGCCGGCAAGTCCTGGTGCGCGGACTTCTTCATGGACACGTATCTCAGAAACCCAATCTGAGTTCGATGAGTTATTGCGTTATTTCAGTAGGATTCGGCGGCGTGGATTGTGGTAAATGCAAGATGTAGCAACATTGTCGCGAGGATTGGCTGAGCGACTTAGGGCTCATGTCAATAATCTCGGTTCACGTGCGCGACTTCGTCGTCTTGCGTGCGATCATAAGATCGCGCGCGTGTGTGAACATGTCAAGACTTGGATGCCTGAGCTATACATGATGTGCTGTATCCCATTCGCTTCCACCGACGTATGCCAGTCGACGGCGCCGACGCCGACCCTGTCGCCGACGCGCGTCCTTGATGTCCCTCGTCGCCACGCCTGGAATGCCGAACCCGGCAGCGCAAGCGGGGGCAGCGGGGCGGTGGCCGGCGAATGGGTCGCCGCCGTCAAACATCAGAACGAGAACCCATCGCCCGCCCGGAGGCTCCTCTCTCTGCCCAGCGACGACGGACGCTGGCGGCTCCAGCACCGAGGGCTGCCCCAGCTCCAGTCGCGTCCCGAAGGCGTCCTAGCACGCGTCGTTCTCGACTTCTGAACTCGAAGGGAACCCTCGCGGTCGGGGCCAGGAGGACGCAGCAAACAGGCGGCGAACCTGGCGCGGCCTGGAGCAGATACTGCGTTCTGCGCGGCAGCGGCACCCGTGGCCCCAGCCTGCGCGATGCTT
>CAUYUJ010021697.1:93045-110545 GCA_963575745.1 Prorocentrum cordatum | reverse complement strand
CCGGGTCCCGAGGGCCGGTGAGGGGCCCCAGAGGCTGAAAATAGCAACCAGAGCTCCCGTCGTGAATTCTTGGCTCGCGGGGGTCTTGGAGGAGGAGGCTCAGAGACCTTCTCGGGAGGCCAGGGGACTCTGCGGCCTCCCGAGGAGGCCCACCCCCTCTGCCGCCGCCCCCCCCCCCCCCCCGAGCGCTGCCGGCCTGCGCCCAGGGCCTCCGATTTTCCGCCTCGGGTCGGCTCTGGACTCCGAGGTGGCCTGCTGGTGTCTGCCGACCCGGCCTCCTCCCGACGCTCTGCTGCCGACCTCCGCCGAGCCGATGCGCTTCGGTCGCCGATCCGGCTCTTCGAAGTCGACTCGCCCGGCGATGCTCCGTGCTGTTTCGGGGGCCACATGCGAACCCTACCCCCTACCCCCCACGATTTCTGAGGGGGAGGGTAAGGGGTTCACTTCGCTCGGGAGCTCCCGAGCGAGGTGAACCCCACCCTCCCCCTCAGAGATCGTGGGGGGGGTAAGGGGCAGGGTTCGCGTGTGGCCCCCTGATCGATTCGGCTTCTTCCCGACTGCTGCCGACTTCCGCCGAGCCGATCCGCTTCGATCGCCGAGATCTGGCGGAAATGGGGGGTGCATCGGGCGCCGCGGCCTGCTCAGAGCGCTCGGGAACGCTCCGAGAGCGCTCCGGAACGCTCCGGAACGGATTTTTATCCTTGTCCCAGCCCCCTCCGAGAGGCGGAGGCCGCGCCAGGAGTCCGACGTCTTGAAGAAGCGAGGGGGAGGCGAGACTCTCCGATTCGACTCGCACGGCGGTGCTCTGCGCTGTGCTCTCCCGCGCCCGCCGGCCCCCCCCCACCCCTGGCGCGGGCCTCCGCACGCCGGCCCTCGCCTCGGCCTCGCGCCCGCCTCTCCTTCCTGCGCCGCTCCTCGCGTGCCCGCGGCCGCTGCGGCAGGGGGGGGGAGAGAGCCACGCTTCGCTGGCGGGCGCGCGTCTCGGGGGCGGCAAAGAGGGGGGTGGCGACTAGGGGGGGGGGTGGATATCATGGCGGGGGCCACGATATCTCCCCAGATTTCGTGGCGCCTCTTCTTATTTCATTACGTCCCTGGCCCCCCCCCGCTGGGCCGCGCACATGCCGCCGGTCATGATTTGCACCTCCCCCCTCGTGGACACCCCCCTCTTGGCCGCTCCCGAATGTCGGGGCTCGAGTGGGCGGTTGCCCGTGTCGTTGTCTCGCCCTGCGAGGCAATCAAGTGGCAACCTGCTGTGTCCGAGGAGAAGACAGAATCGGGGCAACAGCACTCATGGCGCCAACATCGCAGAGCGGATCTCGTTCGGAAAACGAGAGGGTGGGCCCGGAGTGTCCTGGAGAATTTCGCTCTGGATTTCGAGGTGAATTTAGTGCGGATTTTTTGGGGGCCAGGAATGAAGACCAAAAATAATCCACGCGAAATTCCTTTCGTTTTCGCTCGCCGTTTCGGGCGAAAATCCATCCACGCAGAAATCCGCGGAAGCACGTCTGCAAGGCCGGTGCAATGAAACATACGACTCGAGTCTGCCGGGAGTCGGGCTTGCAGCCGATTTCCAAAGGCCCTGGCCTGAGATCTGACGATCTGGTTCTGGTGAAGTGTTGGCCGCGGTAGCTCGCGTCAAGTTTCAGACTGCAGGTCGCATCATTTATCTGACGTGACGGGCAGGCAAATTCCAGTCCCCACACCTCGTTTCTTATGCGAGGCGGGGATTTATCCATATCCACCGCCTGGGAACCGACGTCCTGGTGCCCCAGCAGGCGGTGGATATGGATATATTTCGGCCTCTGGGGGCCCGAATATGTCCATATCCACCGCCGGCCGAGGCTCCGAAAACTGACCCTCCGGGCGGTGGTCATGCGTAACTTCCCGCCTCGTTTCCTGCGTCTCCCCAGCAGAGGCCCATCACAACTTCTTCACATCGGCTGCCGGGGAAAGCGTGCGATTGCGGGATGAGCGACCGGCCTCTGGGCGGGGGGGGGGACCGAGAGCCCTGGGACGGCCGCGGCACCCGATGTCCAGGAGGGGAAAACACACACAGACACAAGGCATCGTCGTTTCCCCAGGAAAAATGGGAAAATATGGGGAGTGCGGGGGAAGACATAGACCCAGAAGGTATGGGGTATGGGGAAATAGCGGGAATCCTGTTATTTGTGTCTGTTTCTTTGCCTCTGGGCCCGGTGGCGCTCGGAGCTTCCCGATCTTTATCGATGTTGCCTGTCTGCACCCTGTTGCCTTCGTCTCTCCCGTGGTTGGACGGCTGGCGTCAGGGGGCCGACGAATGGCACGACATGAGTTTCTCCGCCGCCGGGGGCGCGTGCCCCGCGGGCGGCTGCAAGGTTGATGCCCCTGCGTGGCACCGTGGGGGGTACACATCGTTGACGCTTCGCGAATCCCCACCAGCCCATCCAGAAACGATGCCCAGAGGAATTGCCTGGATCAGGGAAGTGGGCAGCACACAGAGGAAGCCATTATGAGACATCTTGGGATATCTTGAGCCATCTTGGAGGTCATTGGAGCCTGCGTGGCACCGTGGGTGGTACACATTTTCCAGGGCATGCCACCCACGTGGCACCGCCCAGGGGGCAGGCGTCCCCGAAGGCGGAAGAGCTCATTTTGTGGCGTTCTTCGCCCCCGGAAAGGGCGAAGGAGGAGGAGGAGGAGGAGGAGGAGGAGGAGGAGGAGGAGGAGGAGGAGGAGGAGGAGGAGGAGGAGGAGGTAAGGAAGACGAGGGTGAGGAGGGGGGGAGGAGGAGTAGGATGAGGTGGAGGAGGAGGAAGAGGAGGAGAAACCTTTGCTGCTTTTCTTCCTGCTCCTCCTCCTTGCCCCAGGGGGCAGCGGACATGGATGGATCCCCGCCTCACAGGGAGGGGCCCGGGTTTCCTGGGCCGCTCCGGTCCGTTGTGGAGCCCGCTCGCGGCCGAGGCCCGCCCCGGCCGGAGGAGCGCTCCCTCGCTCCCTACACCCTGCGAAATGCTTTAGAAATCATGGGTTAAGAAATTCATAGTCTCAGAGTTTGAATAAAGACCCAGAATGTCTATTCAAATCTTAGGATCTACATCGAAACACTAAGAATAATCGAGACTCTGGCCGAAAACTTGGGTTCTCTTAATCATCGCCTAGAGTGTATGCAGCGCCCCTTGCGGCAGCATGCTTCAGCCACGCGCAGAGGGGGGTGGCTGGAGGGGGGAGGGCTTCTTAGAAATTTACCACCCAATTTACGCTCCAATTCCGAGGAACGCGACGCTTAGAAGGTATGCCGTGCACGGGGCACTGCAGATGACAAACGGGGCTCTCACCCTCGTGGATGCTCCTTTCCAAGAGGCTTACATCTGCGCCTCCGTTGGCGATACATCTCGAGACTACAATTCAAGGCCGAGGAAGCATCCCTGCTTCTCAGAAGGCGCGGGCCTCATCTACAGATGTGAGGCTGGCGCCTTCTAAGAAGCAGCCTCCCTCTAAGAAACCCTCCCCCCTCCCTCCACCCCCCTCTGCGCGCCGCCAAGTGCTGGCCGTGTCCTCGGAGATCTGGGTCCTCTGGAGGGGCCCGCCGTTGGGGTCTCCAGCAGTCCCGACCCCCTCGTCGGGGCGGGCTTTTCGTCGCGGGTCGTTCCTCGACGGCCCGTGGGGTCCAGCGCGAGGGCCCCCGGGGGCTGGCAACGGCCAACAACCTCCTTCTACTGGATTCTTTGCGCGACACGATCCTGTCCGGGTAGCCTCTCGGAGGGCCCTCCCGGCGGCCCGGGCTTTGGGGAAGGGCCCCCCCGGCGCGGCGCGCAGATGTCACGGTCGGACCGAGGTATGAGATCGAGGTCGGCTCGGGGAGGGTGCCCTGATATTCTCGTGTTCGTTGCATGTTGTGGTGCACCCGGGGGGGGGGGGCCCTCGAGTGCTCGTCCGTTTGGGCCAGCGGCGGGCTCCATCTTCTTGAAGGGTGCTCTTCTGTCGCCGTCACCCCGACATACTTGTGCTATATGCGCGCCGCCCCCCTAGGGGCGACGCGCGCACCGAGGAATCTTGTAGTATATGCGTCGTGGCGGGCGCTTTCCGGCCACGCCGCTCGGGAAACGATCTGCTACGAGCCGGGTCTGCTGCGCGCTCGGGTCGGCCGCGCGCCTCCGAGGAGGACATCTTTACAGTATCAGCATGTCCCTGTGCGTCCCACTCTGTCCCAGGTCCAGCTGCATTCTTCTCAAGGGAGGAAGAACCACCCGGACCGGACAATTGGCGTTTACTAAACGGCCCTGGGCGTTTACTAAACAGCCTTGCCCTGTTTGATTCCTTCTATGGGCGCGTTTACTAAACCGCCTCGCTGGTCGGGGTGGTTATTATGGGGGTGGATGGTTTGCCCCCTATCTTCGTTCCTCGGAGGGCCCGCCCCCCGTCGGCCCGAGTTTTGCGAAGGGCCCCCCCCCGCGCGGCGCGCCGCCGCGCCCATGGCGCTGCCAGCCGCGGCGCGGGCCGCCGCCCGGGCGGCAGCCCGCGCCTCGGCCGGGGCTGCGAGGCGCCCGCGGGCGGCGGGGGGGAGGAAGAGGAGGAGGAGGAGCAAGAGGAGGGAGGGAGGGGAGGGGAGGGGAGGGGAGGGGAGGGAGGGGGAGGGAGGGAGGGAGGGGAGGGAGGGAGGGAGGGAGGGAGGGAGGAGGAGGAGGAGGAGGAGGAGGAGTAGAAGGAGGAGGGAGGGAGGAAGGGAGGGAAGGAATCCGGACTGGACTGGGCTGGAGCATTCGCGAAGCGATGTGAAACGTCACGCTGACCTTCTCCGAGCCTGGCGGCGAAAAGGAAGGGTTCAACGACGAAGTCTGGACATGCCAGCGCATGACCAGAAGACCTGAAAGCTGAAGCATACGGAACACGTGGATGCTGTAAATGAGTCCTTCGAACACGCCACATCCCATAATCAACCAGAAACAGCAACGTTGTTCACTCCTTCAGCCCATGCTGGCACAGAAAAATCCACCCACCTCGCCAGACAAAGCATATGAGCCACACCGCGAGTCGAGGTGACAAAGAGCCACACAGCTGCGCCGACATGCGAACCACAACACATGAACAACGAGATGCACATTATCCCAGTGCGACCCTACCTAGGAGTTGGAGCCTCTAGGAAAGCAACATCAGTAGGAGCGACAAACGCCGTCCTCCTCCTCCTCCTCATCGTCGTACTTGTAGCAGTAGCGGTAGTAGTAGTAGTAGTAGTAGTAGTAGTAGTAGTAGTAGTAGTAGTAGTAGTAGTAGTAGTAGTAGTAGTAATAGTAGTAGTAGTAGTAGTAGTAGTAGTAGTGTAGTAGTAGTAGTAGCAGTAGTAGTAGTAGTAGTAGAAGTAGAGTAGAATAGTAGTAGTAGTAGTAGAAGTAGTAGTAGTAGTAGTAGGTAGTAGTAGTAGTAGTGTAGTAGTAGTAGTAGTAGTAGTAGTAGTAGTAGTAGTAGTAGTAGTAGTAGGAGTCGTTAGTAGTAGAGTAGTAGTAGTAGCAGTAGTATAAGTAGTAGTAGTAGTAGTAGTAGTCGTCGTCGTCGTCGTCGTCGTTCGCTCGTCGTCGTCGTTAGTAGTAGTAGTAGTAGTAGTAGTAGTAGTCGTCGTCGTCGTAGTAGTAGTAGTATAGTTGTAGTAGTAGTAGTAGTAGTAGTAGTAGTAGTAGTAGTAGTAGTAGTAGTAGTAGTAGTAGTAGTAGTGGTCGTAGTAGTAGTAGTAGTAGTAGTAGTAGTAGTAGTAGCGCCAGAACCGCCGACGCCACGCCGTAAGTGAAGCAGCAGCAGAAGCAGGCAGCAAGTCGCCGAGACAGCAACACAAGCAAGCAGGCACGGAGATGAGGGCGGGCCACTGGGGAGTTCTTTACATCTACATCTATATCTACACCTACATCTATGCTATGCTATGCAATGCTCTGCTCTGCTCTGCCATGGTATGCTATGCTATGCTATGCTATGCTGCGCAATGTTATGCTGGGCAAGGCTAGGCTAGGCTAGGCTAGGCTGTGCTATGCTATGCTGCGCTATGCTATGCTGCGCTATGCTATGCCATGCTGTGCTATGCTGTGCTTTTGCTTTGCCTTCGCTTTTGCCTTCACTGTTGCCTTTGCTTTTGCTTTTCCTTGGCACCCAGGGAACGCAACTGGGGGAACCGCGCGTTTGCTTTTACCTTTGCTGTTGCTTTTGCTCGGCTCCCAGGGACTGAGGGAACCGGCTGGGGCGGTTTCCACTGCCCAGCCCCTTTAAGCCAACAGAGTCAGAACCCTTCTAGGCAGAGCCTAGGTAGGGAATAATACCCCTTGCTAGGGAAAAACCATTTGTCCAAGCACAGCCATCCATTGAAGTACACCCAGGTGGGAGGCGTCGGGTCAGTGCACGTAGACTCCCACTGTCCCTCCCGCCTGGGATGGATGTCGAAGAAACCGAGCAGGAATGTAAGAACCAAAATTAGATGCACCGCATGCTGAAAGGACACCACTGCGCAGCAACTCCAAGGGAAGAACCAGCTGTTGGAGGGGCCGCAGGGAGGTTCCAATTACGGGAAACCTGGAGTCACCACGAGATTACCCTGGCGACGTACCCACCCCCTGCGCAATGCGAGGCATGAGTAGCTCGGGAGCCTCAATGAGGGTGTGATGACGTGACACGGACGCATATACTTGTGAGAGCGGCATCCTTGAAGGCCCGCACGTCCCCGACCAAGGGATAAGGGCTTGGTGGAGATGACTAACAAGTTGGACCCCTGAACCATTAGGGAAAGGGCAGCCCCCCCACTCTGCTGCCCCGCCCACCCGTCCCCCCCACAGTTCAGTCGGGCGTGTCCCCTACAGGGGAATTTTCGACTAAAAATAGAAAATACCCCCAAAATAGTCAAAACATAATCCAAACATAGTCTGGGGATTATTTTTTGAGTATTTTGTAACCTTTTTGGATTATTTTTTGGGGTGTTTTTTATGTTTCGCCGAAAATCCCCCTCTAGGGGGACACGCCCGACATAACCCTACAGCCCTCAGAAGCGACGACGGTTTCGCAGATCGCAGCCCCCCACGGATGGCAAGGTCTAACTTGAGTCTGCGACGGCGACCCGCGATGCTGGCCCCCCCAGCAGCCCTCGAAAGTGACGCGTGGGGTCCGAGGTCTGGCAAATCAAGCATCTCAGGAACGTCGAACGCACCGGGCACATGAGTCACACCACAGTCACCAAACACACCAGGCACATCAGGGTTACAAGGCGCACCAACCACACCGAAGACACAACACGCACTGGCACACCAAGCATGCGAGGCCCACCGGGCACAGCAAATAACCAAGGCACACGGGGCACACCAGGCACAACAAACGCATCCGGCCCACCAGGCCTACCAGAAGAACGCACTGGGCACAACTCACACCACAGGCACCAGACACACCAGGCATATCAGAGATACGCTGGACCCACCAGCAGCCCTCGAAAGTGGCGACTGTCGCAGATCGCAGCCCTCCCAGGGACGGCGAGGTTCCGCTCAGGTCTGCGCGGTGCCCGCTCGGGTCTGCGCGGTGCCTCACTCCGCTGGACCCACCAGCAGCCCTCGAACGCGGCGACAGTGTCGCAGAGCGCAGCCCCCCAGGGACGGCGAGGTCCCGCTCAGGTCTGCGCGGTGCTTCACTTCGCTGGACCCACCAGCAGCCCTCGAAAGTGGCGACAGTGTCGCAGATCGCAGCCCCCCCAGGGACGGCGAGGTCCCACTCAGGTCTGCGCGGTGCCTCACTCCGCTGGACCCACCAGCAGCCCTCGAAAGTGGCGACAGTGTCGCAGATCGCAGCCCCCCAGGGTCGCAGATCGCAGCCCCCCCAGGGACCGCGAGGTCCCGCTCAGGTCTGCGCGGTGCTTCACTCCGCTGGACCCACCAGCAGCCTTCGACAGTGGCGACAGTGTCGCAGAGCGCAGCCCCCCAGGGACGGCGAGGTCCCGCTCAGGTCTGCGCTGTGCCTCATTCCGCGCTGGATCCACAAGCAGCCCTCGAAAGTGGCGACAGTGTCGCAGATCGCAGCCCCCCAGGGACGGCGAGGTCCCACTCAGGTCTGCGCGGTGCTTCACTTCGCTGGACCCACCAGCAGCCTTTCAGTGGCGACAGTGTCGCAGATCGCAGCCCCCCCCCAGGGACGGCGAGGTCCCGCTCAGGTCTGCGCTGTGCCTCACTTCGCTGGACCCACCAGCAGCCCTCGAACGCGGCGACAGTGTCGCAGAGCGCAGCCCCCCAGGGACGGCGAGGTCCCGCTCAGGTCTGCGCGGTGCTTCACTCCGCTGGACCCACCCGCAGCCCTCGAACGCGGCGACAGTGTCGCAGATCGCAGCCCCACAGGGACGGGGAGGTCCCGCTCAGGTCTGCGCGGTGCCTCACTCCGCTGGACCCCCCAGTAGCCCTCGAAAGTGGCGACAGTGTCGTAGATCGCAGCCCCCAGGCAAGGCAAGAGGAGACAAGAAGGATGGGGGTCGGGAGGCGGGAGGCAGGAGGCGGGAGGCGGGAGGCGGGAGGAGGACGCGACCGCAGTGCTCCATTTGAGACGAATGCCCAACCAAGGAGGGTTGGGGAAAAATGCTTTCCGTGGTGATTCCAGGTTTCCCATAATTCGAATTCGAGGTTTCCCACCATCGAAGTGCGGGGAACCTGGACCCACCATACAACGTTGTTTTTGCCGGCGGCCCTCGCCGAGCGCCCCCGCACGCGCGTTGCGCGAGCGGAGGCGCCCGCCCCTGCCGCAGCGCAGCGCCGTGGCTTGCGCGGCGCGGTGGCCCGCCCTCGCCGCGCAGCGGCGGGCGCTCGCCTCGGGCGCGGAGGGCGGCGGTGGCGCGGCGTCTGGCAAGGCGCGGCCGCGGCGCCGCCTCCCGACGCCCCCCGGTCGACGGCGATCGGCGATCGACGATCGTCGGATGATCAAAGGGGTCGTACAAGTTTTCTCGAAGGCAGGCGCAAGCTTGTGAGGCTGGTCGACGCGCGAGACGCGGCCCGCGTGGTCCGGTTTTGATGGTTGCAGTCGCCACTGTCGGCGCGGACAGTGAACGTTTGGCGCCCTGGGGCGCCGCCACGTTGCGGGACAAACTTGCGTTTGATTTCGAGGAGGGATGTAGTTATAGTGCGTTTCAAGGTCTCCAGGTTCTCTTGCTGTCTCGAGCGGCCAGGGACGAAGCGCCGAGTTCGACGGGGCGAAGGCCGCCAGCAGCATCGGGATTCCAAAAACGTATCCTGAACCAATCGTTCCTTGACATTGTTCTCGTCGTAGACCAGTGGCGACGGCGACGGCGACGCCGCCCGACGACGATGCGATCCGACGACGCCCGCGCCGACGCCGACGACGATCGGGGCTTCGGCGAAGGGCTTCGGACACCCTCGGGTTTTTTGGGGCCCGAAGGCCTCCAGGAGCTCGGGAGGCCTCTGGGCCACGTCTCTCGATCGTCGCTCCTGTTGTCGGCGACAGTGGGATCGCGCCAAGGCTCGAGGTCGAGGGCCTTCAAGGGGGCCTCTCGTCGCCGCGGCTGGTGTCCGCGTCGAGTTTCTGGCCGTCGCCGCCGTCGCCGTCGCCGTCGCCGTCGCCGTCGCCGTCGCCGCCGCCGTCGTCGCCGTCGTCGCCGTCGTCGCCGTCGTCGTCGTCGTCGTCGTCGTCGTCGTCGTCGTCGTCGTCGTCGGCGGTGTCGTCGTCGGCGGTGTCGGTGGCCCTGAGGAGTAGAAGTAGGAGTAGGAGTGGGAGCAGGAAGAGGAGTAGTAGGAGAAGGAGGAGGAGGAGGTGGAGGAGGAGGAGGAGGAGGACGAGCAACAACATGAGGAGCGTGATGATGCTGCTGATGATGGTGATAGTGATGATGATTCTGATCTTAGTTACTATTGTGATGCTGATTGTGACGGTGATGATGATGCTGTTGATGATGTTGATGGTGAGGATGATGCTGATCATCATGAGGACGACGTACTTGTTAATGACGATGATGCTGATGGTGACGACTAGGGTGATGACGATGTTGTTGGTGATGATGCGGATTATGTTGATGGTTATGGTGTCGGTGATGGTTGTGATGATGAGTATGATGATGATGATGATGATGATGATGATGATGATGATGATGATGATGATGATGATGACGATGTTGTTGCTGCTGATGATGCTTTTCTGATGATGATGTTGATGGTGGTGTTGATGATGATGGTGGTGCTGATGAAATGATGATGATGATGCTGCTGCTGATGATAAGGATGACACCGATAATGATGATTATGGTGATGATGATGATGCTGATGATGATGATGATGATGATGATGATGATGATGATGATGATGATGATGATGATGTTGATGCTGGCGGTGATGCTGAGGCTGATGGATATGCTGAAGATGTTGATGATGACGACGACGGTGCCGACGATGCCAATCAGGAGGATGATGCAGGGAGCGAATATGCTGAGGTAGAGGAGGATGAGATGATGCGGAGTCGGATTGAGAGGACTGGGAGGTCGAGGTCGACGAAAGTGGAAGATCGGCAAGTGGAGGATGGGCAGGATGATAACGGGATGATGATGATGATGATGATGATGATGATGATGATGATGATGATGATGATGATGACGATGATGATGACGATGACGATGACGATGACGATGCTGCTGTTACTGATGATGATGTCGATGATGATGATGATGATGATGGTCATGCTGATCATGATGATGTCGAGTATGATGACAACGATGCTGATGATGATGCTGATTATGATGATGATGATCATGATGATGGCGACGATAATGATGAAGCTGATGCTGCTGCTGCTGATGATGATGGTGATGGTGATGATGATGACGATGATGATGATGATGATGATGATGATGATGATGATGATGATGATGATGATGATGATGATGATGATGCTGATTACGATGATGATGACCATGACGATGACGATGGCGATGAGACTGATAATACTGATTATGATGACGATGGTGATGGTGATCATGAGAAGTAGGGGATGCTGTGACCGCAAGGAGAGAGGAGCGGAGAAGGGAGGGAAAGGAGGGGGGGAGGAGGAGGGAAGGAAAGCGAGCAAGGGAGAAGGGTTTCTGGGTTTCCTGGTTTTGGGTTTCCTGGTGGTGTGCTGTTTCAGGGTGAGGGGATGAGGACAATGGACGCGGCTAACCCCAGCCCCATTCGGGGTGCCCCCTTGTGTGCCTAATGTTAGAGGTCTGGTCGTTGCTGCTCTGGCAGGGCTTTCTTGATTGTGCTCGGGTCGGCCATCCTCTAAGCAGTCCAGATTGTGGGGGGGGCGGGATTGCACAACTTCCTTGGGATAATCACGCCACGGAGGCGGTTGTGGCTTCGGCTCTTTCCTCCGTGGGGGCTTCGGCTCCGGCTGGGGTTCCGGCTGGGGCTGCGGTGTCAGTCGCAGTGTCAGTCGCGGGTCCCGGGGGGCAGACCGGCGACTCGTGTGGCCAGCGCGCGTTCGGGAGAAGGCCCTACGTTTCCCTCAGGTATAAGTCGGTGTCCGTGTTGGGTGTCGTTGATTCGTTCTTTGTAAGGGGATCTGGCAAAAGTAGGCGTCTGAATATGTTTGTTCTTCACCCTGCGACGCCAGAGTTTGGTTCTGGGCCGGTTGTCGCGTGCTTGCCACCGCTGGTGCGGCCACCTCCTCGGTGCCATTATATCTTGGTCTCGTGGTGCAATGGTGGTCTTGCAGAGTGATACCGGACGTAATGTGAGTGTGTGTTGAGGGGGGTAGGAATTGACATTTTGACGGTCTCCACTTTGTCTAGGGTCTTCGCGGGTCTGAACCCGAACTTGGCGGCGATCCTGCGCTGACGCCAAGGGGGCGACTGACGGTTCTATAGCTCCGTCTTGTGCCCGGCCTGTCGCCTACTGACGCAGGTCTAGCCGCCCCCACGCCCTAGCAGCCGGGGCAGTTTTCTTTTCCCCTCCCTCATTTTCTCCTGCCCCACAGCCAGACGGGTTTCTTGTACGGTGCCCGCGTGCCAGATAAGATTAGATTGTGGGCCCTGCGCACATTTGACACGCAATCATTGTGAAACGTGATATTCGGTAGTGGTGGTGGTAGGTTTTTTTGTTGTGTTTCGGGGTCGGGGTGGTATGTGCCAAGATGATATTCGCCCCCTGTCAGATCCCAGGGCAGGCCCGGTTTCTCCCTGAGGGCCCGGGCGTCGTTCGCGACGTAATACCCGGAGGCGGAGGCGGAGGCGGAGGCGGAGGGATGATGGTGATGACGACGATGATGATAAGGATGATGAGGCTGATGAGGGAGATGATGATGCGGATGGTAGGGATTGTGAGAAGGAGGAGGATCAGGAGGAGGATAGTGATGATGATGATGATGATGATGATGATGATGCTGATGATGATGATGATGATGATGATGATGATGATGATGATGATGATGATGATGATGATGGTCGTGGTGGTGATTGTGTTGCTGATGACGACGATGATGATGTTGCCGACGATTTATGTTGCTGTTTCATGATGATGCAAATCATGCTGCTGCTGCCGCCAGTCATGATGATGATGGTGACGGTGATGGTGATGATGCTGGTTGTGATGGTAGTGGTGGTGATGATGGTGATGACGATGATGATGATGCGGATGATGATGCTAATGATGATGCTAATGATGATGACGATGATGATGACGATGATGATTAGGATGATGATGAGGATGATGATGAGGATGATGATGATGACGATGATGATGATGATGACGATGATGACGACAATGACGATGATGATGATGCTGATGATGATGACGATGATGATGATGATGGTGCTCATGGTGATGATGACGCTGATGATTATGATACATTGGAGCAGGAGGAGAGTTATCATGGGACCAGGGATGATGAGGAGAAAGAACAGGACGAGGACGAGGACGGGGACGACGTGGACGGGGTGGGGGAGGTGCGCCGACGGGGAGAGGGAGACTGGAAGAGGAGCAGGAGGACACGAGACAGAGTCGGACCGAGGTGTAAGATCGAGGTCGGTTAGGGGAGGGTGCTCTACTGTTCTTCGTGCTCGGTGGATGTCACTGTGCACCTCGGGGAGGGTACCCTTGGAGATGTTCTGTTTGTTTTGGCCGACGGAGGGCCTCATGGTCTGGAGGGAGTTTCTCCTGCCTGAGGTCCGGCTGTGGAATGGCTTTGGGGCGCCTCAGCCCCGCTGGTGGGCCCAGCTTCCTGGAGACGCCACCCTGGCAGGGCAGGGGGGCGGCAGAGGAAGGACGAGGACATCCTCCGATATGATGTTTTTTTTTTTTGGGGGGGGGGGGGGCCTGGGGGTCGAAACGTGTGCGCATCATCCTTATGTGCCAGCGGAGGCTGCAGCCCGAGCTGCCTCCTCCTTAGCCCGCACATGCAGGCTTAAAGCACTCATGCCCTCAGTCTGGACAAGGCCAGTCGCTGCAAGTTGCAGCGTAACCTCGTCTGGGATGCTGCCAATCGGCGACCCAAAGCTCCCGACCGCTTCCCCGGGGGTAGCTTCGCGTCCCAGATCCACTTCTGGCGGCCCAGGGCCCCGAAGAAACGCCACCCCTGGAGGACGAGTGAGGGAGAACCGTTGAGACATCAGCATGACCCAACCATATCCGCACCATGTGCGCCGCGTCGGTGCCCCAGTGGCGACGCGCGCGCTCAGAAGTGACAATGTAGGATCTGTCAGGTGGCTGGGGCTTTGTGGCTATGGCGCCTGGATAACGATATGCTGTGAGATGTTTGTGCTAGATGTTCGGTTCGGACCTGCGCCTTGTGGTTGTGCTGGGGTGCGGTTTGCGATTGGCGCCGTTGTGGCCTGGGGGGCACGACACTGCATTGTCTTCGTCGGGCCTCCTCGGGGCGCACCGGCGGAGAACTCTATCGAGGTCCCCGCCCACCCCCAGGGTGTCCCCCAGGGTGCCGGGTGCAAAGCGCACCCGGACCCTTTGCAAACCGCACCCGTCGGAGTCGCCGACTCCAAGGGGGCGCAAAGTGTTAGTGTGTGCTTCAGGTCTGGGGAGCAGCGGGAGCAGGAGGAGGCCCCAGGCCACGAACACGCCCCCCCCCCCCTCCGCCCCCCCCACCCCTTCGAGGCCGAGATGAGGGAGGCCCGTCGCGACAGAACAAGTCGTGTCGTCGGAGGCCTGGGGGTCAAGGGGCCCGATCCTCGAACCGCCATCCTCGAACCTCGATTCGCTGACTCGAGATGCCAACTTAGCCTGCCCTCTGCCCACCAGCTCTCCGCGACGGCCCTCGGGGAGGCGAGGAGCGAGGAGGGTGCCCGTACCCGTGCCCGGGCGCCCGCCGGTTGCTGTCCGCGGAGGCGGAGAAGGAGGAGGAGAAGGCGGAGTCGGACCGCCGCTTCGAGGAGTCCGGGGAGTACGACACACAGGAGCGCCGATTGGCAATTATCCGCGGACGACTTGTGTGCACCGTACTGCGCTGGTGTTTCCCGAGGCGTCGTCGATTCTCGACCTAGGACTGGTAGGGTACACAGTTTTTCGGCTCCCAGAGCCGACAGCTATGCACCGTACACCGTTGGAGCGTGGCCTGGACGGTGTCCAGACAATGTTCCAGACATGGTACGGTGCATGGGAGCCGTTCTCGTAACATACGATCGAAATGAGCAATTGCTCGAAGAAGACCAAGTTGCATAAACATAGAAGCTTTCGACGGTCCGAGCGGATTTCTTGGATCTGCGCTGGGCCTTCCTGGCGGCGCCTCTGGCGGCGCCCCTGGCGCGTTCCGCTTGGATTGGGCCTTCTCGGGCGCCTCTTGTGCTGTCCTGGGGCCCTCTGGTCCGTTTGGGGGCCCTCTTGCAAAAGGCCGGGATTGGAAAACACAATCCGGCAGACGTTGGATTTTAGACTTTGCAGGCGGCGCGCACAAGAGAGTGGCAGCCTTCTGAGAACGTGGAGGTCTTGTCAGAACATGTCGGAATCATTTTCAGAAGCCTCCCGTCCCCTCCAAGAGGGCCCCGGCCTCTAAAAGAATTCCCCAGTCTTCTTAGAACGCCTTCCCTTTCGCCCGGCGGCGAAATCCGAACCCCACCCTCGCCGATCTGCGGATTCTGGCAAACTGATGGGCAGCGGGGGTAGGGTGCGGCATTCGAGCACGTGGCGAGATCCGCGTCCCAATCCCACCCCCCATCGCGTCAGGAGAGTCGATGGTTGGTGGGGGTAGGTTCTGGATGTCGCCACTCACATACACCACCACGCTTGACCATGCATCGTTGTGGTGGTCCATGGATGCCTCTTGCGTGCATCAGGGCGACCTAGGTGACTCGACTCGGTGGCTCCGTGGGGGTCCCGGCCTCTCGTGCCTCGCCCCCCCCCCACTCCCCTTCGGCGCCCCCCCCCCTTCGGGGCCCCTCGCGGGCCCGGACGCTGCCAAGCTGCCCGTCGGGTGCTGCCAGGAGTGCCCCTGGCCCAGGGTGCCCTCGGGATGTCCAAGGCAAGGGGGCTCCCCCTTGGCCCCGCTCGGGTCCCCGCGGCGCCTCACTCCGCAGGACCCACCGGCAGCCTTCGAGAGTGGCGACGACGTCGCAGATCGCAGCCCCCCCCCCCCCCCCCCCAGGGACGGCGAGGTCCCGCGCCCCAGGGGCTCCAAGCTTGAGCGCAGTGGCTGGGGGCACCCCGGGCCAGGGGCACCTTGATATGGCGGCCTCGTGGTGCGAGCCGCCGGGCCGTGCGCCACCCTCGCGCACGCGCGCGCGCGGGCCGATCCAGGAGCGCTACAAGCGGGTGGGCAACCCGATCGCGTGGGCGAACCCGACAGGCTCGGGGGGCGCACGCCGGATGGGGCGCAGTCGTCGGCGCCCTCGCCGTCGGAGTCGTCGTCTTCGGCGTCGTCGTCGGCAGCGGCGGCGGCACTGTCGTCGGAGGCATCGTCGTCGTCAGGGCCCGTCATGGCGGTGTTCGACCAGGGATTGCCGTCAGGGTCGTTGTGGTGGTGGTGGCCGTCGACAGGAGGAGGAGTAGGAGGAGGATGAGGACGAGGAGGAGGAGTAGGAGGAGGAGGAGGAGGAGGAGGAGGAGGAGGAGGAGGAGGAGGAGGATGACGGACCAGTGTAAACCCAAGATTCATCAACGATGTTGCAAGAACCCCTCCCTCGAAGTTCCTTCTGTATAGGCTCCGACACGGATTCATTGTCACTGAGGGACATGCCCCGTTGGAAGACAACCGATTGAAAATTCGTAAGTGTGCCAGAACGCCATTCCTGGGACTTCAACGCCGCGAATCACCGCTACTGTTGCGTCTTGACAATCCTTAACTGCGCTAGAACAATTTTCCTGGGACTTCAACACTGCGAATCAACGTGACTGTTTGGCCCTGACATTCCGACATCTTGCCAAAACACCCTTTCTGGGACGTTAACCGTGCGACCATTGGAAAGGGCTTGCGGCCGGTGCCGCCGACCCTGAAGAAGACGAAAATGAGGAGGACGACAAAGACGAGGATGAAGATCAGGAGTAGGAGGACGCGGGGGACGCTGTGGAGCAGCAGGAGGAAGAGGTGGTGAGGGAGGAGGATGCGGAGGAGGATTAGAAGGGGAAGCGGGGGCAGGGGGAAGGACGGGGAGGGGAATGAACAGAAGGAGGACGAGGAGAATTGGAGTGGGGGAAAGAGCACAGGAGGAGGACGGGGAGGAGGGTGACGAGGAAGGAGCGGGGATGTGTCAGCATGGGGAGGAGGAGGTCTAGGAGGCCCCCGGGGGCCGCGGTCCCGCCCTTCGGAACCCGCGGAGACGAAGCTGGCGCTCGCGCGCGCGTTGCGTTTTCGTGTGTGTCTGTCTGTCTGTGTGTGTGTGCGTGTGCGAATGTGTGTCTATGTATATGTGTGTGTGTGTGGTTTGCTGCCTGTCCGCCTTGCTGTTCCCCCTGTGTCTACTGGTCGGCCCGGGTTTCCGCACGCTGCCTCGGTTTTTCCTTCCTGGTTGGCTGCCGTTGCCGCCCTCCTGCTGCGCACCGCTTTGTGATTCGGCTTGCCAGTGTCGCTCTGCTTCTCCCTGTCCTCGTTTCCCACTCTTTCCCCCTCTTTCACTCTCGTGTCGTCCCTCGCGAGTGTTGCTGTCGATCCCCTACGGGTGGATGCAGCCTCTCCCCGCTGTCTGAGCTGGCCTGGCCAGCGCTCTCCCGCCTGACTTGATTTACGCCGCGCCGCCGCGCGCGTGGTCGCGACGCCAGGGGTGTGTTCGTGCGTGTGTGCGTGAGTGTCTGTCTTTGCCGCTCCGGCTCTGTCTCTCGGCGTGTGGGTCGTCGTTTGCCCAGTCCACCTGGCTTGGCCTACTGGTGGTGTTCTCCGCTTTTATGCTGCCTGTCCTGCCCGTGCGCGTCTCTGGGGAGGTATCGCTCTGTCACGCAATTTATAAAGTCAGCCAATTCGGTGCAAGTGCGTCCCGTTGCATCGCGCCCTCGAATGCACTCTTCTGGCGCGTCGGAGGAAAAGCGTGTGTGTGTGTGTATGTGTGTGTATGCTGTGTGTGTGTGGTGTTGTGCGCATTTTTTCGACAGCGTCCGACTTTCTA
>CAUYUJ010021697.1:55545-90545 GCA_963575745.1 Prorocentrum cordatum | reverse complement strand
GAGGTTCCTGAGAGATTCCATAGCGGTTCCTTAGAGGTTCTTTGGAGGCTCCTTAGAGCTTTCTTAGAGGCTTTTTTTGAGGCTCCTTAGAGGCTCCTTAGAGGCTCCTCAGGGGCTGCTTAGAGGTTCCTTAGAGGTTCCTTAGAGGCTCCGTAGAGGCTCCTGATAGGCTCCTCAGGGGCTTCCTAGACTCTCCTGAGACGCTCCTTAGAGGTTCCTTAGAGAGGTTCCTTAGAGGCACCTTCAAGGCTCCTTAGAGGCTCTTTAGAGGCTCCTTAGGATTTCTGGTGGATTGCTTGAAGATCCCTCCCTGTCGGATTTCCTGTAAATTTCTGAGACAACCATGGGACCCTTGAAGAATTCATGAAGGTCAGACAGGGCAGTCGGCAGTATGGATTCCGAGTGGATTCTGTATGGATTTTTCCATACAGAGCGTGGTGGATTTGCGCGTGGATTTTGCGGCACGAGCCGTATAGCATAAAACAACAAAATTTGGCATGGAGTCCTGCGTGGATTCGGCAGAGCGGCGTCGGCTTCGCGCGTGAGTGGAGGAGGGTTACTGATGGCTCGCACTGGCTGCCTTGCTGTGAACTGGGAGGAACCGGGGGCAGCGCCAGCTTCACGGCAGGCACTCCCGCGGGCAAGTTGGTCTCGTTGCAGAGAGAAGCTTCCTGATGCGGTGGCGGAGTGGGCGCGCCCTGGGCAGGGGCGCTGAAGACAGCGAGGGTGGAGCCTTCGGGCGCCGAGTGCATTGATTCCGGCAGCTGTGGGTCTCGCAAATTGCTGATGTTCACCGACTCCAGGTAGCCAAGCAGGACGTCCTGGCTGGATCGCGTCCCTTCCGGTTGGCGCGCGGATCGTGTGACTGCCAGTGGTTGTCCCATGCGGCGGCCATGCCGTGGCCCCCGGGGGTGGCGCGGCGCCGCTGGCTACGTAAGTGGCTCACCAGCTGGGCCAGGGCGGCGTGCCTGCCGCCCCATTGAATGCCATCCCGAGTCCCAGACTGGGGGGTCTGTATCGCCGTACGTGGTCGCGAGGAAATCCTTGCAGCTGGCCTCGGTCCATGCCCTCGGGTCACCAGGGGCCCCTGATTCGATGAGGGCGGCGGCGCGATGGTCAGCGGCACAGGTCTTCCATGCCTCGTCGATCTGGGGGGATAGGGGGCGGGCATATGTAACCATGATGTGTGCGATACTGTTGTCAGCCTTCCCCTCGGCCTGTAGCGGGTCGATGCGTCCCGCTGCTTCCAGCTCTGCAATATTCCTCACCCTGGGAGCTGGGCAAGCGGGGGGGGCGATGTCGGGGAGGCTGTCCAGAAGGCTGTTGACAAGCCGGGGAGGCTGGACAGTCGGCCTGGGCTGCGACCCGCCGGGCCTCTCCTCCGCCGGCGCAGGGCGGCCAGTTGCGAGTGGCTGCGGTGCCGCAAGGCCGCGACTGTCAGGCGGGCCGCGCGTCAGAGACGGCGGCCTCGGACTGAGGCGGGGCGGAGGCGCGGAGGAGCGGCTGGAGCTGGGGCTGCCGCCGATGCTGGAGGGGCGCCCCCTGCGAGGATTTCGCCCGGCTGTCGGGGAAGCGGCTGGGCGTGGTCCGTCGACGCGCTCGGCGGCGCGGTGGCCTTGGGGTTCGTTTCCGGCTTGGGCTTCTGGAGTTGCTCGGGCGCCGGCGGCGGGCTGGGCCGTGGTTCTGCGGGCGCCTGCGCCGGGCCCGCGGCTGCGTCGGCTGCAGTCGGGGGGCGGGCGGTTTCGAGCCGTGGCGTGAGCTGGCAGCTCCCGCGCCAACGTCCCCGGGGGGCGCTGCTGGCGGCGGGGTTGGAGAACAGGTCGAGCGGATCGGTAGACTGGCGAGGGGCCTCCAGTGGGGGCCCCTTCGGCTCGCGTGGAGAGGGGATGCGGCTGAAGGGCCGCGCCAGGGACGTCGGTTGCGGGGCGGATAGGGGCAGCTTCTTCTCCCGCTTGGGGGCGACGCGGGGAAACACCAGAACGCCGTCCCGCTCAAGGATGACCTTGACGCGACTGGGGCGGGCATCCCGCAGGTGCGCGAGGCAGTCGGAGTACTGCCAGGTGGCGTTCCGCTGCTTGTTGGCAAAAAGCTGTGCACGTTCGGGCAAGGTTTGGAGGCCGTGAACGCTGGCCCCTGGGGCCTCGTTCCCCTGTCGGAGAATGAAGGCCCCCAGCGGGGCTTCCCCGCATGCCCATTGGCGTGGGGGGACGCTGCAGGGGCAGCGGTCGCACAGACACCTTCAGAGGCCGCCCTCGGTGTCCTTGCCAAAATGCATCGTCCGTGGTACGGAGCAGGAGAATGGGTAGCGTTGGTGCAGGCGGGGTTGTGGGGACCCTCTGGCACCAGAAGCAAGGGAGAAAGGGGGGTGTCGGCGTCTGGACGGTCCAAGGGAGGGCCAGCGGGAAGGGGTTCTGGTGCGCGTCTGTAGGGGGCCACAGGCGACCCCTACCCCTACCCCTACCCCCCACGATTTCTGAGGGGGAGGGTGGGGTTCACTTCGACCGGGAGCTCCCGAGCGATGTGAACCCCACCCTCCTCCTCAGAAATCGTGGGGGGTAGGGGTAGGGTTCGCCTGTGGCACCCTAGCCTGGGCGCAACGGGCTTGGCGCATCCGAGACTGGCGTGGTGCGCTGCCATTTTGTCGCCCGTGGGCACGGGGAGGCCCTCGGAGGTGAGGTCCGCCCGCCAGCAGGCGTCGCAGCGCCATCGGCAGTCTTGTCCCTGTCTGTGGCATTCCAGCCAGCTGGCGGCCACCGTATTCCTGATGCTGGAGTCAGCCCATGTGCCTCCGCTGTCTTTGCGTCGGTCGAGAGGGCCCTGTCCGCAGTGGCCACAAAAGATGCACGGGGACTGCGCGGCGGCGTGGAAGCGGTTGTCGCCTGCCTTCAGGAGTGGCGGGGGCAGGTCGGCGTCCGGGAGCGAGCCGGAGGGGTGGGGCCAGATGACGGTCCTTGCCTGATCCGGGTAGTCCGCTTCCGAGGTAGTGGGGAGCAAAGGGGACATGGTCCTCCGGGAGAAGGCCGAGCGTTGTGCCAAGCAGTGCCTCTGAGAGGGCGCAGATGGCGCACTTGTGCGACCGCAGGCAGGAAAGGTCGGCTGGGGACGCGAGGAGGCCGCATGCCTCGAACATGTGCTTCAAAGGGAAGTCGCCTGCGGGCGGCCGCCTTCTTTAGTAGTAGTAGTAGTAGTCGTAGTAGTAGTAGTAGTAGTAGTAGTAGTAGTAGTAGTAGTAGTAGTAGTAGTAGTAGTAGTAGTAGTAGTATTCGTAGTATTCGTAGTATTCGTAGTAGTAGTAGTAGTAGTAGTAGTAGTAGTAGTAGTAGTAGTAGTAGTAGTAGTAGTAGTAGTAGTAGTAGTAGTAGTAGTAGTAGTAGTAGTAGTAGTAGTAGTAGTAGTATTCGTAGTAGTAGTCGTAGTAGTAGTAGTAGTAGTAGTAGTAGTAGTAGTAGTAGTATTCGTAGTAGTAGTAGTAGTAGTAGTAGTAGTAGTAGTAGTAGTAGTAGTCGTGGCCAGGTCGCCAGGTCAGGGTGGCGATGGGCAACGGTGACCAGCTTAGAGCATGTCCTTTTGAAGGTTTCGAGGTGGCCGTGGAGCATGCGGAAATCCTCGTCTCCGAGACTGCGTGCTCCACCGAAGCTATCGCGAACGGAGAGGCGCGCCTCGCACACGCACAAGCACACATACACACGCGCACACACAAACACATACAAACACAAACACAATCCGCAAGCACATGCACACACGCAAACAACACACGACACACACAGCAAACCACACATGTATATATATCCATATGAACGTATGAGGTATGATCGGACGCCGTATGAACAGCATATCGTTATGACATGCGATGCACCGGTTTATATGTACTGTGATGTAATGTGATGTGATGTAATGTAATGTAATGCAATTCAACGCAATGCAATGTAATGTAAGGTAATGCAATGTGATGTAGCGTAATGTAATCTAATGTAATGTGATGCATGTCTGTGTATGTATGTTTGTATGTATGTATGTACTTGTTCATGTATGTACGCATGTATTTATGCATGCATGCATGCATGTATGTATGTATGTATCTGTGTATGTGTGTATGTATGTATGAATGCATGCATGCATGCATGTATGTATGTATGCATGCATGTATGTATCTATGTATCCACGCATATTCGTGTATGTATGTATGTATGTATGTATGTATAGATATATGTATGTATGTATGTATGTTTATATGTCTGTATGTCTGTATGTCTGGATGTCTGTATGTATGTATATATATATATGTATATATGTGCGTATTTATGTATGTATGTATGCATGTACATATGTATGTATGTATGCATGCATGTATGTATGTATGTATGTATGTATGTATGTATGACTGTCTGACTGTATGACTGTATGTATGCATGTATGTATGTATGCACGTACGTTTTTTTGTTTGTACGTATGCATATATGTATGTATGTATCTATATGTATATATGTATGTATGTATGCATGCATGTATGCATGTATGCATGTATGCATGTATGCATGTCTGTCTGTCTGTCTGTCTGTCTGTATGTATGTATGTATGTATGTATGTATGTATGTATATATGTATATATGTGTGTATGTATATGTCGCAGGAACCAATCGAGTAGGGCATGGTATGTTTGGAAGCGATGGGTTATGATAGGGCGCAAGCAATCAATCGAGCAAGCTGACAGGCAGGCAGACCGGCAAGCAAGCACAACAGCAAGGAGACAAGCAATCAACACACAGTCGTATTCAACATCCAAGGCAGTGCAAGCTGAGCCTTTCAGGGGCGAGTGGGTGCCATGGGCCAGCTTTCAACGCAATGCTCTAGGAACTCTAATAACAAACCTAGTTGGATAACATAGGCGGAGGATGGGGAACGAGATGGGCATGACGGCGGTGGGATCCTCATGCGATCGCCGGCCCTTCGTGTTGGGGCCTGGTGGCTACTGCTCCTCTGCTTGAACAGCAGGAGGAAGAACCTGAAGAAAGAGCGAGAGGAGGAGCTGCAGCAGAACATGGACATTCAGGCCTGCTGCCTCTTCCTCTCGCGCGCGCGCAGGGCGGGCGGGGGGGAAGGGAAGGCTGGAAGGGGGGTCGAACAGCGGGGCAGGGGCTGGACAGGGCTCATTTCGCTCCCCCCGATTCGATTCGATTCGATTTCGATGGACTCCGATTCCGATTCGACTCGACTCCGGATTCTGGTCTGGGCTCCGATTTCTCAATGGGGGCCTGCTAGCTTGCCGATTCCGATTCGACTTTTCCCGACTCGGCGGCCGATTTCCGCCGATCCGATTCATTGCGATCGCCGATCCGACTTATCGATTCGATTCTGGGCTTTCCTGGCTGGAGGATCGGCGCACGGGGTCCGGAGCATCGTGGGCGGAGAAGGGGATGATGTCCGGAACGCAGGGATGCAGCCTCCCCCCGCTTTTCCCTGGAGGCGTGGCCAGGGATCCCTGGCGGCCCCTAGAGGTCTCTGGAGATTCTTGGGCTCACGCCACACCGCCGACCCCTTGGGGAACTCGCGGCTGGCGCTTTTGGGGAGCTTTTCGGTGCCCTATTGGGCGTTTCATGGGGGCCTCTGGGGGGCCTCTTGGGGCTTCGTGGAGGGTTCTCACGGGTCTCGGGGGGCCTAGGGCTCGAAATGCAGGCTCGGGTTCCCCTCCGGGGCCGTTCCTGCGGCGGTCTAGGAGCTCTTTTGGGCCATGCTGGAGGCCTTGAGTCCGTTTCGAGGGCCATGTGGGGGCTCTCTTTGCCTGTTTAGGGACCCTCTTGGATGCCGCTGGGGCCGTTTGGGGGGATCATTGGAGCCTCTTGGGCCGTCGTGGAGCGTCGGGAAACCGAAACTTCTGGACAAAACAATACATGTTGGCTCGTGGGGCCCTCCTGGGAGGGCTCTTGGAGGCGTCTTGGGGCGTGTTGGGGGCGTCTTGGGCTGTCTGGGTGCTACTTCGCTGTCCTGGAGGAGCCGTCGGCGACTGGTGGCCCTCTGACAGTCTTGGGGGCCTCGTGGGGCTTCTGGGCTGGTTATGGGAGCCTCTATCCTCCCATGATGCGGTGAGGCCGGGCCCGGGGGATCCAGGCGGACCCCCCTCCCTCCGAATCGGCCGAACTCCAAACAAGCCCCGATATGACCCAAAGAGCGCCCTCGATATTCCTCAAAGTGCGAATTTCGCTCGATACATCCTAAACACATGAATCGTTCGCAACACCGTCATTCACAACAAGCAAGCTTTTCGCTTGAGACATCCACCAGAAAATGAGAACCGCGAATTTAACAAACGTATGGAAATGGTGATCTCGCCTGAGACATGCTCGAAATAATGATGACATATTGAAAAGGCTGATTTAAGACCATGCGTGGTAAAAGTGAGCTTTCCGCTTGAGACATCTTCAGGAAATGGACAGGATCACGGCAGGAACACACAGGAGCACGGTTCAACCCAAAAGACACACGGGAGCACAGCAGAACAAACAGGAGCACAGCAGAACACACAGGAGCACGGCAGAACACACAGGAGCACGAGGAGCATGACAGAACACAAATAATACATATGAGCACGGCAGAACAGGCAGAAGCACGGCAGAACACACAGGTGCACGGCAGAACACGTAAAACACACAGGGACACGGCAGAACGCACAGGAGCAGGAGCACGGTAGAACACACAGGAACACGGCAGAACACGCAGGAGCATGGCAGACCACCCAGAACATCTAGTCACACCACCGCATCCACGGGCACACGCACAGAAACACACGCACACAGGCACACGCACACGCACACGCGCACGCACACACGCACACACACACACACGCACACACACAGAGAGGCAACATGCGTTCACGCAAACCGCAGGAGCACGGCAGAGCAGCACGGCAAACAACACAGCAGTGCCGCAGACCACCACGCACGGACGCACATGCGCATATTCCACGCACGCACGCGCACGCGCAAACGCACGCACGCCACGACATCTGTATCTGCGCGGCAGACCAACAGGAGAGCATACTTCATTTACCTAGCCGACAAAAGTGACGCTTCCCGTGCCTGTCTGGTTAGGTTCTTCAACATAGCGATTTCGCCTGATACACCCTCACAAAACTGAGATCTTCGCGTCATCGCGTTTGACAGAAACAAGCGTTTCGCTCGAGACATCCTCGAACAGTTGATCGCCGCGAAATTCATTCATAAGTTACCAATTGGCGTTTCGCCTGGGACATCCTAGCCACAATGAGATGTCGCCGGCGGACTACGACTACACATGATGTTGCAAATCATTTTTTCGTTAGGGCCATCCTCAGAAAATGAGTGGCAACACGGCGGACCAGAAAAAAAAGCACGGCAGACAATGCGTATTTCGTTGGGGACATCCTCAAACAAATGACATGCTCCCAACATCGTCACGACATCGTTCTTGAACATCTTCATAATGAAGACATGTGAGCCCTAAAAGGACCCATATACGGCTCCAAGAACGCCCTGAAAACTGGTGAACATGTCAATTTCGTTAGGGGCATCATCGAACAGTGAAGAATCCACTATCATTGGTTTGAAAGCTGCTGTTCTAACATCGTCTTCGACTCGCTCCTGAAATGCCTTCCAGACGACCCACGCCAGCCTTTTAAACATGACGATTTCGCTGGGGACATCCTCACAGCAAATCTGTGTGTGACATCGCAGTGGCTACATTTTTTAAGGCATCGAGACGGCCCCAAACGAGCCCCACACGAGGCCCAATATGACTCCAAGAGCGCCCTCGAGATTCCTCCAAATGCACATTGCGCTTGAAACATCCTCAAACAATTACGTTGTTCGCAACATCGCCTTTTACAACAACAGGTGTTTCGCTTAATGAAAGTCGCGAAGTTGGCACACCTATGGAAATGGGGTTATCCCTGAGACATCCTCGAAACACCGAGATAGTGAAAAGGCTGATTTTAAACAGTGCATGTTAAACTTAAACTTTTCGCCTGATACATCTTCGGGACATGGGCAGGATCACGGCAGACCAGCACGCAGAAACACGGCAGACATCGCGGGAGCACGGCAGACCACACAAGAGCACGGCAGAACACACAGGAGCATCCGTAGCCGTTTGGGCTCAAGGCCATGGAGCACCCGACGACCGCGAGTCGTCCGCCTTTGTGCTCCCTGTCTTCGCGGCGTGGGGGCGCGGGCCGTCAGCCTGCGCAGCCTTGGCCATGGCGCGTTCCTCGCGAGGCGGCAGCTGTGGCAAGCGCAGCAGGCCATACTGGATGTGCAGCTGCGGTGGTTGGAACTGGGACTGGCGCTCCAAGTGTTTCAGCTGTGGGTATGCCGCACCGCCCTGGGCGCTGGGATCGCCCCCCGCCATGGCGAAGCCCAAGGCCGACAAGGACGGCTGGGTGGACCAGCCACGCGGGCGCCGAGCTCAGCGGCAGGGCCGCAGTGCAGCCTCGCGTGCGGCATCCACCAGGTCGCAGACCTCGGCTTCAGCGGCGAGCGGGGCGCCCAGCGGCGGTGGCGTCACGGCGATCGAGAGGCTGCAGGCAACGGTCGAGCAGCTGGAGGCGCTGCAGGCGGGGCCGCCCGACGGCGTCGACAGCTGCTTCACCGACGTCGTGGCCAACCAGCTGGAGGCGAAGCGGGCAGGGCCCTGCGGGAGGCAGCGGAGCAAAAGGCCTCCACCATGCCGCGGTCGACTCTGCTGCACAAGGAGGCAAGCGCCATCAGCAAGGCGGAGAAGCGGCTCCGCTCGGCCCGCCAGGCCCTTGAGCAGAAGCAGACTGCGCGGGACCTCGCGGAGGTCCAGCTCCAGAAGGGCCAGGAGGAGCTCGCGGCGCTCGACGGCGAGGTGGAGGAGGCCAGCAGGGCGCTCCAGGTCCTCGAGGAAGCAGCCCGTGAGGAGGCAGAGGCGCGGCAGCGCCAACGCGCAGCCGAGTGGGCTGGGGCCAGCCAGGTACCAGGGCTCCTCACGCAGCTGGACAAGCTGCCAGAAGCTTGGGGCTCCAGCAACTTCGAGGTGGCATGGGCAGCCATTCGCACCCAGATGGAGGCGGTGCGGGCGCAGCTCGCAGGGCCCCCGTCGGCCCCCAAGCGAGCGCAGTGGGCTGAGTCCTGCCCCATGGACGAGATCAGCAGCGACGATGGCGATCTCGCAGGCAGCAGAGGCCCCTGGCAGCCGCAGCCCGCCGCGGACCGTGGCCAAGCAGAGCGGCATGGCAGCGCGCATGGCGAGTGGCCGCAGGTGTCCCCGGCATGCAAGCGGGAGCTGGCTGCTGAGGCTGCGGACCTGGCCCCTCTGGCTGCTCGTCCTGCTGGCCGCGCAGCTGGGAGCCGCGACGGAGGATCACAGCCGGGGCGGACGAGCGCGCGGCGAGGCCAGTGCGGCGGGGCCACGCCTGCACGTGTGCAGCAGTCCCGAGGTTGCCCGCTTTGGCAGCAAGCGGCCTCGCGACCTCGGGAGCGAGCCTGCCCCGCCGGCACCGGGCCAGGCCACGGCGGCGGCTCAGGGCGTCCGCTGCGGGCTGGAGGTACTTGGGGTATACGGCGACGCCAGGAGGTGGAGCATGGAGGTGATCGAGGCCTCCGTCAGTCGGCACGGAGCCAAGCCCCACTTGGTGCGGCTCCAGGAGGCCTGCGTCGCCCCGCGCCGCCCAGAGGAGGCCAGAAGGGGCTACGCGCCGCATGGAGCGCGCGGTCTTCCTCCACCCGTTCGCGCCCTCGGACATTGAGGGCCCACTGGTGCAGTCAGACAGCGTCGCGGCTTTGGTTTGCAGCGCCTTGCGGGCAGCGGAGGTAGCATGGCAGGTCCCGAGCGACTTCAAGCATCGCATGCTAGAGGTCGCTGTGTCCACCGCATCAGGCCTGGGGCGGCTGGCCTGCTCGCAGATGCGCGGCCTGGACCTCCTGGCAGCCTATGAGGTGCAGCCCCAGCCCCTGGGCGCCCAGGCAGCCATGATGGTCTTCGTTCCCAAGTCGGATGGAGAAGTTCGACCGATCGCGTTCGTCCCACTGCTCATGCGCATCTGGAGCCGCCTGAGGCAGCCTATCGGCGCGCTGTGGGAGGCGGAGCACGACCGCTGCTGCCTTGGGGGTAAGGCGGACTGCGAGTACGAGAAGTCAGGTGGACTGCACAACGCATATGCCGCGTTAGCGCGTGAGAGCGGGTGTGCCTCCGCCAGCCTCTGCCCAGGCATCGCCAAGCTCTACGTGGACCTGTGGCACGACTTCCTGTGGCGGTGTGGAGTCGAGCATGGCTTCGACCAGCGGCTACTTCGAGGTCTGCTCGTGCTCTACCAGAGGCCGCGTATCCTCTGCTTCGTAGGCCTGGCCGCCGAGTCGTTCACCCCCCAACCAGGCAGCGCTGGGCTGGAAGTGGCTCGCCTCCTCCGTGATCAGCTTCTTCCCCTCAGTGCGGCCAAGACCACCTTCCTCGCCTCGAGCCCCAGCGGTGTGAGGCAGCTTGGCGAGTACTGGAAGGCGCAGTGCTGGACTTTATGTAAGACCGTGCAGGCCAGGGACCTCAGCACGGGTGCCACCGTCGCGAGGCAAGGAGTGCATGAGGGCCGAGTACGAGCTCCTGGAGCCCTACACCGTGCGCGCAGGCTGGGCTGCCTCCGTGCTGCGGGAGTGGAGCTGGACCTGATCCACAAGGCGGGCCCCGCGGCCTGCATGGGGCGGGGCCGCGCGGTCATGGGCATCGCGGACAGAGTGCTTCGCAGCTGGAGGCTTGCTGCAGGCCGCAGCGCAAGGGCGCCCCACCTTGGCGCGGCGCTAGGGCTGTGCATGAGCGGCGCCGAGCGGAGGCGCAGGCGTGACCTCGATCCAGCGGTCCTCTCCGCCAGCAGCGCGGTCCAGATGCTGGCGGGCCAGCGGCAGTCAGGCGAGCTGCCGCTCAGAATGTTGGCTCGGGGGCTGGAGGAGGCTGCATCAAGGAGCGCTAGTGCCGCCACTTGGAAGCGCCGTGCCTCGCCCATCGACGCAGTGGCGTGGACCCTGGCGCAGATTGATTGGCACTCCAAGTCGGAGCGGTGCCTGGTCGCGGATCGAGGCGACGAGCTCGATCCCATGCTCCTCGAGCTTCGAGAGGACACAGGCGCTGGCCTCGGAGCTCGGCAGGCCTCCGGCCGCCATGAGATGCGGGAGCTCAGCCGTGACCCCCCCATGCAGCGGCCGCCCTGCTCCAAGCGCGGCGAGTGCATGGTGCGGGGCGCTTGCTCGGGAGTGAAGCCTCGCCTGAAGGCGCGGGGCCCAGGCAGCAGGACCGACAAGTCTGGCAGGAACCTGCGCATCCCGCGGGGGAAGGGGCCCCATCTTGGGGGCTGGCCGAGAGCGGGCAGGCAGAGAGTGAAGGGAGAAGGCATCCCTGCGCTGCGCGCTCGAGGGCAAGTGCCAGGACGCGCCCAGGAGCGCTACCTGGAGTGGCTCGGCATCGAGGCGGTGCCGGCAGGAGGGCGAGAACAGGGCTCTTCGGCGCGCATGAGTTCAGCGAGGAGTGGCACGCCGCCGCGGCCAAACGGCGGGCGGGGCGCCCGTGAGCCGCTGGGGGCGCCGCCGTCTGGCGTATTGCGGCCGCCGTCCGAGAGTGAGTGATAGTTAGCATCGGTGAGGCTCGCGCTGTTGCTCCCTGTGGTGAGTAGGCCCGCGTAGCCCTCAGTGCTCTCTGGGGCTCGGCTTCTCTCGGGAACTCTGTCCCGTCTGGCCCTGCCCGTTTTTGTTTTGCGCGCCCCAGCGCCTTCGAGGCCCCGTCTTGAACCTTTAACCTTGAACGCGCAGGAGCATGGGGGAACCCGCAGAACACGCGGAAGCACGGCAGAACACATATGAGCACGGCACAACACGCAGCACGATGAGCACAGCACAACACACATAATACATAGGAGCACGGCAGAACACACAGGCGCTCCGACAGGAGCGCGGCAGATTACATAAAGCACATACGAGCACGGCAAACACACATACACAGAATACACAGGAGCACGGCGGAACACACAGGAGCACGGCGGACCACAGGAGCACGACAGAACACGCAAGAGCATGAGGAATACGGAAAACACAGAATGCATAGAAACACGGCAGATCACACAGGAGCTCCGCAGAACACACAGGAGCGCGACAGAACACACAGACCACACAGGAGCACGGAACACGCAGGAGCACGGCAGAACACACAGGAGCACGGCAGAACACATAGGAGCACGGCAGAACACACAGGAGCACGGCAGAGCACGCAGGAGCACGACATAACACGCACTAGTACGGCAGAACACGGGAGCTTGGCGGAACACGCAGGATCACGAGGCGCACGTCAGAACACACATAATATATAGGAGCACGGCAGAACACACAGGCGCTCCGACAGGAGCGCGGCAGATTACATAAAGCACATACGAGCACGGCAACACAAGCAGGAACACGGCAGAACACACAGAAACACGGCACAAAACGCAGGAGCACGGCAGCACATGTAGGAACACGGCAGAAAACGCAGGAGCACGGCAGAACACCCAGAACATCTATTCACACAGCCGCACGCTCAGGCACACGCACACAGGCACACGCACACACAGGCACACGCACACGCACACGCACACACAGACATAGACACATACACACTCACACACACGCACACACGCACACACAGGGAGGCAACATACGTTCACGCAGACCGCAGGAGCACGGCAGAGCAGCACGGCACAACACAGCAGTGCCGCAGACCACCACGCACGGATGCACATGCACATATTTCACGCACGCACGCGCACTCGCAAACGCACGCACACCACGACAGACTTGCGCAGCGCATGCTAGGACCGGAGGGTATATCATAAGCTCAGGACACACAAGGACGCTTCCCGTTCTTGTCCGGTCAGGTTCCTCAATATAGCGATATCGCCTGAGACATCCTCACACAACTGAGATCGTCGCGACATCGCGTTCAACAAAAACAAACGTTTCGCTCGAGGCATCCTCGAGCAACTGTTCGCCGCGAGACTTATTTATCTGCATAACAATGCGTTTCGCCTGAGACCTCCTAGCCAAAATGAGATGTCGACAGAGGTGTACGCCTACGTATGATGTTGAACATTACGTTTTCGCTAGGGACATCCGCAGACAAGGACCGGCAGCACGGCCGACCCGAAAAAAGGAGCACGGCAGAAAATTTGCAGTTCGTTGGGGATATCTTCAAACACATGAGATGTTTTCAGCATCGTCTTGACATTGTTCTTGAAGTGCTTCGGGATGAAGAAGCGAGAGCCCAAAAAGGACCCAAAGACGGCTCCAAGAGCGCCCTGAAGACTGCCGAAAATGACGATTTCGCTAGGGACATCCTCAACCAGTGAAAAATACAACAGCATAGGTTTGACAACTGCAGTTCTAACATCGTCTTGTAATCGCTCCTGAAATGACTTCCAGACGGCCCGAACCAGTCTTTTAAGCATGACGATTTCGCTGGGGACATCCTCACAAATATGTGTGTCACATCGCAGTGACATGTTTTTTTGGGCTCCGAGGCCGCCCCAACCGAGCCCCAAACGGTGCCCAATCTGATTCCAAGCGGGCTGTCGAGATTCCTCTACATGCGCATTTCGTTTGAGACATCCTCAAACAATTAAGTTGTTCGCATCATCGCAGTTTACAAAAACAGACGTTTCGTTTGAGACATCCACGAGAAAATGAAAGTCGCGAATTTAACACCTATGGAAAGCGGGCTCTCGCCTGAGACATCCACGAACAAATGATATATTGAAAAAGGTAGATTTAACACCATGCATGCCAACTTCAGCTTTTCGCCTGAGACATCTTCAGAACATGGGCAGGACCACGGCCGACCAACACGCAGACACGCGGCAGAACGCGCGGGAGCACGGCAGAAAACACAGGAGCACGGCAGAACACACAGGAGCACGGAATAACCCAAATAACACATCGGAACACGGCACAATTCACAGGAGCACGGTAGAACACGCAGAAGCACAGCAGAACACACATAATACATAGGAACACGGCAGGACCCTCAGGAACACGGCAAACAGACACAGAACACACACGAATTCGGCAGAACACAGGAGCACGGCAGAACACACAGGAGCACGGCAGAACACGCAGGAGCACAGCAGAACACACAGGAGCACGAGGAGCACAGCAGAACACACATAACATATAGGAGCACGGCAGAACACGCAGGAACACGGCAACCATACACGAAACACACAGGAGCACGGCAGAACACATAGGAACAAGGCAGAACACACAAGAGCACGGAATAACCCCAAAAACACATTGGAGCACGGCAGAACACATAGGAGCATGGCAGAGCACGCAGGAACACAGCAGAACATACATAATACATGGAGCACAGCAGAACACGCAGGAACACGGCAAACATACACAGAACACACATGAACTCGGCAGAACACAGGAGCATTGCAGAACACACAGGAACATGGCAGAACACGCAGGAGCACAGCAGAACGCACAGGAGCACGAGGAACACAGCAGAACACATAATACATAGGAGCACGGCAGAACACGCAGGAACACGGCAAACATACACAGAACACACAGGAGCACGGCAGAACACACATGAGCACGGCAGAACACACAGGAGCGCGGCAGAACACGCAGGAACACGAGGAGCACGGCATACCACATAATACATAGGAGCACGGCAGCACACATAGGAGCACGGCAGAACACATAGGAGCACAGCAGAACACATAGGAGCACGGCAGAACATACAGGAGCGCGACAGAACACACAAAACACATAGGAGCACGGCGGAACAAGCAGGAAGACGGCAGAACACACAGGAGTACGGCAGAACGCACAGGTGCACGGCAGAACACATAGGAGCACGGCAGAGCACGCAGGAGCTCGGCAGAACACGCGGCAGAACAAGCAGTAGCACGGCAGAGTTTTCACATGAGCACGGCAGACCACGCAGGAGCACGAGGCGCACGGCAGAACACACAGAATACATAGGAGCACGGCAGAACACACAGGAGCTCGGCAGAACACGCAAGAGCACGGCATATTACACAAAACACATACGAGCACGGCAAAACAAGCAGGAGCACGGCAGAACACACAGGAGCACGGCAGACCACACAGGGACCCGGCAGAACACAGAGGAGCACGGCAGAGCAGGACCATGGCAGAACACAGGAGCACGGCAGAACACCTAGGAGCACGGCGGAACACGCAGGAGTTTGGCAGAACACCCAGAACACCGATCTTTACAGCCGCACGCACAGGCACACGCACACAGACACACACACACACAGGCACACGCACACGCACACGCACACACACAGACACACAGACACGCACGCACACGCACACACGCACACACAGGGGGGCAACACGCGTTCGCGCAGACCGCAGGAGCACGGCGGAGCAGCCCGGCACAACACAGCAGTGCCGCAGACCACCACGCACGGACGCACGTGCACATACTCTACGCACGCACGCGCAGGCGCAAACGCACGCACACCACGACAGACTTGCGCAGCGCATACGAAGAACGTCGGATATCTCATAAGCCCAGGACGCAAAACGACGCTTCCCGTTCTTGTCCGGTCAAGTTTCCGTGGAGATTTCCAGAGATTCCCAGCGGCCCCGGGGAGGCTTCCAGCGTTCCCAGCGACTTCCAGGGGAGCAGTACGGGCCTCAAGCGTTACGAGTCGTCATTGTCGTCATCGTCGGCGTCGTCGTTCTTCCTCTCGTGCTTGCCCTGCTCTTCCCACTCTCTCATTCCTCCTTCTCTTTCTTTCCTCTCTCCTGCTCCTCCGATTTTTCCTCTTCCTTTCTGTTTTCTAGACCATGCGCCAGCGTAGACTATCGAGCCGTCGCGTCATGCCGCTAGTAGACCACGACCAAAGTTAGGCGAGGTGTTACCATCCTCCATCCTCCTCCTCCTCCCGAATATTGCGATGGGCAGAGCACATGTCCGCCCCTCCGCGGCCGCCGTTTCAGTTTCAAGGTCATTTCGCCAAGGAGGTGTGCACTAGCCTTCCTGGGTCTCGCGGACCTGCATGTTCTGGACCAACCTCGGAAGCCTGGCGGTGCTCAATCTCGCTGCGACTTCTGGAATCACTGCGTTCTCGACCTGGGTGATCCGCGGGGCCTTTTCCGAGGCCGCAGACTCTGTTCGGGTTGCAGGGCGTGCCGAGGTTCGTTGCCCCGAGTCAGGCCCTCAAGTCTGCAAGTGCCAGTGCGTGTGCGAGCAGCCTTCGACCAGAGGCACCTCCGGCATCGAGCTCTACTTCGGCGCGCTCCTGGGCTTAGTGTTCTCGAGTGTGCAGGTGCTGCTGGCGTGCTGCAGCAATGGCGCTTGTGGGCGCCGCGGCGCCAGGGGCTGAGCCGGGGCTGCTCCCGAAGGGAGCGGACGGGTGGCCGTTGCCGACGGGGCCTAGAGCGACCGGTATTCGGAGGGCGTTCGTGAAGTACGCGGGCGCGGGGGAGGAGTTGTTACACGAGCGACTGTTTCTCAGTGATATGACAGCTGGCCTGGTGACGTCAGCCAGCCCAGATTACGACGTGTATGATGAGGACAACAGTGGTGCTGCGACGTTTGAGCTGGTGATGCTCCTCGGTGGCAACGGGGAAATGCCGCTCGGGCTCGTGGGGGCTGCCCTGTGCCCCTTCCGAGCGGCGCCGACCGACGGCGAACTGCAGCAGCTCTTGGCGGAGGCCCAGGCGGTGGCTGCCTTTCGCCCCCCAGCGGTCGCAGCCGCCCCAGGGGCCGCCGCCGCCGCGCCCGTCGCGGGCGGTGCTGCGGCGGCTGCGGGCGCGGCCGCGGGCGGTGCCCGGGCCGCCGCGCCCAGCTGGGTGTTCGCCGAGCACGTCGAGGGGCACAGCATCGGTGAGATCTTGACGCTTGCGCCTGGTGCGGCGGTGGTGAATGACAGCGCGCTGATGGTGTTGGTTGGTATGGCCAACCCTCCGCCAGCGCTGGTCTGGCGCTTGAACAACTGCCAGGCCGAGATCGACAGCATCTGCGAGTCCAGAATCAAGCAGTGCTGGAGTGCCACCGCGACTACTGGCAATGGCCTGCAGCGGGCGACGACGCGCGCGCGCTGTCTGCGGCGTCTGGCGCCGACGGGCGGGGGAGGCGGGACTTCAGAAAGTCCGCGCAGGAGATGACCTCGACGGATTTCGACGACTTCCCGCTCGGTGGCCCGCGCGCGGCCGAGTGGCATTGCCGCGATACGATCAAGATGGTTGAGGGCCCTCGGGCCCGACGCTCTAGGCGGCTGATCGAGGCCCATATTCCTGACCGATGTCGCTCGATCCATGAGGGCGCCAAACTCGCGTTCATCCAGGAGCTCGCGGGTTTGCGCGACGGCCTCAACATCGCGAACTTGGCGCGCGTGGATGCGGCGGTCAGGCGGCGCCAGCTTATCGCCGAGGCGCGCCGCGCGAAGCCCTCGGCGCCGAGCTGCGATGGGGTCTCGCACTTCATGGGCGACGGTTTCTGGGCGGGCGGTGCGCTTGCGGCGCCCGCGCTTGCCTCGCGCGTCTCGGAGCGTCTCCGGGCCGAGGCGGCGATCGCAAAGGAGGAGCGGAAGGCGGCTGAGAATCGCGCGCTGCGCTCGGGGCCCAGAGGGGGAGGCCGCGTGGCGCTGAAGCCGGGGGGTCTTGAGTGGCCCGCCGTGAGCCTCGACGGCAATGAGCCTCTGCGGCGCCGAAAAGCCTGGTGGATGTGCTCGAGCCGCCAGGTCGACCTCTCGAGCTGTCGGGGGGGGGGCATCCCTTCGAGGCCGCGCGACATCTTCCCGCTGCCTCGCCTCGCCGTCCGGCCCCTGGACGGGAGAGGCCTGATGTGCCGCTCGACTGCGCGGCGTATCTCGCGCTGGTTGGCCGTCGTCAAGGCGGCCGACGTGTCGGTCGACGCCCTTGACTCCGTGTACTTCGGCGCCCAGGGCTGGCGTGCTCCGCCGGAGGCGAGTGGGCTAGTGGGTCTTCCACGGTGCCGGCGCGCTGTCCTCGCTCATTCGATTTCTCGCATCCAGGAGCTGGGCCACAAGCCCATGGGAGTCATCCGCCCGGGGGCCTTCGAGGAGCTCCGGGTTTCTAAGCGCTTGTGCGAGAGGGTACTTGGGCTCGCGTCCAGGGCCCCCTTGATCTCGCGAGATCCGTCGCTCCCCGAACCGGGGTGGCGCCCTGTAGATATGGTCCCAGCTTTGTCTGGAACGCTCCGCGAGTGCCCGACTGATTTTGAGCATCGAGTGCTCGTTGGGTTTGCGGCTTGGAGCGTCCTCCCCGACCAAAAGCGGCGCAAGCGCCACCTTGCTCTGGTCAGAGGCGAGACGGCTTCGGCGAGTTCGTCTCCGGGCTTACCTCTCGGGGCCTTGCGAGGTTCACCCGCCGCCTCGCCGCTAGGGTTGGGGCCTCTACTGTGCGTGGGAAGTCTGGAAAACAGCGTCTGGCCCTGGACTGTAGGCAATTCAATCTTCGTTTCGCCCCCCCCCCCCCCCCGCGCGCGGAGGGGGCTGCTCGGCAGTCTGCGCGAGCTAGAGATTCTTATTGGGCAGGCCCTGCATTGGACCGAAGCGGTTATTAGTTGCTACGCGTGGGCCCCCCCCAGGAATTGTGGGGTTTTTTGCTCTCGAGATAGATTTAGAGGTGGCCGATCTTATGATTGATTCTGGGGTGTCTTGGGAGCTACTCGACGGTTTCGACTTGTTTAACTGTCCTTCCCCTGGGGTTCATGCGGTCGTTCTGGCTAGTTCAAGAGTGCCATATTCAGGCGGCCATAGAAGAAGCCCCCAAGCGCGTGATCTTGGTCGACGGGCACGCGGCCCCCAGCGTCGGCGTTGAAAACGCGGTGCGCACGGGGTGCCGTGACACACTCAACGCGTTTTTTTTTTTTTTTTTTTTTTTTTTTTTTTTTTTTTTTTTTTTTTTTTTTTTTTTTTTTTTTTTTTTTTTTTTTTTTTTTTTTTTTTTTTCCCCCCTTCTTCTTCTTCGAGCGAGCGCTCTCGTCAGCTCCGCGGCGACGCGCGGTTGAGGATGGAGGAGGTCGGTTTCACGTGTCGCGACGTTTCTGGACCCGACCTCGTCGCCCGCGTGCCGCTTTCCGCACTCGGCGGTGGCCTCGGGGTTCGCGGGCCGACCCGGCGAATCTCTGGAAACTTATCTTGGTTTTCCAGCGGCTTTCTTCGGGGCCCGCGGTGCCTGGGAAGGCGGGGTGGTCGTTCGTTGCATCTACGTCGCTATGATGAACAGGGGTGCGCATCCAGCGTTGCGGCATCCGTGCGATTTCG
The DNA here is from genome assembly GCA_963575745.1 of Prorocentrum cordatum. Classification (NCBI taxonomy): domain Eukaryota; class Dinophyceae; order Prorocentrales; family Prorocentraceae; genus Prorocentrum; species Prorocentrum cordatum. Next base: position 71,266 of record CAUYUJ010021697.1, on the reverse strand, counting down.
CCGCGCAGAGTTGCGAGCCCGAGCGTCCCTGGCCGAGCTGCTGCAAAGAGTGTCGGATCGTCTCTGGCCATCCCCCGCTGCGCGTCGCCGCCCTCGGGCCCCCCTGGAACCAGACAGCGCCTGCGCTGGCGCCCCCCCCCGCTGGCCGCGGCATCGGTCAGCGCGACCTCGACCCCGACGTCGTGCGCGGCCTGGGCAATTGGAACGAGAGGTGGAGATTCAAAACGCTTTCTCCGGAGGAGTGGGCCCGCTGGTCCAGGGCCGTGGAATTGGGCCCTCTCGAAGACGTTCATTGCCGGGTGCAGGTCGCGTCGGGGCCCCCGGAGTTCTTCGGGGGGGGCTCTGGGGCGAGGCGGGGGGCCGGGGCTCTTTCGGGCGCCGCGAGGGCCCCGATTTCCTGGTGGTAGCTTCGGGTCTGCTTTAAGAAAACGATTGGGATGTGGCGTTGCGCGGTGGCTGGCGTTTTGAGGGGGAACACATCGCTGTTGGAGATGGCGGGGCGGTTGCCTTGGCCCTCGAGGGGCTCGCCCGAGCTGCTCGTGACTTCTCGCAGCGCCACGTGCTTCTGGTTGACAACGTGGGGTTATGTTTCGCTTTGGCTGAAGGGCGCGCTCGTTCATGTGATTTGCTCGGGGTCTGCCGGCGTGTTGGAGCTGCCAATAGTCGCCCCAGGCCGCGATGGATACCTAGCGAGCTCAATGTCTCGGGCGGTCTCTCGCGCCGGACAGGGGGCAGGACTGTCTCCGTCGGACCGGCCCTGCTGCCGCTGACGGGCGAGCTCAGGCAGCTGCCCGGGCCTGTGTCGAGGCAGAACGGCGGCGTCGCATCCTCGAGCTCGGGGCCGACATCTTCGCGGAGCCTCCGGGACCTGGGCGGCGGCGTGATGGTGTCTGGGGGCGTGGCCGCGACGGTGGGGCCCCGCTGCCTCGCGGCCCGCTCCTCTTCCGGCGCCCGGTCCGCGGGCGGCCCCGGCCAGCGGGGCGACGGGCGCGCTGGAACAGGCTTCGGGGGCGGAGGGCGGGCGTGGCGCTGGGCCCAAGTGCCCGCTGCTGGCTCGGCGCGGCAAGAAGTCGCGCTTGGAGGAGAGAGAGAGAGAGAGAGAGAGAGAGAGAGAGAGAGAGAGAGAGAGAGAGAGAGAGAGAGAGAGAGAGAGAGAGAGAGAGAGAGAGAGAGAGAGAGAGAGAGAGAGAGAGAGAGAGAGAGAGGGGCACCTCGAATGGAGCGACGGACGATCGCGAGTTCTACCCCGCGAAGTTCAAGGACTTCTGCACGGAGGACGGGCTGTTCGCCAGGCTCGGCGCAGCGACCGACCTAGCCCTGGTCGATTACTTCGACGCGAAGTTCCTGAGCGGTCGCGGCCACTCGCTGGCGGAGAAGTCCATCGCCGCGATGCAGTCCGCGGAGCCGCCGGCCATGCCGGGGCAGATCTGGCCCTTGGTCAGGGCCCAGCGCGCCCTCGAGGGGCGGGGGATAGAGGCGCCGCCCACTGGCCTCCTGCCACTGCCGTGGGTGATGGCTGCGGTGATCGTCAACTTCGTGATGCGCGTGGGCAGGCTCGGCGCGGCGCTGTTCCTGGCGGTCTGTTTCGCGTGCTGCCTGATGCGCTCGGAGGGGCGCAGCCTGCGCGCGAAGGGCGTTGTCCTGCCCGTGTCAGGGGCGGGGCCAGGTTTCAAGCGCCGCGCGATCATAGTCAGGTCGTCGGGCGACAAGGCGCCCGGCAAGCTGGGGGCGGTCGACGGCCGCTGGGCTCAGGGGCGCGACGAGAACGCCCCGCTGTTCGACTTCCAGCTGAAGGGCGCGCTCGACGTGATGAGCCAGGCCGCCGCCCGCCTCGGGATCTCCGACCGCCTGTCGCCGCGCCGACGCAGGCGCGGAGGGGCCGCCCGCGGCCGCCTCGGCAAGATGAGAGATCGCGCGACGGCGATGGCAAGAGGGCGGTGGTAGACGGAGTCAGTCGTCCGCACGGCGCTGCACCATGATAGGGAAGGCGTAGTGTCTGCTGTCTGGGCCGGCCGCCGACGCGTTGGGGCGCTGCAGACGGCGCGCGGCGGACCTAGACGGCGCCGCCCTCGACCGCGAGGCCCCTGGCGCCCCAGTTCGCGCCGGGTGACTTCGCCCTGTCGGCGCGGTGCGCTTGCTGCATGGGGGCGCGCGGGGCGCCGAGGAGTTCCTGTGATTTTTAGTGGCCTTGGCTGTGTGCCAGGGCGCTTCGTCGTCTCGGGATTCGCGCTGCAGGCCTCGATGTTGAAATGGGTGGCGACATGTCGGGCAAGAAAGTCTTTGATCTGAAGTAAGAGGGTTTGCTATTTTCTGCGCGGGCGTCCCTGCGACGCGCGGGGCCGGGCGAGGCGAGGGGGAACGCGGGTCCTGGGTCTCTCCGCGATGAGGGTCGCTCTATCATGGGCCACCCTGGGCTCTCTCGGAGAAGCGCGCCAAAAAGGTGCTTGATGGGCATCTGCTGCTCTTTGTTGCGCGCCGCCAGTGGCGCGCCGCTTCCTGCGCTGGGCCCCGCCTGGACCATCGAGACTCCTCGAGCGAGTCGGGTCTGGAAAGCTCCCGCCATGAGAGAAATCTGTGAGATCAAGCTGTTCAGAAGTACTCCGCAGTTCACGTATATGGATTTCTGCCATTGCGGGGAAGACTGGAAGAAAAACACGGCTGTGTTTTTGCGCGGTATCGGCGTCTCGATTCTGGGACTGCGTTGCGATTTGAAGAACGGATTCTGCTCTCGAAGTGGCTGCCGCCATTCCGTCTGGGAAGTTTCGTGATAAGCTTACGAGTTTTCTTTCCCGCGTTTTGTAACAGTTCGCGTTGTGGCTAAAGGGGGATTTCCACAGCAGCAGACCTGTTCCGTTGCAGCCTTCGGCCGCTTCCGTGGCCTCCTGGCCCAGCTCGCGCTCAGTGCTGTAATTTGCTGGCGCGCCCCGCGGCATAGAAAGGCCAGGAAGGGGTCGGGGTCATCAGATTGCGATGGGCAGAGTATTGATCCGCCCCTCCGCGACCGACTCGGTTTCAAGATCAAGTCGTGCTCCTTCCTCGTCCCCCACCTGCCTCCCAATTTTTTTTTCTCAAACGTGGCTGGGGGAAAGATTTCTACAGCAGCAGACCTGTCCCCTTTCAGCCTTCGGCCACTCCCTTGTAACTTGTTGTCGTGCCCCGCGGCATACAACAGTTTGCTGGCCAGGAAGGGTGCGGGATCCTTCTCCTCTTCCTCCTCCTCTTTCCTCTTCCATCCCTCTTTTTTATCCCCTCTCGTTCCTCCTCCCTCGTCCCTCCTCCCTCCTCCTCTCTCATTCCTCCTCGTCCTCGTCCTCCTCGTCCTCCTCCTGTTTCTCCTCCTCCTCCTCCCGTCCTCCTGTTGTTCCTGCTCCTGCTCCAGCTCTTGCTTCTTCTCCTGCTTCTCCTCCTCCTGCTCCTGCTCCTTCTCGTACTCCTCCCCCTCCCCCTCCTCCTCCTCCACCTCCTTCTCCTCCATTCCTTTCCTTGTAGATAACTCATCCCTGTCGCACCTCGAGGCCGGTCGAAAATGCGGGCCGGGCTGGGCGTTTCGCCTGAGACTTCCCTGCTTTTTCTGACCCTGGCGCTTAATGATTCGCAACCGCTTCGCAGATGGAGGGCGGGTGGTTTTCAAAAAATATGTCTCGCCTTAGCGCCGCGCACATTCGTTAAACAAATCTAGAACTTCACTGATTGAGGGCGGGTGGTTTTTTTAACATGTGGTTTTTGCCTTAGTGACGCGCGCATGCGTGTTAAACATTTGCAGAATTTTTACGGATTGAGGGCGGGTGGTTTTCAAAATGTGGTTTCGCATCAGCGCCGTGCTCATTCTTTTCAGAAGTTGCGAAAGTTCCACCGATGGAAGGCATGTGGTTTTTAACATGATGCCTCAGCGTGGCGCACACTCTTTCTAGACATTCGCAAGAGTTTCACGGATAGAGGGCGCGGGTTGTGATCAACATGTTGCTTCACCTTCGTGTCGCGCATCTCAAACAATTTGAAGAGTTTCACGGATTGAAGGCGGCTCGTCGTCAAACTTTGTTTTTCGCCTTAGCGCCGCGCGCATTCGTTTTAAGTATACAAGAGTTTCGTTTCACGGGTTCCCATGGTCACCGTACCGCAAATGATGTTTGGGAAGGGTCCAGGATTGTGAAGGCGCAACAGTTACGTTGATTCGCGGTGATGACGTCCCAGGAACGGTGCTCTGGCACGATCCAGGATAGTCAAGACGCAACAGACATGTTGATCCGTGGTGTTGGAGCCCCGAACATGGTTTTGGTATGCTCCAGGGTCGTCGAACGCTTGTCTCCCAACGGGGCTGCTCCTTCAGTGGGAATGAACCCTTGTAGGGGCCTATGAAGTGGGAGTTTGGAGAGATGGTATTGGGGTGGCTTCCGGCCAGTGCCGCCGATCCGGGGGGGGTTGAGAGCGAGTTTCGGCGATTCGGGGCCCTCTTGCATTGTCTAGGGGGCCTCTGGGGCCTCTCTTGGCTTACTCTTGGGCTGTCTTGGGCGGTCGGGGCTCCGGAAGTGGAGTTTTCTATACCCCCCTGTCCCTGGGCACCGAAAAGCGTCGGACATGACGTCGGAAATAGCCCCGGGTACCGAAACACGTCGCAAGTGACGTCGGGAATAACGCACGCCCCCCCCCCCCCCTGCAGAACGAAGCTTGAGAGAGCTCAAGCCCACGCTCTCAGAAACTCACACGCCGGATCGGCGGACCCCAACATCGTTGACGAGTGGTGGGCTTACAGTGCCGTTTTTAATACATTCTCCGCGTGCGAATCATGTAGTAAAAATGCAGGGACTTAGTATTAAAGACAACGATGAGTTCATGCATAGATTTATTCATACATTAATCATTTTTTTTTTTTTTTTTTTTTTTTTTTTTTTTTTTAACCTATGTATTAAAAACTGCCCTGTATTTCAGCATCGTTGACGAGTCGTGGGCTTACGCCGGTCCTCCTCCTCCTCCTCGCCCTCTCCTCCGCCGGGGCCCGGCCTCGCCGCCCCGCCCCCCTCCCGGGTCCACGGCTGCCGCGCTGCCCTCGCCGGCCTCCTCCCGCTCGTCGTAGCTTCCGCCTTCGCGAAGAGCCATACATTCCGTCGTCGTCGTCGTCGTCGTCGTCGTCGTCGTCGCGTTGTCGTCATCGTCGTCGTCGTCGTCGTCGTCGTCGTCATCGTCGTCGTTGTCGTTCTCGTCGTTGCGTCGTCGTCGTTTAGTCGTTCAGTCGTTTAGTCGTTTAGTCGTCGTCGTCGTCGTCATCGTCGTCGTCGTCGTCGTCGTCGTCGTCGTCGTCGTCGTCGCGTTGTCGTCATCGTCGTCGTCGTCGTCGTCATCGTCGTCGTTGTCGTTCTCGTCGTTGCGTCGTCGTCGTTTAGTCGTTTAGTCGTTTAGTCGTCGTCGTCGTCGTCGTCGTCGGCGTCTGCGTCGGCGTCGGCGTCGGCGTCGGCGTCGGCGACGGCGTCGGCGTCGTCGTCGTTACGTTGTTACGTCGTTGCGTCATCGTCGGCGTCGGGGGAGGTGGAGGAGGAGGATCGTCAGCATCGTCGTCGTCGTCCTCGACGTCGTCGACGTCGTCGTTGCGTCGTCACCGTCGTCGTCGTCGTCGTCGTCGTTTTCGAGGGGAGGAGGAGTCGGAGGAGGAGGAGGAGGAAGAGGAGGGGGAGGAGGAGGAAGGAGGAGGAGGAGACGGAGGAGACGGAGAAAGAGAGGAAGCGGAGGCATAGGCGGAGGAAGGGGCGGAGGAGGAGAGGCCGGGGGATTGTGGAGTCCCTGTGGGTTTCAGACGATTTTTTTCGATCTTTCACGTTGCTCCTCATCATTATTCTGATATTTCCTCTCTCGCTTTCTCTCTCTCTCTCTCAATCTCTCCCACTCCCATTCCCATTCCATTCCCATTCCCATTCCCGATACCATTACCATTACCATTCCCATCCCCATTCCCATTCCCATTCACATTACCATTACCGTTACCTTTACCTTTATCTTTACCGTTACCTTTACCATTACCATTACCATTACCATGGCCATTACAATTGCCATTGCCATTGCCATTGCCATTCCCATTGCCATTGCCATCACCAGTGCCGTTGCCATTGCCAGTGTATTGCCATTGCCAGTCGCCAACCCGTTACCATTACCATTACCGTTACCATTACCATTACCATTACCATTCCCATTACCATTAGCCACTACCATTACCATTGCCATTACCATTAGCATTACCAACACCATTGCCATTACCATTACCATTACCATTACCATTACCGCTGCCATCACCATTACAATTCCCATTACCATTGCCATTGCCATTATCATTACCACTACCACTACCATTTCCATTCCCGTTCCCGTTCCAATTACCACTACGATTCTCATTCCCATTCCCATTCCCATTCCCATTCCCATTCCCATTCCCATTACCATTACCATTACCATGACCATGACCATGACCATTACCATTACCATGGCCATGGCCATTGCTATTGTCATTGCCATTGCCGTTGCCATTCCCATTGCCATTGCCATTGCCATTACCATTACCATTGCCATTGCCGTTGCCGTTGCCATTGCCAGTCGCTACCCCGTTACAATTGCCATAACCATTACCATTACCGTTACCGTCACCATTACCATTCCCAGTACCCTTACCATTGCCATTGCCATTGCCATTCGCCACTACCATTACCATTGCCATTCGCCACGACCATTACCATTACCATTACCATTACCATTGCCATTGCCATTGCCATTCGCCACTACCATTACCATTGCCAGTACCATTACCATTCCGATTCACATTCCCATTCCCAATACCATAACAATACCATTACCATTACAACTGCCATTGCCATTACCATTACCATTACCAATACCTTTACCTCTACCTTTACCTTTACCCTTACCATTACCATTCCCATTGCCAGTACCACTACCACTGCCATTTCCATTCGCGTTCCCATTCCCGTTCCCATTCCCATTATCATTCCCATTCCCGTTGCCATTCCCATTCACATTACCATTACCATTACCATTGCCCTTGCCATTGCCATGGCCATTACCATTGCCATTGCCATTCCCATTGCCATTACCATTGCCATTACCATTACCGTTGCCATTGTCATTGTCATTGCCATTGCCAGTCGCTACCCCGTTACCACTATCATTACCGTTACCATTACCAGTACCATTACCATTACTTCTGTCATTACCATTACCATTCGCATTGCCATTGCCATTAGCCACTACCATTACCATTGCCAATACCATTCCCATTCCCATTCCCATTCCCATGTCCATTACCATTACCAATATCATTCCCATTACCATTACCATTACCATTACCTTTACCTCTACCGTTACCCTTATCCTTATCATTCCCATTTCCGTGACCACTACCATTTCCATTCCCGTTCCCGTTCCCATTCCCATTCCCATTCACATTCCCATTCCCGTTCCCATTCCCACTACCATTGCCATTACCATTACACTTACCATTGCCGTTGCCATTGCCATGGCCATTATCATTGTCATTGCCATTGCCATTGCCAATCCCATTGTCATTGCCATTACCATTACCGTTGCCATTGTCATTTTCACTGCCATTGCCAATCGCTACCCCGTTACCATTACCATTACCATTACCGTTACCATTACCATTACCAGTACCATTACCATTACCTCTGTCATTACCATTACCAGTACCATTACCATTGCCATTGCCATGGCCATTCGCCACTACCATTACCATTGCCAGTACCATTTCCATTCCCATTCCCATTGCCATTCCCATTCCCATTCCCATTCCCATTCCCATTCCCATTACCATTACCATTACCATTACCATTACCATTACCGCTGCCATTACCATTAGAATTCCCATTCTCATTCCCATTCCCAATACCATTACCATTTCCATCACCATTACCATTACCATTACCGTTACCATTACCATTACCACTACCACTATCATTTCCATTCTCGTTCCCGTTCCCATTCCAACTCCCATTCCCATTACCATTGCCATTACCATTACCCTTGTCATTGCCATTACCATTACCCTTACCTTTACCTCTACCTTTATCTTTACCCGTACCATTACCATTACCATTGCCATGACCATTACCATTGCCATTGCCATTGCCATTGTCATTGCCATTGCCATTGCCATTGCCATTGCCATTACCATTACCGTTGCCATTGCCATTGTCATTGCCTCGCTACCCCGTTACCACTATCATTATCGTAACCATTACCAGTACCATTACCATTACCACTGTCATTACCCTTACCATTACCATTACCATTGCCATTGCCATTGCCATTGCCATTCGAGGATTCCAGTAGGAGTCATTCAGTGGAGGGTTTCAGTAGGAATCCACCTGTGGAGGATTTCAGTAGGAATCATTCATTGGAGGGTTTCGATAGGAACCCTTCTGTCGAGGATTTCACTGTGAATCCTTCTTATGGGGGCGTTCAATAGGAATCCTTCTAGGGGGAAGGGCAGATGTGGCCACGTCACATTCCTTTTTTTTTCTCCTGCCCCCCCCCCAGGAAAAAAAAAAAACGTTGTTTTTTTCTGGGGGGGGTGACGCCAGGAGAAAAAAAATGAGGCAGAGAGGTAGGAGGAGGGGGAGAGGGAGGAGGAGGAGGAGGAGGAGGAAGCGGAGGAGGAGGAGGAGGAGGAGGAGGAGGAGGATGACACAGAGCAGAGTTTGCACAGAAACAGTCGCGAACTCAGCGCGAAAGCCTCGCGCGCACGCTTTGGAACCACAGGGACTCCACAATCCCCCGTTCTCGAGGAGGAGGAGGAAGAGGAGGAGGAGGAGGAATAGGAGGAGGAGGGAGGATGCGGCCGATGCGGAGGAGGAGGAGGGAGGAGGAGGGAGGAGGAGGAGGAGGAGGAGGGAGGAGGAGGGAGGAGGAGGGAGGAGGAGGAGGGACCTGATCGCCACCGTCTTGAACAAAGCAAGGCCGATGCCTTCAGGGCATGTCCGTCGTCCTGGGGGGCAGCTGTCGGGTCTCGAGAGTTCCTCGAAAAACGATCTGGGACGAACAGCTGGTCCCTAGGAAGGACTGGAGCTAGGTATCGTTTAACCGATCCCCATCCCCATCCCCATCCCCCTCGAGGCCCCCACCAAATGACCACCCCAGTTGGGGATACGCCCCTCGAAACCCGGAGGGAGCGACCTATATCCCCATCTAGGGGGGTAGATCGGCCAGTGGGGCCCAGGCCACGCCGCTGGGGAGGGGGATCGGTCAAACGATACTCCAGATTTCGTAATAAAAGGGAGGGGGTCTGGACCCTCCAAGACAAGCCCCATTTCAGACCCCCCCCCCGTGAGAGAACCCTCCCAAACATCGTCCCCAGACCCCCCCAGGCCCTCCAAGATAGCCTGGAAGAGACCCCCCCCTGAAATGAGACCCCCCTCCCTTTATTTTACGAAATCTGGAGTAAACGATGCTCAGAGGAGGAGGAGGAGGAGGAGGAGGAGGGTGAGGGGGAGGAGGAGGAGGAGGAGGAGGAGGAGGAGGAGGAGGAGGAGGAGGAGGAGGATCAGTGGGGAGGGGGATCGGTTAAACGATACTCAGAAGCACCACGTGCCAAGTCGCAGCTGACGATCGGCTCCTCTCGCCTGGCCTCGCCCGCGCTCCCGCGGCTGGCCTCCTCCAGCCTTTGAGGCCCTCGGCCGTCCGCTCCCGGCCCCCCTTCCCCTCCTCCTCCTCCGGCCCTCTCCTCCTCCTCCTCCCCTCCTCCTCCTCCCTCCCTCCTCCTCCCTCCTCCCCTCCTCCTCCTCCTCCTCCTCCTCCCTCCCTCCTCCTCCTCCTCCTCCTCCTCCTCCTCTCCTCCTCCTTCTCCTCCTCCTCCTCCTCCTCCTCCTCCTCCTCCTCCTCCCTCAGGTGCCCGACATGAGAAGATTTAGTACACCCGCGTACCAGCCGGAGCCGCCCGCCGACTCGTCCTACACGATGGGGGGCGGCGCGTCTGGAGGACCGTTGCTCAGGGAAAACGCTGGGGGGTGGGGGGGCAGGCTTTGGGGGCGAAGCATCGACCCCCGATCCTGAGCATTTTCTTTGGGTGGAGGGCAAAGGGTGAAATCTGAAGTGCATTTTCGATTGGTCTTCGAGGCTTGAATCTGCAAAAGGTGAGTCACAAGACGCATGAATTTTCGAGGTGCAAGAGCCCATATGGATTTCACCCTGAGCCCACCACCCTAAGAAAATGCTCAGCGATCGCCCATTCATCGCCGGTGAGGGGCCGATGGCCCACCCGGCCCAGGAGCGTGCGGACTTGCCATCGGCCGTTTGTTGCCGATCTGCCCGAGCAGGCCACTCCGTAACGTTCCTCTGGATGCACTTCCTGGGAGGTTAGCTTCAGCATCGGCGTTGTCATACCCGTGTTCGGAACCCCGCCTAATCCGGCGCATTCTTTTTCCCAACCATCCTGTGGTGTTGGGTCCTCGTTTTGAAGAGACAGCGCCCCGCGTTCCTCCCGCTGCCCCCTCCCTCCTCCCTCCTCCCCCCTCCTTGCCTCTGCTCTCGGCACACCTCTCACACGCTTCGTAGTTCCATAGGGAGCTTCACCGAAGGCCCCAGTGGGGGGGGGTCGCATGCGGTTCCCCCACCCAGGGCAGCGTTTCGTGGCCCCATAGGGAGCTCCGCCGATGGCCCCAGTGGGGGTGCCCGCATGCGGTTCCCCCACCCAGGGCAGCGTTTCGTGGCCCCATAGGGAGCTCCGCCGATGGCACCAGTGGGGGGGGGGTCGCATGCGGTTCCCCCACCCAGGGCAGCGTTTCGTGGCCCCACGGGGAGCTCCACCGTAGGCCCCAGTGGGGGATGCCCGCATGCGGTTCCCCCACCCAGGGCAGCGTTTCGTGGCCCCACGGGGAGCTCCACCGTAGGCCCCAGTGGGGGTGCCCGCATGCGGTTTCCCCACCCAGGGCAGTGTTTCGTGGCCCCATACAGATCTCCACCGAAGGCCCCAGTGGGGGTGGCCGCATGCTCTCCCCCACCCAGGGCAGCGCTTCGTGGCCCCATGGGGAGCTCCACCGAAGGCCCCAGTGGGGGTGTTCGCATGCGGTTCCCGCACCCAGGGCAGCGTTTCGTGGCCCTACAGGGAGCCCCACCGAGTGCATTGCTCACAAAGACGGTACTCACAACTGCATATGGTTGGGTCTTTCGCCAGGCTAACTTTTTTTTAAATAATGTTCAATCACGTTTGGTCTGGACTAGTCGGGCTTAATCCTGGGTTTCGCCTGGGCTAATCCAGCTAAGTGGATCTTAATCGGGATTGACGTTGGAATGGAGCTACACTGGGATAAATTTCAATTGATTCAAACAGGATGCGACCTTCAACTTTTGGACCCAAGTGGTAACATCATCCCGGCGACAGAACAAATGAAATACTTGGGTGCCACGATCAACAGTTCCGGCAAAATGAAACAGGAGTTGGTCAAACGACTTGGAGGAGCTTGGGGGGAATTCCAGAGATACACAAGGGCCTGGAAACACACGTCCATCAGTATAGAACGAAAGCTGAACGTATTCGGGGCACTGGTTACGACGAAAGTTATGTATTCTTTGAATTCTGCCTGGCTCAACAAGAGCGACAGACGACGATTAGATGGGTTCCAAGCGCGTTGCCTACGACATATCCTGAACATTCCTCATTCTTATATTTCAAGGGTGTCCAACAAAAGTGTGCTACAACAAGCTGGGGCCACACCATACAGTGCCCAACTACTCCAGCATCATCTTATGTGGTTTGGAAAACTTGGCCGCAGCAGCGACACGGACGTACTCCGGAAAATAACTTTCCAGCCTGGTAGTTTGAAGCCGATCACTGACTCCCTTGCACGGAAGCTTGGGCGCCCCTGACACGAGTGGGCGAAGTGTCTATACAATAAAGTACGAAGTTGTTTTGAGTCTGATTCTGCTCTGTCCCAATGCGTCGCGGACAAGCAACAATGATGCCGCTTCGTTTCAGAGTTCGTCGAAGCAGAGGAGTGAGAACCAACATCAGTAATATAAGCGACTTGTGGCTGATATTAATGCAATCAAGTGTCCTTCATCGTCATCTCTCTCCTCCTCCCCTCGTCCTCCCGGCACATTTGGCGCGTCGTCGCTGTCTTGTCGCGCGTTTGGCGCGTCTCCTATCCGCCATCTAACGCGTTTGGCGTTGCCGCATGCTCGCCGTGTTCTCTTGCCCACGCGCGTTTGGCGTATGGCTGCTTCACTTCACTTCACAGTGCTTCCCAGGAGTTGCTTCCTAACGCTCCCCCTCATGCGGGGGGGGGGTCATGCCATCGTTGCGTTGCATCTTCGGTGTGCCCTCGCCTGTCCTGCGGACTGCAGTAGTTTCTTGCATATCCGCCGCGGGCTGGGCGCGGATGTGACGTGGAGTCGGTGTGGACCCCTCGCAGATACGGCGCGGTTCGGACCGTCGACATGATTTCGACGCAGATAGCGATGGGACAGAGAACGTCCCCTGACGATGCAACGTAAGACAGGTGGCCTCGTTTGCTGTCTTGGAGACGCCTCCTCCGAACCACCGCCGCCTTCCTGACTTTGGCCAGACGTTTGGCCAACGTTTTGCCAAGCTATTGAACTATGTGTCCCCACAGCTGTTGTGGAAACCTTTAGAGCACCACTTGGGGGAGGACGAGAGAGAAGAGAGAGAGGGAGTCCTCCGTGGGACCTCCTAAGGGCTTCCTCGGGGCGTCTTGTGGCTCTGGGGGTCTCTTGAAGCCCTTTTGGGCCGTCCCAGAGCTCTCTTGGCCTGTCTGACGCCTTTGGTGGCCGCCTTGGGAGGCCATCTCGGCCCGCTTGGAGCGCTTTAGGACCGTCTCGGAGGTCTCTTGGGCCGTCAGAGTGCCATATTGGGGCCTTCTCGGGACCGTCCTGGGGACCTGATCCGTCTTGGGGCCGTTTTTGCCGGTCTTGAGGCTCTCTTGGGAGCTTCTTGGGCCGTCTTGTGGCCATCTTCGATGCCTCTGGGGCCGTCTTCGGCTGTCGGAGGCCCGAAGAGGCCAGAAATCACAATTTCTACAAAACCGGTGGACAATTGATAAAGTTGGCTTCTTCGGTCTCCCCTAGAGGGCCTCTCAGAGTCCCCTCGGGGCGTCTTGGGTGGCCTCTTGGGCCGCCTTGAGGCTTGCACCAGACCTTCTTTGTGCATTCTTGGTCCGTCTGGGGGCCATTTGGGAGCCATATTGGCCTTCTTGGAGGCGTCTTGGGGCCATCTTGGGAGAGAAAGCCGATGGGTATCGTGGGGCCATCTTGGGTCAGGTTGGGGCCATCTTGGGGAGATCAATTTTCCAGTGGACCGGCGGTTTGAGCCAGACGGACGTCACCGGGAACCTGTAGGAAGGGTTCAAACATTAAGCCACGGCTTTTCAACAACCCTTCTTGCATGCAGCAGGGAGCGGCAAGTCTTGTGGCCGTCGGCCCAACCCGCCACTGTTTCTGTGTCGTGGGCCAGAGGCTTTCTGGAGGCCTCGTGGGGGCCTGCTGAGGGTCTCTCGGAGGCGTCTTGGTGTCCTCGCGGGAGCCTCTTCGGAGCCTTTCGGGGGCCTTCTGGGGCCTCGCGGGGGCGTCTTCGGGGCCTGCGGGCAGTCTCCCCCGGTAAGGCTTCAGGATGCGTCCCCTTGACCTTCTTCGAGCACGCTGGCAGCTCTGGTTGAAAACCATGCTCCTGAGGCCTCTGGAAGATCATGTGAGACGCTCAAGAAGCAACCAGTAGCGCCTAGGAGTCCCAGGGCCATCAACTAGTATACAATGCGAACAGTACAAAATTCAATCATGAGGGCTCGGCGGAACATGGGGTCATTCTACTTTCTCATGCCTCGTGGCGCGGTGGCGAACACACGTGCTACAGTCGAAACAATGGGACAGGGTTCACCATATTTTCTCCGACCTGCCTCGTCCCCCCCCACGCCCTGCGTGTTGGTGATGGGGAAGGAGGAAGTCGACAGATTTCCCACTCGTTCAGCATCATCATCACCGTCATCATCACCGTCAGCTCAGGGGGCCGTGGTGAGTTAAGAGGTGGTTGTCCAAGGCACGGGCGTGCTCACTGACCCGAGCTGCAGGCTCATCTCGGTCACTGACTTGCTCTTGCGCTGGCCAGGGAGCCTGCGGGGAGATGCGTGAACGAATGACCATCTCCAGCGACATCATTACCCTCACCACCATCATCGTCACCACCACCACCGTCATCATCACCCTCACCACCATCATTGCCATCAACATCAGCATCAACAGCATCACCAACTATCACTCCCTCATCATCTACGTCATCATCGTCGTTATATATATATATATATTCATTATGGTTGCCACCATCATTATCACAATATTCCTGAGCATCACCATCATCATCATCAGCAGCATTAGCATCATCATCATCATCTGCATCATCCGCATCAACATCACAATGATCAGGATCATCATCATCACCATCATCATCACAATCATCATCACCATCATCATTACCACCATCATCAGTATTTTCACTATCGTCATCATCATCACCATTACGACCATTACCATCATCATCATCACAATCATCATCATCGTCGTCATTATGATCATCATCATCAGCATCATCATGGTCATCACCATCAGTATCCTCACTATCGCCATCATCACCATCTCTATCACGATTACCACCATCATCATCATCATCATCATCATCATCACCATCATCATCACCATCGTCACCATCATCATCATCATTGTCATTTTCCGTATTGTCATCAGCATGATCATGCCAAGCATCAATCATCACCATCACCATCACCATCACCATCATCATCATCATCATCATCATCATCATCATCATTGACATCATCATTATCACCACCACTGCCATCATTGACATCGTCGTCGCCATCATCATCACCATCGCCACAACCATCACCATCACCACAATCTGCACCATCATTGTCATCATCATCATCACCAGCATACTCATTACCATCATCATCAACCTCATCATCGTCATCATCATCACCATCAGCATCATCATCACCGATCATCATCATCATCATCATCATCATCATCATCATCATCATCATCATCATCATCGTCATTACGATCGTCGTCATCGTTGTCCTTGTTCTTTTTGTTGCCATTCTCATCATCGGTTTGACTCCTGCTACTTTCATCGTGCGGCGAGGAGGCTTCTCCCAGCCGCCCTCCGTGGACTCGTGGAACATCGGCGGCGGGACCTTCTCGCCGCCGCCCACGACCAGCACGGACTCCTTCTCGGGGCGGTGAGCGGCGCGACACGCCCCGCCGACGCGGGCCCCGCGCGGCCCCCTCGGCCGAAAGGGGGAACAGCTGCACACGCATACAGTGCCGTTTTTAGTACATGCTCCGCGCGCGGATCGTGTATTAAAAATGCAGGGATCTAGTACTAAAAGCAACGATGAGTTCATGCATGCATTTATTCATAAATTGAGCATGTATTTGACATCCTATATATTAAAACATCCTATGTATTAAAAACTGCCCTGTAAGCTCTCTGAGCTCCGCGCGGATCTCTTGGACTGGCGCTCGAGCGCCCCAGGCAGGGAGGTTCGGCGCCGGCGCAGGATGTCCGCGCGAAGCTGCGACAGAGTTCTGCCCGTGCAGTTTTCTGTGCTCCTCCCCTCGGCGCCCGCGCCGCCCTGGGGAACGGGGGGATGACCAGGGATCGGGGGCGGAAAAGGGGGGGGTG
>CAUYUJ010021697.1:48045-50545 GCA_963575745.1 Prorocentrum cordatum | reverse complement strand
GGGAGTAGGAGGGGGAAATGCAGGGGGGGAGGGTGAGGAGGGGGAGTAGGTGGAGGAGGGGAGGGAAGGGGGAGAGGGGGAGGAGGGGGAGAGGGGGAGGAGGGGGAGGAGGGGGAGGAGGGGGGGAGGGGGAGGAGGGGGAGGAAGGGGAGGAGGAGGAGAGGATGGGCGGAGTAGGAGGAGGTGGAGGAGGAGGAGGAGAGGAGGAGGAGAGTGATGAGGAGGGAGGAGGTGGAGGGAGGTGGAGGTGGAGGTGGAGGTGGAGGTGGAGGTGGAGGTGGAGGTGGAGGTGGAGGAGGAGGAGGAGGAGGATGAGGAGGAGGAGGAGGAGGAGGAGGAGGAGGAGGAAGGAGGAGGAGGAGGGAGGAGGGGGAGGGGAGGGGGAGGAGGGGGGAGGGGCAAGCTAGGTGCGCTCGCGCCATATCTGACATCCTACTCCTCCCTCCCATCCCTTACCATGGCGTAGATCCACTCTCTACTCGCACAGTCGGATGTCGAGCAGGGCAATGATCCCGAAAGGGTACGCGATGCATTGTAGAGCACGGCATGTCATGGCGTAGAAGAGCACCGCAAAGCGTAGTATGTCACAGCATGGCGTGGCGTGGCGTAGTGAAGAATTGCATCACAAAGCTTTGCAACGCAAAGCATGGCATCGCACAGCGGCCCCGAACATAACATTGCATAGCATGGCGTTGAAGATCAAAGCGTAGCATGGCATAGCACGACGTGGCACTTAAGCACTGCATATCACAGCTTCAGCTGAAGGCATGGCATCGCGCAGCGGAACGCAACCTAGCATTGCATTGCATGCCGTGGCATGGCACGGGAAATGACGCCAGCGCTGCAGCGGGAGCACGATTCGGAACGAGCGGAAGCGCGGAAATGAGGCCAGCGCTGCAGCGGGAGCACGATTCGGAACGAGCGGAAGCACGGAAATGAGGCCAGCGCTGCAGCGGGAGCACGATTCGGAACGAGCGGGGCCCGAAAATGAGGCCGGCGCCTCAGCGAGAGCAGCATTTTGAAAAAAATGCAGGCGAAAACCCAACTCCGGGGAATCCTGTGTAAAAAAACAGTACGCGGGGGGGGGCGAACACTCCCAACCCGTCATCAGGGGAAGGAGGAGTAGTAGGAGGAGGGGGAGGAGGAGGGGGAGGGGAGGGGGAGGAGGAGGAGGAGGAGGAGGAGGAGGAGGAGGAGGAGGAGGAGGAGGAGGAGGAGGAGGAGGAGGACGAGGAGGCGGAGGAGCAGGAGAGAGGAACTATATTGAAGAGGAAGAGGAACTGCCTTGCAGAGGAACTGCCCTGCACACGTCGAACGGACACCAAGAGCGCGAGAAGGTATGTTCATGAGGGAGAATATCTCAATGTGGTGACGTTTGCCCTGTCAGCCACTTTCAACCTCTGCAGCTATGGAGTTTACAGCGATTCGAGCCCCTGTCCGCGCTCGTTGCCAGGGGGTGGCACCGACTCTCCAATGGGAGGGGCGAGGCCCAGTTAACCCCTTTGGGGGGGAGCGGATTCGACGCGCTGAAAGAATCATCAACGAGGTGTCGAGCGAAATTGCCGTTGCGAGAAACAGGCCGCAACCCGCAACCTATTTGTGCAGCTGTTGTGCACGTTTACGCTCATGGTCGCGGATCCGATGAGGCCTCAAGCGATAGCCCCGTTTTGAAAAGGAGCCGCCCTCCATCCGTGCAGCTTCTGCACATCTCCAACTTTTGGCATCCGGGTGCGACAAGCTCTCCAGCGAGAGCTCAAATGTTGAACAAGGAGCTTCCCTCCTGCCGCGAGACTGTTGTCCGCGCTGACCGCGAGCGAGTCTGCGCGGAACTGCAGCGAGAGTCCCATGGTGCGCCGGAGTCGCCCTGCATCCTTGCAGCCCGTGCAAATGTTTATAGGACGAGTGCGCGCGGCGCGACGGCGAGAGCTTCATTTTGAAAACGACGGGTGCTCCCTCCTGTGTGACTCTTGCAAAATCAAGGGTCAGGACCACTGATTGTAGGAACGTCTCAAGCGATTCGCCCAGCCCGCCCTGCCAACACGTTTGGAGGTGCGGCAGGGGGGAAGCGAGTGGGTTTCTGTCGAGGAGTTTCAACAAATCGGGCAAGGCTTTTTGTCGAGGAGTGGCATGCATACCCCTTCCCAGCCTCCCCATGCTCTGCGATGTAGACGTGGCTCACAAACAAGAACTTAGCAACAGAGGGTTGTCAACGTATGTCCAACATGGGCAGTCCGATTTTTTTTGGCCAGGGGTCGCTTATCACGCAATCACCCCCTTGAGCAGCCAACAGCGCTCTTCTCCCCGCACGCCCATAGTAGTAGTAGTAGTAGTAGTAGTAGTAGTCGTCGTCGTCGTCGTCGTCGTCGTCGTCGTAGTAGTAGTAGTAGTAGTAGTAGTAGTAGTCGTAGTAGTAGTCGTAGTAGTAGAAGTAGAAGTAGTAGTAGTAGTAGTAGTAGTAGTAGTAGTAGTAGTAGTAGTAGTAGTAGTAGTAGTAGTAGTA
>CAUYUJ010021697.1:30000-45000 GCA_963575745.1 Prorocentrum cordatum | reverse complement strand
GGAGGGAATGCGTCAGGATTGGCTTTCGGAGGTCCGTGCGGATGTCTTGCTCCCTGCTCCCTCCGAGGAGGGAGCCGAAAACGAACGCACTGCATATATATATATATATATATACATACACTCTCGGAGTGCCGCGCTGCTCTCATGGCCCTGCGCTCATACACTTTCGGAGTTCCGTCTCTGGATCTGCGCAAGGCCCCCTGGGCGGCACCTCCAGCGCCGCCTCTCATGCGCGTGTCCGGCGTCGATCCAGGGCACCCGCGTGGACATTCGAGAGGCCGTGCTGTTTTGCCGATGGCTTCTTCTTCTTGTTATTCTTCTAATGTGTCTTATTGTCATTCTCTGTATGTTTCTTCTTCTCCTTGGGCTGCGGTTTCTTGATTCCCCTACTACGACGACTGCTACTACAACTACGACTACTACTGCTACTACTACTACTACTACTACTACTACTACTACTACTACTACTACTACTACTACTACTACTACTACTACTACTACTGCTACTACAACTACGACTACTACTGCTACTACTACTACTACTACTACTACTACTACTACTACTACTACTACTACTACTACTACTACTACTACTACTACTACTACTACTGCTACTACTACGATCTCCCTGGGAACCTCAAGGAATGCTGGGTCTGGAATCTGCGCGCCCCCGCTGGCGGGCACGCGTCCACATCCATTGCTAGCTCGGGAGGGATTAAGGAGTAGCAGCGCGCGTCTTCTTTCAAGCTGCGCGTGTCAGTGCTTCGCCTTGTGCGCAAAATCCTTGCACTTCCTCAATAGTAACACGCTGATGGAACTGTCGTGACTTTGACATTGTGTCGTCCGCCGGCGTAATTTTGACACTGTATTTGGTCTCCAGCTCCCAAGGGGCTCAGGAACAATCTTTATAAGCTGTGGTGGTGGACGCATTTCGGTGGATTTGCTGTAGGCAGGTGTGGATGCAAGCATGCATCTGTTGCGTGTTGCGCATTCGCCGAGGCTCGAGTCTAGAAACCTCTCGACTTGCTCCAGAGCCACTCAGTGCCGCAAGCAGCGTTCCGCTCGAGAGCTCGTCGGCCTCATCAACCACAGCTTGGGAGCTCTCCAGTCTCATCGTGCCCCTTGGCGGTGCCAAGGTGCAGGCTGCTCGCCTCAACGTTTTCTGCCCCCGCTGCCCCTCGAGGTACTGGGACCCCCTCGGCATGTCCGCCGACGGGGACCGTGCCGCCTCTGGGTATGCAGCGCGTGGGTCGAGCGGCTCCTCCTCCTGCTCCCTACTGGCCCTCCATCCTCCTCCCCATCACTCCTCGCATCACTCCCTTCTCCTCCCCCACCTCCTCTTTCCTCCTTCCCCTCCTCCTCCCCCTTCCTCCTCCCTCCCTCCCTCAAGCCACTTCTCCTCCCCTTCCTCCTTTTTCCTCCTTCCCCTCCTCCTCCCCCTTCCTCCTCCCTCCCTCCCTCAAGCCACTTGGGTTCAGACAGTGTTGCCAGAGCCCGAGCCTCGACTCCTCCCGTGGTGCTCGAGGGGCAGATCGTCGCCCACACCCGTCCAGGTTTCCATTTTTTTTGCCTCGTCACATTGGCAGATCGATCCGGCCCAAGTCGAGGATCGGGGCGGGCGAAAGGGGGGGATTGGGAAAGGGGGGGTTACGAAATTCGCTGCATGCAGCTGGTTTCGGCCTCACCGAGGGGCCCATTCCTCGATACATGGCCGCCTCCGGCGCCGGGAGGCGCCGGGAAAATCAGCTACGTGAGCTGATTCTCAACCCCCCCCTTTGCTATCCCCCCCTTTCCCCCGACCCGAGAGGATGAGCGAACCGTGGTCCAAGTGTTAGGGCTGCGGCAGTTGCGAGTGCAATGCCACGCTGGAGCGGTGCCACAGCAGGCGCCAATGCGGTCGCTGGGTCAGGCTGCACAAGCAGCAGCAGGGCAAGGGCGACAAGCCAAAGCAGGATATCCAGCTAAGCCTCCAGAAGCAGTCTGAGGAGGCGGCCAGACCGCAAGGGAAGGCGGCGCGGACGCTCATCGAGCACGCGCTCCAGTCCACTTCAGACCTGCTGCCTCAGACATTTCCGGGCGACGAGTAGACCGCATGCGCGAGCAGATGAAGCCCGCCTTCTCGCCTGAGAAGCAGCTCAAGCATGCCGCAGGTGCGTCGAGAACCGCAGTTGCTCGACGCGATCAAGCAGCAGTGGCAGCAGCAGCAGCAGTTCTCAAAGCTCGCGAGAATTCGGCGAAGGCCGAGGCTCGCGAGACAGAGACGGGAGTGACGTTAGCCAGTGCGGATGCGGCCCAGAAAATTGCAGCGGCCACTTTGGCTAATCAGTTCGGCGACAGACCCGGGCGACGAGGCGGCGTCCAAATCCATTCCGTCGCTCGAGCTCGGCGAGGAGTTTATATATATATATATATATATATATATATATCCGCAGATTGGGTTCCTTCGAGCGCGGGGGTAGAGAGAAGGAGTGCATCAAGAAGCTGGGGGCGCAGCTCAAGGAGACGCAGTGCCTCGTCGAGAGCAAGCACGGCGAGGTCAAGCAGTGGCAGGAACACACGGAGCTGCTGCAGAAGAGTGACGTCACCGAGCGCATGACCAACAGTGTGAATGGCGACAGCGGCGCCGCCGCGGCCACTGCGCCAGGGGGCCGCGGGCGCGGGCTCGCAGGGCACCGAGCCCCCCCCCCCCCTACGGAGGCCAAGTGACGGAAGAGGAGAAGGAGTAACGCACCCAGGAGGTTGTTGCTTGCATCTCGGAGGCCAAGCTCCAGACAGCGGCGGCAGCGAGCTTCTTCAGCGGCATTCCCAACGGCCCCAGGGAGCGCCTCTCGTCAGTAATCCAGCACGTCAGGGACTTCGGTCAGGCCTAGCCCGCCGACTGACCAGCAGCCGAGATTCCTGGCGCACGACGTCGGCGTGGAGGAGGAGGAAGAAGAGAAGGAGCAGGCGGAGGAAGGAGGAGCAGGAGGAGGAGGGCAAGCACAAAGGGCCAGAGGTCTCTTGGATGCCTCTTTGAGCCTTTTGGGATATCTCTTGGGCGCTTTTTGGTGGCCTCTTGGGACGTCTTGAGGGTCTCTTGGCGGTCCTATGGGGTCTCTTTGTCGTCTTGGGTGCCTCGGGTGGGCTGCTTGGGGCCGCTTGTGGTCCTCTTGGGGGCCTCCTGGGGGCCTCTTGGGGCCATCTTGGGGCCATCTTGGGGCCTCTTGGGGCCTCCCGGGCGCTTCTTGGGGCCATCTTGGAGGACATCGATCAAAGAAGAGGCGAGTTGTTTTTAGCATTGCCCCCCCAAGAGGCCAACATGAGGCCAGAACCTTAGTATAATCAATGATGTTGGCTTGTCTCGGGCGCCCTGACCGCTCGCGGGGCCCCCCGTCCAGGTCCAGGGGAGGGGGTAGGGGGGAGGGGTCAAGACTCCCTCCCCGCCCGCAGGCCGTCCCGCTCACTCCCACCCGCCCTCCCAACACATACGCAGCACCCGAGCCTGGCCCGAGCCGCAGCATATTCAGCAGTCGACTTTGGATGGGCAGCTTCTGGGGGCGAATCCGCCGCCGCCGCCGGCGCCGCCTCCGCCGCCGCCGCCGCCGCCGCCGCCGCCCGCCGCTCGCCGCCGCCGCGCCGCCGCTGCCGCCGCCGCGTCCGCCGCCGCCGCCGCCACGGCCGCCGCCCGCCGCCGCCGCCGCCGCCGCCGCCGCCGCCGCCGCCGCCGCCGCCGCCGCCGCCCCCCGCCGCAGCCGTCGCCGCCGCCAAGTGTACTCTGTATTGTTTTTTTGGCAGGGACGGTGGGGGGAGGCCGCATCGGGTTCGCGGCGCATGCTCCGAATTTGGAGGCAGAGTGTGTGTTTGTATTTTTTTTGCAAGGGATGGTGGGGGGTGCCTGCATTGACCCTGGTTGGCTCCCAGTCGCCTGGGGGAGGGGGTGTATGTTAATAGGGAACAGTGATAAACCCTTCCTCGAAGGGAAAGAAGGGGGGCGGAAGAGGAAACTCCCTAAATCACCTACGCCCAGAGTGCTGGTGGGATATGTAGCAACCTTAGTTTCGGAGGGACACCCTCGTGCTCTTCACGGAAGGACTCTCCACCTTAGAGTCGTCTCTGTTTGCACACAGGCAAAGGTTTGCTCTGAGGGGCCTTGGGTACGGAACGAAACTCTTTGGGGGCCTCGATTTCGTTTTGATGCGCGAGGAGCACCAGGGGAAAACCCCTCTGACTACCCAGGAAGGGCGTCGAGCCTCTTTTCGAAACCACATTGGACCTTCTCGCAAAGCTTTGACTGCACCGCGGTCGCCGCCAAAGACCAGTGCCGCGGACAGGACGTGCTGGAGTTCCGCCGCCGCCGCGAAGCCGAGATCAAGAACGGCCGCGTCGCCATGATCGCCTGCATCGGCTGGATCGCGATGGGCTCAGCTGCCCAGCACGGGGGACGTAGCGTATCAGCAGGTCTGAGCAGGTAGATGGGGAAAGGAGGGGCAGCTCAGTACAGCAGCTTAGGACAGATTAGCATAGAGCGATGAGCGGATGACGTTACGTGGGCCCAATGCAGAATAATAGGAGTAATAAGAAAAATGATCGTGGCAAAGCAACCTAACAGCGATGTGTAGGAGCATATCTGGAAGCATTCCCCTTACGATTCAGATGAGAATCCAGTTGTAGAATTCTGCTGTTCTCGCAGTCGCAGTCGTAGTCGCATTCGCGATGACAGTCGCAGTGGCAACGGCAGTCACAGTCACAGCCTCAGCCTCAGCCTGCCTCAGCCTCAGCCTCAGCCTGCCTCAGCCTCAGCCTGCCTCAGCCTCAGCCTCAGCCTGCTTCAGCCTCAGCCTCAGTCTGCCTTCAGCCTCGGCGTCAGCCTCAGGCTGCCTCAGCCTCAGCCTGCATCAGCCTCAGCCTCAGCCTCAGCCTGCCTCAGCATCAGCCTGCCTCAGCCTCAGCCTCAGCCTGCCTCAGCCTCAGCCTCAGCCTGCTTCAGCCTCAGCCTCAGTCTGCCTTCAGCCTCGGCCTCAGCCTCAGCCTGCCTCAGCCTCAGCATCAGCCTGCCTCAGCATTCAAAATGTGGCCCGGGAATGGAGTTCTGGGAACTCGAAGACACGAAGTGGCCTACAGTTGGCTCCGGGCATTCAAAATCATGCCCAGGAATGGAGTTCTGGGAACTCGAAGACCACGAAGTGGCCTACAGTTGGCTCCGGGCATCCAAAATGTGGCCCGGGAATGGAGTTCTGGGAACTCGAAGAGCACGAAGTGGCCTACAGTTGGCTCCGGGCATCCAAAATGTGGCCCGGGAATGGAGTTCTGGGAAGTCGAAGAGCACGAAGTGGCCTACAGTTGGCTCCGGGCATTCAAAATGTGGCCCGGGAATGGAGTTCTGGGAGCGCCAAGAGCGATTTTGCGAGGATGTCCCAAGCGATTTCGGCTTCGGCGGCAGCCGCCCCGGGTCCCGCCCCGACCCCCCTGAGGAGTCATGATGCTCTCTTTTGACACCACTAGAAACCTATCAGTCTTCGCTGTTAGGTAAATAGATTCAGAGGCAGCGTATCAGCAGGAAGCGGGGAAGGGGAGGCAGAGGGCGAGGGGAGAATTGTTATGTCATTTTGTTCAAGAGGCTTACGCCATGCAGCCGGCCCCCAGAAGAGGCGGGGAGTCCACGGTTCAGGCGTCGTGGGTTTCTTTGCCCTCATTTGGGGACTCTTGTGAGCGTCTTGGGAGCTGTCTGGAGGCATGGCGGAGCCTCTTGGAGGCAGCTTGAAGCGTCTTGGGAGCATTCGGGGGGCCTCGCGGGGGCCTCTTGCGGCCTGTTGGGGCCTCTCTTGGGGCCGTTTGGGGTCCTCTTGGGGCCTTTGGGGAGCTTCTTGGGGCGGAAGGGTATAATCAATTTCGGTTCGTGTTCTCCCTCTTGACCTCTCTTGGGGCCTTCTCTGGGCGATCTCTGGCTGTATTGGGTTGGGCCGTCCTGGAGCCCTCTTAGGCCGTTCTGGGACCCTCGTACGGGCCTCCTGAGCCATTCTGAGGCGGTATACGGGGCATCTGTCATGGAGCGTCGGAAGCTCGAGAAGACGATAACCCCAGAGACACTGAAGCATATAAGGAAAACCATGGATTTTTGCCTCTCGGGGCCCTCTCGGGAATGCTCTTGGGCCTCACTTGGGGCGTCTCAAACGCGTCTTGAGGCGTCTTGGAGCCATCGCAGGCGTCTTGGGCCAATCGTTCGGCGATTCGGGACCGTCATGGCACGCCTTTGAGGCCATGGAGGGCAGATGTGGAAGCTCCGGCGTCTCCGGGGGTGCGCCAGGGAGATTTTGGATCTTGGGGGAGGGGAGGGTGGCATTCAATAACCCCAGGAAGCATTTAAGAACCCCCCCCCCCCCCTTCCGGCAAATCGATAACCCTTCCGCACCCTGGAAGCGTTACCTGGCACCAGGAACCCGTAGGAATCCTTGAGAATTCTGCGGAACTTGTATGAAACCTGATGGATCCATTCAAGTCGTTAGGAGTCATCAAATATGCTTGCGAATATTAATACTATTATCATTGCATGAATTTTCCAAGCAGCAAGCGACATCCTGAGTCTTTCATGAGAGCCACGCAGATTTGAATTTCGAATTTCGATTGTAGCCCAGGGGCCAGGCCTCCGCGAATTTGTTGTGTGTCCGGGTGCTAAACCTATCGTGCGGTTATTTCGGCCCCTCGGAATATCGAATAACAATGCGGTGCTAAGATATCGCCGGGGGGTTTCTTAAATGCTTCCTGGGGTTAGTTGCACACGCCTATTCACCCCTGGCAAGTGAAAGTCGGCGGACTTTTTCGGGGGTTGTACAATGTATCTTGGGTCAGGACAATTTGTTCCAAGCCCTCCGTGTGAGACATCTTCATAACCGCCCCAAAGTGTGTCCTGGCTCGTTGGCTGGGTGCCAGGTCAAAACATATATTATATATTTATATTTCTGGTTCTTGAGTGGTTGGCTGGTTGGTTGGATGATTGGCTGCTGGATCAACAAAAATCAAGACCAGGCCCCGCGAGGTGGAACACAATCAGAAATGCCACAGGAAGGACTGGTTGGTTAGTTCGTTGGTTGGTTGCTTGGCTGGTTGGCTGGTTGCTTTGTAGGTAGGCTGGTTTGTTTGTTGATGGGTTGGCTGGTTGGTCTCTGGCGTTTGTTGGTGGTCAACTCTTATTCGGCTTGTCTGTACACGAAATCTCGTGCAAATGCGAGTGCAATGCAATGCAATGCGCTGCACTGCACTGCAATGCAAACGCACTTCAATGCCAACGCAATTCAATGTCGATGGAATGCAGCGGATACGGAACAGCCTACACGTCACATGGCAACGCCTCGGTGCAGAAAAAATGCTATTCCACTCTCTTCGTTGTGTGATAACGCCGGCAACGCCTGGGTGGGGCGAAGAAAGAGTATTCTTACTCGTCACGTGGCAACGCCGCGGTGGCCGAGAAGCATGCCATTTCACTCCACCCGCCACGTGGCAATTCCCAGGAGCCAAACGATACTATTCCACTATACTCTTCACGTGGCAATGCCGCGGGGCGGACACATATGATTCCTCCCTTCTCGCCACGCAGGAACGCGGGGGGGGGGTAACAAACAACTCAACCTGCCACGCGGCATCGCCGCTGACGACGACGTCGACGACGACGGACGACGACGACCACGATGACGACGACGACGAATGCGACGACGACGAGGACGACGACGACGACGATGACGAAGACAACGACGACGATGTCAACGATGACTACAAGAACGAGGACGACGACGGAATGGAATTGAAGAGATAGGATGGGATGGGATGCGATGCGATGGATCGGAATGTAATGCAATGTATTGGACTGAAATGGAACGGAACGGAACAGAGCCACTGCCGCCTCTCGGTGTTCCTGCTCTCGTTCTGGTCCGCTCTATTCGGTTACAATCCATTCTGTTCCAATCCCGTCCATCCCATCCCGCATCCCATTCCATCCAATTCCATTCCATTCCATCCCATCCCAGCCCGTTGTCGTCGTCGTTTTCGTCGTCGTCGTCGTCGTTCTCTTCGCCGTCGTCGTCGCCGTCGTCGTAGTCGTCGTCGTCGTCGTCGTTCAATTGCTGGGTCAAAGAGATGTTTTTTTATTTTGATTGAGCGGTTGGTTGGTTCTTTGACAGGTTACTTGCTTGGTTGGCTGGCTGGTTGGTCGCTTTGTTTGTTGGTTCGTGGATTGGTTGACAAGGTCTGGCGCACCCCTCACGAAGATCGCGCCTCTGGACCCTGAACTAATTGTTCTTGGCCCGCGTACTGATCACCACCGAACCCGTAAAGAAACAGACAAAACCCAGAACCCGAGGGCGAGGGTGCCAGGGCTCGTCCCAGAACGGTCCGTGGCATCGAGCATTGGGAGGGGGGAGACCAGAACGTCTCTCGGCTTTTTGTTGTCGTCGATCGCTGCCGTTTCTGTTTTTGTTTGCCCCCTGGACAGAACTGACAATGCTGATGGTGGGGTGCATGCGTAGCGCATGGACGGTCTCCCCCCCTTAGCCATAGCAAGCACGCGCGAGCCGGTTTATGATTTTCCACGTGCTCGCGAGCGTGCCAATGGGCGCACCTCGTTTTGCTTTTGCGCTCTCTCGGGTGCACGACTGACTGACTGGCTGACTGACTCACTGACTGACTAACTCCTGGGCCGGGTGGGTGTGGGGGGTCCCTTCGTCGCCGCGGATGGGACCCGCCTCGGAGTCCTGACAGGGACGCGGCACTTAGAACAGGCCCAGAAGTACAGGAGGAGGACGGAGGAGCAGAAGGAGAGGATGTGAAGGAGGAGGAGGAGGAGAGGAGCGGGATGATGATGATGATGATGATGATGATGATGATGATGATGATGATGATGATGATGATGATGATGATTATGATGATGATGATGATGATGATGATGATGATGATGATGATGATGATGATGATGATGATTGATGATGATGATGGTGGTGGTGGTGGTGGTGGTGGTGATGATGATGATGATGATGATGATGATGATGATGATGATGATGATGATGATGATGATGATGATGATGGGGGTGCGTGCACGGATATGATTAAGCGGGGAGTGGGGTGTCGTCTGCCAACGATTAGCAGGGAACATTGCGACCGCAGCCTTTCTCGGTTCTCAGGCCATGCAGTGGCAGGCGCCTCCGAACCTTCCTTTGTGGCTGGTTCTCTGGTTGCAGCTCGGCGAGCTCGTGCAAGAGCAGCTCTCGCAGGCCTTGCGGGAGCGCGAGCTGGCGGCGGCTCGCAACTGGACGGCGAGCGCGGGCCCGCCGCCTCCGCCGCCCCCGCCGCCACCGCCTGCCGCGCCAGCGGCCGCGTGGCCCGCTGGGGCTCCCCCGTGGGCGGCGGCCGACCTGGGAGCCTGCTGCGCAGGAGTGCCCCGCGCCCGCGCCCGAGGCCCCAGCAGGCTGGGAGAGCGGCCCGCTGCTGTGGTGGGCGGCGGCGTGGCACGTGTGGCAGGCGCGGCGAGGAGTGAGGACAGCGACGGCGACGACAGATGGTGAGAACTCACGTGCCGTTGCGCCTCGCCGCAGGGGAGCAGGAGTTCTGGCGTGAGGCGGCTGTGGGCTCGCGGGCGCGCGTGAGCTACTCAGATGATGACGTGGACCACGAGAGATATCTGCTGTGGCCAGCTCGACGTGTGCGCGAGGACGGGTCGGGCATAGAGGACGACGGAGTGTGGTGGGTTCTCTCGCCCGACGCAGACGTGTGGAAGGAGCCGACGGATGAGATCCTCTCACGGGCCCCAGCGGGGCTCGACCGATGCCGAACGTAGGCTATCCACTACTCGGGGCTCGGCTGCTGTACGAGTTCAGGGAGAGGCCGAACTACGAGCAGATCGTGATTCTAAGCCAAGGATGCCGCGACGTCGAGATGGCGAGGGGACAGAAGTTGGAGCAATGGCCAAAGTACGTTATCGGGGACGACGGTCATCGAACGGAGCTGTCGGCGGTTCTGCGTGCAGCTCGAGCTGATCTGGCTCCTCTGGCGGGCGCCTCACCCCCTTCCGACACGATTTGGGTGCTGATGGAGCTAGGCGGCGGACGGGCCATATGGGGAGGAAGTGCACATGACACCGACGGATGTGATTACTGGCAGTGACGGGCTGAAGTTCATGGGTTCGGAGGTGTCTCGAGTGCGGCGAGTTGGTGTCGGTCGTGCACCCGCCTTGGCCATCGAGCGGATATCGCGCCTGCGTCGAGCCTTAGACGTATTGGAGCCTCAGGTCGACAGGTCGGTGGAAAAGGGAGGGAAGGACCAGCTCAGGCTGAACGCTTGCGAGACCGTGGGCGAGGCTGGCAATGGAGGGGAACAAAGAGCTACCAGTAGCGTAGACGACGTGAGAACCCTCAGCGTGGACTTCGACGGGCACGGGGAACGGTTCAAGGATGGGCGCAGTGTGGTGATCGAGATCACGGCCGAGAGTTTCCCCGGCGACCCGATCGAGGGGCCCGTGTCGATCGCCCACTTGGCGAAGGCCATGTACAAGAGCGGCGGCGACCCGATGCGCTGGCTGGCCGAGTGGAGCCGAGAGCGCCGCATCGAGCGCACGGATCGGGTCTACCACGAGCTGGAGGTTCTCTGCCGCGCCTTGCTGCTAGCGGGGACCTCCGACCAGGTGAACCTGGGCGGCCCGCGGTCGCTGGAGAGGCTCGCGAAGCGAATTCAGGTGATCACCGACGCCCACTCTGTGCCTGGAGCTCCAGCCAACTGGCGGATGGCCCGCTACCTCACAGGCGAGACGGGCCCTGGAGACGTGGTGGCGCCTGAGCTGCGCAGCTTCGGTGCCGAGCGGGCCAATGAGGACGCCGAGTTCTTGAACGCTCGGGTGCGCGGCCTCGCGGCGACCGAGCGGCCGAAGTCAGAGAAAGGTGACGGCAAGGGCGACAAGAAGGGGCCGAAAGGGCCGAAGAAGGCTCCCGACGTGACCGCGTCGGGGGCTGACAAATGACGATGGAAGAAGTGGCCGCTGGACGTGATCCAGCCAGCGGTCTCGAGTGTGCAGGACCGCCTGGGCCGTGGCCTGGGGAGGGCGTTCGCGACACCCTCCCGCTGCCGGGGAGGGGGGGAGCTCGTGGGCCATGCGGCGCCAGGGCGAGGTCGGTCTCGACTTCGACAGCGGCGTTTTCATGAGGTGTTGGTGAATGAGGCGGTTGATCGCCTCAATTGGCTGGCAGGGGCATCCGTGGGGTCCTCCGCGACGCCCGTGACGGCCGTGCAGCTCGACGTCATGCAGCGCATCGATGGGCAGATGAACGATATCGTGCAGCCGATGCGAGGCGTGGGGCTGCAGCCTCCGCATTCAGCCCTGCGGGAGTTGATGCGAGGGAGGTCGCCTTGGTGGCCCTCCCGAGGACGCGCTCGCCCCTTACCGACCTGGGCTGCCGTCGCTTCCCGAGAGCATCGCCGAGGCGCCCGCGCTTCGTGAGCTGCTTCGGGGGCGAGCGCGCCAGTGCGTGGAGGGGCAGGGCGAGCGTGTGCTGCGGGGCCACGAGAGCGTGCTCGAGGCGCTGGAGCGTTGTCCGCGAGTGCCCTTCAGCGAGCCATCGCTGGTGCGGAGCCGGCGGCGGTACGGTGACTTTGTGAGGGATCTCGCGAAACGTGGACTGGTGTCATTTGCGCGTCAGGTCTCGGAGACGGTGGGCATCTCTTTCGTTTGGAAAAAGGGGAGAGAACAGAGTCGTATGATTCTGGATTGTCGCAGGAGCAACGCTTGGTTGATAGATCCCCCGTCGGTGCAGTTGCTGACGGCGGAGGGTCTCTCGGCTTTCGAACTTGAGGAGGGCGGGGGCGCTGAGGACCATCTGCAGGCGGCCTTCCAGGCGGCGCTCGAGGACGTGGAGTTCTCGGTGGGGGTGGCGGACGTGAAGGGCGCCTTCCACCGCGTGCGGCTGCCGCCCTGGATGAAGCGTTTGTTCGGCCTGCCCGCGCCGAAGGCGGGGGGCGTCAGGCTCCGCGGGGCGATGCTGGAAGGGGGAGGTGCTCAGTTACGACGACGTCATCTTCCCTGTTCCCGAGGCTCTCTCGATGGGATGTGCGTGGGGCCTGTGCCTGTGCCAGAGCGTGACGGAGCTCCGCTGTCAGTTCGCGCCGAGCCTGCGCGACGGCGCGCCCCTCAGCGACGTGGGGGAGCCATTGGTGCTCAGGTTGGCGGCGGGCACGGCGCAGATCGAGCACTATGTGTACGTCGACAACATGGGCGTGATCGGGCAGACCGGGGAGCGCGCGAGCGACAGCCTCGACGAGCTGGTGCAGGCTTTCGAGGCCGTGGGTCTACACGCCCACGGGCGTGAGGTTCGGAGTGGCGGCATCGAAGTGCTCGGCGTCGCGCTGGACGGCCAGCGGCTGCAGACGCGCCCGACGGCGAAGAGGCTCTGGAGGGTGCGCCAGGTGATCGCAGGGCTGCTCCAACTTCGTGCGGTCCGTGGAGATGATCTGCGCGTCCTGCTGGGGCATTGCGCGTGCCTGGGCCTGGTGCGCCGCCCCGTGCTCTGCGTCTTTCACTCTTGTTATAGGCTTGTGATGAAAATGGGCAGAGATTCAGCATCCCTTTGGAATAGTTGCCGAGAAGAGTTGAGGGCGTTTCGGGGCCTGCTTCCCCTGATCGTCTCAGATTGGTGGTTGCCATATAAATTAATCGCTGGGTGCAGTGTTCGGATGCTTCGGAGAGTGGGCTTGGTATTGCGGGGGGCTTCTGGGACCTCGAGGCTCTCAACTCCGTGGGACGCTGGCGGGAGAGGTGTCGTTTCCGCGCCGAGGGGGGGGGGGGGGGGGCGCTCGTCGCTCCGCTCTCTCTGCCGCGGGTCTTGGGGAGTTTCTGATTGCCAGGGGAGAGGACGTCGCTCTCTGTGTTGACGAGGGCGAGAAGGCCCTGACCGAATCCACGCTGCCCAGGGGGGACTACGAGATGGGCCCCGAGTTCCGTGAGGTGCCCAGCTCTCTCTTGTCTCATCCGCTTTGGCGTAACGTTGGCCAGGGGACGTGGAGGTACTGTGAGCACATTGGCACTCTAGAGTCCAGGGCCCTCGTGAAATCTCTGAGGCATATTGCGCTCACTAGTTTCGGCCTCAATGCCAGGCAGATCTTGTTAGTTGATAACCTAGTTGTAGCACTAGCGTTTGATAGATGTAGGTGTCGTAGCTTCGCGATATTGCGGCATATTCGTAAATTCGCTGCCTATCTTTTAAGTCGAAACTCTAGGGCAATCGTCCGCTGGGTCCCAAGTGAGCTCAAGAATAGTGACGAAGGCTCGCGGGCCGACGATGGCGAACCGTCCAAGATTCTAACGCGTCTGATTCCTGTCTCTCTGCCTGCCTTTTCTCTTCCTCCTGAGTCGAGTCTCAGGGGCGAGGATGAGTCGAATCGTATAGTTGGCGACGACCCCCCCGTGTCCGTGCGCGCCGTTCGGCCCCCTCGAGCTGTCGGCGTGTTGAACCTGAGTCCGTTCTAAAGTCAGCCAGTTCTAGTCGCAGCACTGTTGAATGCGAGCAAGCGAGTAGCCCCGTTTCAGTGCACCCTGTAAGAGCTCTGGAAACAAGCGAGCATCACCGTCACCCCTCCTCTCTCGTCCTCGGGGCTCCCTGCTCCTTTGGATCCGTCGGGGCCCCTGCGTCTCAGTCGCGCTCCGTAGCCGTCTTGGCTCAGGCCGTTGTTGGCGCCTCGGGCGCTGCCGAGGGCTCGGCCGATTGCGACGGGCCCTTCCCCAGCAGCAGTGCCATCATCGGTGTCGCGGCTGAGGGTGCTCACGCGGGAGAGAGATCGAGGCGCGAGCGGAGCCTCGCTGGAAGGCCGAGGGCGGCCTGCGCCAGCGGAGGGCTCGCGAGCGCAGTGCCTGGAGGCGGCGGCGGAGGAACCGCCTGCCGCCATCCGAAGGCGCGTCACTGGAATGCGGGCTTGGTCGGCTGGGGGGAGCTCGAGCGGCGCTACCAGCGAGTCCGAGGCCGCCGTCGAGCTCAAGCGGCAGGGGACACTAGTGCGGCGGGTGAAGGGGCTGCACCCTGCGGGAGAGCGGGCGATCGAGGGCGGAGTGCCGCTCGACCGGTACTTGGTGTCGAGCACGGTGACGCCGCGAGTGAGAGCCTAGTACGAGAGAGTGCTCGGGCAGCTGAAGCAGAGGCGTGGCCGCCAGGCCCCTTCGGAGATGCCAGCGGAGGCGATGGGCGCCCGCCTGGTCCACTTCTCCACCTCGCTGTACCTGCTGGGCGAGCGGGCTTCGACGGGGAGGTATGTCGTGGCGGCAGTGGGCCATTTCTACCCAAAGTTAGGACGCCTGGGAGCAGACGCGCTACGGCCTGGCGACATAGTGGGGCCAGGAGGTCGCAGTCAGCACTGGGGACTCCTGGTGCGCCCCTTGGAGCAAACAACGCCCGACAAAGTGGGGGAGTTCGACCGGGGCGTGAGGCTGGGCCCTTCGTGGCTACGGTTGATCGGGCCAGTCCTCAGCGAGATGCAGATGCTCGATCCTCGAAAGTCTGGGCAGGACTTCGACTACCCCGAGCTGCTGCGCAAGATGAAGGCGGCCTGCCGCATGATACAGCTGTGGCCCGTCACGCCTCACCAGGCGCGGCCCTCGGGGGCGAACGTCGACTGTGCCAGCGGCGAGAGGGCGCAGGCGGAGGTGCAGCGACGGAGAGGCTGGCGCCCGTTGAAGAACATGGCGCGCTACGAGGAGAGCGTGCGCTTCGGGCAGCTCGCGCAGACGCGCAGGCCGATGCTGGATGCGTGCGGCGACCAGTGCTTGCGCGAGCTGGGGCGCGCCTTGGTGTAGGGACGAGGGGTGCCTCCGCCAGGAGGCATCCAGCCCTCGCCGAGCGGTGCGAAGCGCTCCTGATCGGGGACGGGCTGACCACGATCGGGTCTGGCCTCGCTGAGGGTGGAGTGCCTACCTGGATGTGGCGAGGCGACGCCCTCAGTGACGAGCGGCTGGGCGCGCCCCTGGAGCGCCGTCTTCAGGCACGCCTGCGGCGTGGTGAGGCA
>CAUYUJ010021697.1:0-25000 GCA_963575745.1 Prorocentrum cordatum | reverse complement strand
CTGTTTTTCACTTGTCGTCCACAATCCCCCTGTAGGGGGACGGGCCCGACCCAACCCTGGCCGCTTCCAGCCTTCGACTCGTTTCCAGGGCGGGCGGAGTACGAAATCTGCCGCAGGCCCTGGTCGATGCGCGGGCGCCTCCGGCGCGCCTCTCCGGCGGCCCCCGGCGGTCTCCGGAGGCTTCGGAGTCTCTTGGGCGTTCCCAAGCAATCGGGGGCCCCCAAACGGGGTGGTGACCACACCGTGTGGTGATTACCAGCCTCGAACGTATCCCTATCCCTAAGATTGACACGCCAAAAGGCGATGACAATCTTAGGGATCCGCCCTCAAAAATAAGAGAATCCCTAAGATTGGCATCGTGATGAGGAGGTGCCCAGCATAGGGATAGGGATATGTTCCAGGCTGGTAATGGTGAGTTTTTGGGGATTCGGGGTCACCGCACGGTTTTGGGACTCGGGTCGTTCTCCAAGGGACGTCTCGGGCGACTGGGGCCTCCAGGCTCCCACAACCGTGCGTTGACGGACCGTGCGGTGATGTCTTGGGGGATTTCGAGGTCACCGCACGGTCTGTCACCGCACCGTTTCGGGACTCCAAGGCTTCGGAGTGTCCTGGGCGTTCCCAGGCAATGCTCCAACAGGAATCTTCTCCGCGGCCCCAGAGCTCCAGACCCCTTCCCTGGGGAACTGCTTTCGCCCCAGATGTAATGTCTGATGGTCCCGGGGGCCCTTGGAGAGCCCACGAGGCCGAAATGAGGGAAAGACGCCGCGATGGAACAAAAAACAGCTCGTGGGAGAGCTGCGGCAGGAGATCAAGTTCGCCGACCTCCCGAACGGATTCGCGGCGCTCAAAGCGGTGCGCCGCGCCCTCCCGCGGGCGGAGGAGCAGAAGGAGGGGGAGGGGGAGGAGGAGGAGGAGAAGGGACACTGTTTCGATTCGAGATTCTTCAGCCCCCAAGCACTTAGGGGTCCTCATTTATGTTCTGAAGAACTGGGCCGTGTCTTCGGTCTGGCGGTTATGTGGCCGCTGTCGCCGCCCCGTCGCCGCCTCGTCGCCGCCCGTCGTCTGGGCCGCGTCTTCGGTCTGGCGGCTATGTGGCCGCCGTCGCCGCCCCGCACATGGATTGCACCACATGGATTGCAGGACGCAGCTTACACCACATTGAAAGCACCATCCAGGTTGCACAAGTAGATCGCACCACATATATTGCACCTTGTAGCGCACAGAGTGCACCACATAGATTGCTCGACTTAGATTATCCAACATAGATTGCACCCCATAGATGCTACAACATATCTGCTCCTTTCTAAAAGAGAATTTGGATCTACCCCCCAGGGGTTAACGGTTCACCTCTTCGTAGTGCAATTGACATATGATCATGCTTTAGTGTTCATCCCAAAGAAGGAGTCATATCATCCCAGCTGAACTGGTATCGACCCCTCCCGCATCCTTGGCAAAAAATGCAATGCGCGCGCACTCGTTTGTCGCTAATCATAAGTTCTCACGAATCCCTTGGAAAGCATTGGACGAAGTGCGCACGCGCGCGTCGTTGCGCGCGCCTGCCGAAATCATGCACAAACTTCAGGCGTCGCAAGGATTTAAGCATCGAGTGTCAGAAGCAACATATACAAAGCACAGGGCTTCGCAACACATATTTTCAAAAAAAAACAAATTGCGCTCGCGCTCGTGCGAATTCTTACTGGAAACCATCGGTGTTCCAGCATTTTCATGACATGCTACCAATCGGGCTTCTCGCGCGCGCATGTCGAAATCATTCGGGCGCCCTTGTGCGCGTGCTGTCGCAAGAATCATTCGCCAAACGCTGGGGCGAAGTGCACACGCGCGCGTCGTCGCGCGAGCATGCCGAAATCCCTCAAAAACCTTGGGTTTCGGAAGGGTTTCAAAGTCGAGTGCCCCGAAACCATCTACATAACAGTTGGTGTCGAAGCAACCGCTTTCAAAAAAATGAAGTTGCGCTCGCGCTCTTGCGAGCCCTTATGGAAGCCATCGTTTTTTTCAACATTGTCATGGAATTCTGCAAAGAGGGCCTCTCGCGCCGCATGCCCAAATCATTCCAACGCCCTTTCGCGCGTGCTGGGGGGGCACGATCCGTGTCAAATAATTCCATACAGGCCGCTCTCTCGCGTCGGCCGCGCGCGCATGTCGAACTCTATCCAACCTGTTCATCACCGACGCGGTGACGCCGTCATTGTTGTCGGCGTGGTCACCATATGCGCCGTCACTGACCGTGCCGTCGTCGTTGTCATCATCGTCACCGGCAACGCTACTATCATCATCGTGTCTACCTTTGGCCACGTTGCCATGGTACCGCGTTTTTTGTAGCTTCTGAAGAAAACCATAAATTGTTCAACCTGTTCATGAAATTCTGCCAAGACTCTCGCGCCGCATGTCGACATCATTCGGGCGCCCTTGCGCGTGTGCGCGTGGGGGGCACGATCCGTGTCAAATGATATCTTGCGGGCCACTCTCGCGCGTCGACCGCGCGCGCATGTCGAACTCCTTCTAAAATTTGCATGGCCGATGCGAGGACGCCGCCACCGTCGTCGGCGTGACCAGCATCGGCGAAGTCACTGGCCTTGTCGTCGATGTCATCATTGTCGCCGGCAACGCTACTATCATCATTGTGTCAACCGTTGTCGACGTTGCTATGATACCGCGCCCGCCCAAGTCGCCGACTCGCACTGAAGTGCCCGCTGGAAAGTACCCACTGGTCAGCGCCACTGCGGCCGCGTCGGTAGCGCCAAACGAGCTGGCCGCTGCGCGCGCGAACATGCGCGGGCTGGCGCGGCGTCAAAGATGCACCAGCCAACACCAACCACCCATCGCAATCGCTTCCGCATGGGCTTTGCGAACCTAGTTGCGGGTGGGTGGGTGGGATGATTGCGCGAGCAGTGGATTTGACAAGTTCAGGTTGATCAATTGGATCGCGCCACATAAGTTGCACCATTTAGGTTGCACCGCGCTTATTTTCCTTTTTTCATAAGCGATAGAATATAGCTCCCATTCCCCTGGAACTAACGCGCCCCCTATTCGTATTGCAATGTACTTCTGAACCTGCCCATCGTCCATCTCATACATGAATTCGCACCACCTTGGGCCGGCCGGCATCGCACCCCCTTCATCCTCGGCAAAGTATAGTATCTGCGCGCATTCGTTTATCCAAAATCATCAGCTTTCGTAAGTCCCTTGGAAGAACGTTGGGACGAAGTGCGCACGCGCGCGTCGTCGCGCGCGTATGCCGCCCTTGGTTTCCCAAGGATTTCAAAATCGAGCGTCCCAACAAAACATAAAGCAGACGTGGTTTCGGAACGAGAGTTTTCAACAAAAACGTGCGCCTGCATTTTCAGGCATCCTTGAAAGAACCATAGGTTTACAATATTGAATATGAGAAGTACCAAGCGGGCCTCTCGCGCGCGCGCCTGTCGAAATCGTTCGAACGCCAGTGCGCGTGCTGTCGCAGGAACCGTTCGCAAACCATGGGGCGAAGTGCACACTGTCGCGTCGTCGCGCGCGCACGCCGAAATCCTCCAAAAACTTCAGCTGTCGTCCGGATTATAAATCGAGCGCCCCGGAAACATGTACAGGCACATGGTTTTGCAACGAAATTTCTCCCCGAACAACTAATTTGCTCTCGCGCTTTTTGTAGCTCCTGATGAAAGCAATCGTTGTTCAACCTGTTCATGGAATTCTGCCAAACCTCTCTCGCCGCATATCGACGTCATTCGGACGCCCTTGCGCGCGTGCGGGTGGGGGGGCACGATCCGTGTCAAATGATATCATGCGGGCCATGCTCGCGCGTCGACCGCGCGTGCATGTCGAATTCCTTTTCAAATATGCACCGCCGACGCGAGGACGCCGCCACCATCGCCGGCGTGATCAACATCGGCGAAGTCACGGGCCTTGTCGTCGTTATCATCATCGTCACCAGCATCGCTACTATCATTCCCGTGTCTACCGTCGTCGACGTTGCCATGACACCGCGCCGTCCAAGTCGCCGACTCGCACTGAAGTGCCCGTTGGGAAGTACCCAGTGGTCAGCCGCTGCGCGCGCGAACATGCGCGGGCTGGCGCGGCGTCAAAGATGCACCAGCCAACACCAGGCATTCATTGCAATCGCCGCCGCCTGGGATTGTGTTCAAAAAGGTTTGGGCGGGTGGGTGGCAAGATTGCGCGAGCAGTGGGTTGGTCACATCATTCCGAACATCATGTAATTGACCACGTGGATTGCACCACAGATTTTGTTATACATAGAGTACAGAAACATAGACAGTTAGGAACATGTTGTTTTGGGTCCACGATGACTTACATATCATTAGATCGGAAAGCTATCAACGATGCCCTGCATCAGGTATTATCCAAGCTTTCGCAACGAACCCAGCCATGTTGCTGTTTAGTTTTTGGATCAATGGATCAAATCCCCAGAGAGGGGTCGTCAGATGCTGTGCCGATGATGTCGGATCAGTAGTGTCCAAGCTTGCTGCTCTTGAGAACATGTTCTTTGTCTTCTGAGCCGCACCCAACATCAATAATCTCATGTTTAAGCTCAACAGCTGGTTCATTGCTCCTCTTTCACGGGCCTCGCGCCAGCGCTCATTCATGCCATCAAAAGCTGGATCGATCGGGAGCTGGATCCTTCCGAATAGCTTGAATTCGGGATCACCTCTTGTCAGAAGTACCTCGGTCCGTGGGCGGGCCCCTCCGTGCGCCAGCAGTTTTGGAAATGACCGCAGGAATAACATCATTCTCGGTGTTGTCCATTGGGGGAAGTTCGCCCGCCTTCAATGTTTGCGGCTATTCTGTACATTGCAGGAGTTGCGACCGTCCTCTCCTACTTTTCCCAGTTCCTCTTCCTCCAGTCCTTCTTCCTCAGTGGAAACACGCATCTCTTGCAGTTGTATGCGCCACGCCTTGTCGCCGCCTGTCCAGGGCTGATATGTTTAAATTGTGCGCGTGGGGCGGACCTCGCGATCAGAGCGCGCTCATTCTGAATATAACATCCCTCATGCGAGCTGATATGAAAACACCAGCAGCAATGTTATGCCGTCTTGAAGTGCCAGTCTTCGCCCCCTCTCCCGCTGGCAGAGATCGGTAGGTACGAGAGAGCGTGTTCTGTGGTCGCTTGGAGGGGGGGGGGGTTGGAACCAGACCCCCACCCCCCCTGGATGGAAGGAATGGGGGGGTTCGATCACCCCCCCTCTTCCCGTGACGGAGGGGGGGTTCGAACCCACCGCCCCCCCCCCTTCCCTTACTTCTCCTCTCTCCCTCTCCTCGGCTGGCGGCGGCGGCGGCGGGGACGACGTTTTCCTTTGCGCCTGCGGCGTCGGGCGGTGGCGGCTGGGAACGTCGACGAGGACGACGGTGGTGGTGGTGGTGGTGGTGGGTTGTGGTAGTGGTGGTGGCGGTGGTGGTGGTGGCGGTGGTGGTTGTTGTGGTGGTGGTGGTATGGTGGTTTGTTGTTGTTGTTGTTGTTGTGGTGGTGGTGATGGTGGTGGTTGTGGTGGTGGATGGTGGTGATGGTGGTGGTGTGGTGGTGGTGTGGTGGTGGTTTGTGGTGGTGGTGGTGGGTTGTGGTGGTGGTGTGGTGGTGGTTTGGTGGTGGTGTGGTGGTGGTTGGTGGTGGTGGTGGTGGGTTGTAGTGGTGGCGGTGGTTCGTGGAGGTGGTGCTGGTGGTGGTGGTGGTGGTGGCGGTGGTGGGGTGGTCTGGTGGTTTGTGGTGGTGGTGGTGGGTTGTGCTGCTGGTAGTCGTGGTGGTTGTGGCGGTGGTGGTGGTGGTGTGGCGTGGTAGATTGTGGGTGGTGGTGGTAGTGGTGGGTTTTTGTGGTGGTGGTGGTGATGGTGAGTTGTGTGGTGGTGGTGGTTGTGGTGGTGGTGGCTGGGTGGCGGTGGTGGTGGTTGTGTGGTGGGTTGGTGGTGGTGGTGGGGTGGTGGCTTGACGCGGTTGGTTGGTGGTGGTAGGTGGTGGTGGTGGGTGGTGGTGTGTGGTGGTAGTGGTGGTTATCGTCGCTGCGTCCCCGCCGTCCGCCAGCGCCAGCGCCGGCGTTGCTGGCCGCCGCCGCGCCGGCGCCCGCGCCAAGGGGAGGGGGGGGGGTTTTGAACCCCCCCCCCTCGGCGCCAAGGGGGGTGGGGGGGGTTTGACACCCCCCCCCCTTGGCTGCCTCTGATCGTCGTCGCTGCGTCCCCGCCGTCGGCGCTGCTAGCGGCCGCCAGCGCCGGCGCTGGGGGGGGGGTTTCAACCCCCCCCCTCCCAAGGGGGGGGGGTTCGGGAGGGGGGGGGTTGGGGGAAGGGGAGTCCCCCTGGGTTTGATCGACGGCGCCGAGTGTTCCACCCCCGGGCTCGAAACGCGCCGCCGAATGGTCCCAAGGCAAGCGCCCGTGAAACGCGTTCTCTAGTAGATACCGAATGTCGCCCGTTTTCTGGGCCTCTAGCTCTTTTGGTCAAGCTCTGCACGAAGCATGGAAAGGATTCCCATCGATTCCTGAATGGTCCAGTGCTAGCTCGTTGACTCCCAACGCTGCCCGTGAAGCCCTCGGAGATCCGAAGTTCCAGAGCGAAATCAGTGCCGTTCTAGCTGAGCTGATCAGACTTTTCCTGTTCATCCAGCCGCCACTTTTCAACGACGTTGAAATTGTGCCCCAAGCAAGGACGCCGAGACACGGCCCATTCGTCCTTGCGTAAGATGCTCCCCGTCGCAGGCCCATGCGGCCCTCAAAACCTTGGCTGGCGCCTGGTCCGCAAATTCTGCTAGTCAAAGAACAGTGGCCGTATTTCTGGCGTGTAGAGGATCCAACGATCCGATTCCCCATCATATGATATGTCTTGGTTTCCCTGACCTCTGCTTGTTTGGAGAGTTGCGTTTCATTATGCCGGTGTACCGCTTGCTACTGGCACTCTGATGGCTGACTGGAGTTGTTTCCTAGGAGGAGGAGGAGGAGGAGGAGGGGAGGAGGAGGAGGAGGAGGTGGGAGGAGGAGGGGAGGAGGAGGAGGAGGTGGAGGAGGTAGGAGGGAGGAGGAGGGAGTAGGAGGAGGAGAGGGAGGAGGGGGAGGTGGAGGAGGAGGAGGAGGAGGAGGAGGAGGAGGTGGCAGGAGGAGGAGGAGGAGTTGAGGAGGAGGAGGAGGAGGAGGAGGAGGAGGAGGATGGGGAGGAGGAGGAGGAGGAGGGGAGGGAGGAGGAGGAGGAGGAGGTGGAGGAGTGAGGAGAGGTGGAGGAGGAGGAGGAGGAGGAGCGAGGAGGATAGGAGGAGGAGGAGGGGAGGAGGTTAGGAGG
The DNA here is from genome assembly GCA_963575745.1 of Prorocentrum cordatum. Classification (NCBI taxonomy): domain Eukaryota; class Dinophyceae; order Prorocentrales; family Prorocentraceae; genus Prorocentrum; species Prorocentrum cordatum. Next base: position 17,715 of record CAUYUJ010021697.1, on the reverse strand, counting down.
AGGAAGCGAGGGAGGAGGAGGGAGGAGGAGGTGGGAGGTGGGGAGGAGGAGGAGTGTGAGGAGGAGGGAGGAGGAAGGGGAGGGGAGGGGAGGAGGAGGGAGGAGCCACCGCGCTCGTCTCCGGCTTCTTGCCCCCGCCCCTTCGTCCCTGGTCTTTCTCGCCGCCTCCGACACCCTCTACCATCACCTCCCGGCTCTGACTCCGCTCGCGGTCTCCCAACACGAGGCTATGGCTCTCATGCCCCAGGTTACAGCCACAATTTTTTGTGCAAATAGTGGTTGAGCAGGACGAACCTGGCGCGCCCCCTGGGCACGCGCCATGAGGCGGAGGGGGAGGAGGAGGAGGAGGAGGAGGAGGAGGAGGAGGAGGAGGCGGAGGAGGCGGAGGAGGAGGAGGAGGAGGAGGCGGAGACGGAGGCGGAGGCGGAGGACGAGGAGGAAGACACATAATGATAGTAATGACAAGACGTAGAAGAAAAAGCATAATAATACTAATGATCATAATAGTGATGTTACTAAGACGAATTCGAACATTAATACTGTTCAGAAGAAGCATACTAATAAGAAGACGATGGACAGTATAATACCACGAATCATAAGCATACTAAGAATAGCACCACGAATACTTATACTTATAATACGGGGAATTATGCGAACCATATGAACAAGACGAATACTAGTACCACTATTAAGAGCAACACTCATAATGATCACATTAATACGGCGACGATTATTAATAATCGTGTGAAGAAGAATAATAACAACATTAATAATACGAATGCTAATACTAATGCCATGACACATAGTATGACTGACTGAAACAGTAATAGTACGAAGAGCAATAATAACATCAGTAATACTATTACGGACAATAATAATACCACTACTGAGAAGAATAACAGCGTTACTATAAATCATATGAAGATGGTAATAAGAATCAGACGACGCATGCGACTAATCATACTCATAATAATATAATAATTATAATACTAATAATATCAATACTGCTACTACTAATAATACAAATAGTACGGCGAAGTAACAATACTGCTACTAACAATAATACGAATAATTTCAATACTAAGACTCATACGAATAAGAAGACGAGTAATAAGACGACTATTCCGAATACTACTAACAATAAGAACCAACAGAGGAGGATGATGAGGAGAAGGAAGAGGAGGAGGAGGAGGAGGAGGAGGAGGAGGAGGAGGAGGGTGATAAGGAGGTGATGATGATGATGATGATGGATGATTGATGATGATGATGATGATGATGATGATGATGATGATGAGATGAATGATGATGATGATGATGATGATGACTGATGTGATGATGATGATGATTGAGGATGAGGTGAGGATGAGGATGTGGAGGATGAGGAGGAGGAGGAGGAGGAGGTAGGAGGAGGGGAGGAGGGAGGAGGCGGAGGAGGAGGAGGAGGAGGAGGAGGGGGGGATCAGGAGCAGGCAGGAGCAGGAGGCGGAGGCGGAGCGGAGCGGTGGCGGGCGGAGGCGGAGGCGGAGGCGGAGGCGGAGGCGGAGGCGGAGGCGGCGGAAGGCGGAGCGCCGTCGCAGGCGGAGGGGGAGGCGGAGGCGGAGGCGGCAGCGATGGAGGGCGGAGGCGGTGGCGAGGCGGAGGCGGAGGCGGAGGCGGAGGCGGAGGCGGAGGAGGAGGCGGGAGGCGGACGGCGGGGCGGAGGCGGAGGCGGAGGCGGAGGCGGAGGCGTGGAGGCGGAGGCGGTGGCGGAGGCGAGGAGGAGGAGGAGGAGGAAGATGAGGAGGTGGGAGGAGGTGGAGGAGGGAGGTGGAGGTGGAGGTGGAGGTGGGGTGGAGGAGGCGGAAAAGGAGGTGGAGAAGAGGAGGTGTGAGGAGGAGGGGAGGAGGAGGAGGAGGAGGAGGAGGAGGAGGAGGTGTAGGAGGAGGAGGATGAGGAGGAGGAGGAGGAGGAGGAGGAGGAGGAGGAGGGACGCAGTATTAGCTGAAAGGGGGCCACCCAAGTCGCATGCAGAATCAGACACTTGGAACTCGTCCCCCGATTCGTCGGGTCTGCTGGGTACGCGCTTCCCCCTATCAAGTCCCGGCTTCCGCGGCTCTTCGGCCGAGACGCAGGATGAGAGTCCAGACGGCGCGAGCCCACGGACGAGGGCGACTTCTGGCACCGAACACCGGGCATGGCCCAGGGGGGGGAACTTCGTCAAGGCTGAGATTGGAGGCCACGAAGTCCCGAGAAGCATCCGACAACGCGGAGGCCGACCCCGCCCGCCCGTCGCGACGGGGCGGGCGTCTGCCGCGCAAAATTCGATCCAGTTGCCGCCATCGGCCGTCATGCCGACGGCCCGGACAGTCCGACGCGAGAGCACTGCGACGCAAGGAATTCCCAGGGGGGCCGACCGAGCCAGATGTCGGGGTATCTCCCTTGGCCAGGCGGGGGAGGAGGTGGGAGGGAGGTGGGGGGGGAGGAGGGAGGGAGGGAGGAGGAGAGGTGTCTTGTGGACATCAGCGGGTGCCTGTCCACGAACGGGTGTGCAGAGTACATTTTGTGATTCGTGGTTCAGTCTTCGCGGGTTTCGGACAGGACTCCGGACTCGATGATGTCTTCCAGGGCTAGCACAGCCACCACCTGAGCTAGTGACCGGATACGTATGACGAACGAACAACACACACACACCCATACCCATAGGGAGGTCGTTGGGAGAAGGACTGGCCATGGGTATGGGGGCGGGTTGTCGGACCCTGGGGAATGCTCCAGTTCGAGCGGGGACCCCCATCCGTCAACACGCACCCATAGCCCTCTCCGATCCCCCCATGGGTATGGGTGTGTGTTGTTGGTTCGTCAACGTAGGGCCCTTTCTGGGAGGCCCAGGGCGACCCTCAGGAGCCGTGCAAACCGTCGGAAGCAGGCGCGTGTCCCCGAAGCTCTGCCGGGAGGCGACGCCCCTACCGCTCCGATGGTTCCGATGTTGATCAGGAGGGGAAGAGACACACAGACACAATTAATCGTCGATCCCCAGGAAAATATGCGAAAATGTGGGAAATGGGGGGAAGACAAAAACCCAGAGAATATGGGAAAATATGGGGCATATTTTTATTTGTGTGTATCTATTTGTGTGTTCTGGGGCCCCTTTAGTTGAGGCATCGATGCTTTCCCTCCGATCTTGAGCCACAACGGTCAAGGAGCAATCGCTGTAGAAACCACCGGAACCCGAGGGGCGGGGTCGTTCCACTTGCTACTCGGAGTCCGCCGGAGGTGTGGGCGAATGACGCATCGGCCCCCCCCAGTCGGCCATAACACCATGCTCTAGGCGCTCGCCTCTCTGTCTGTCAGTCCTGCGTCGCCGCAGCGTTTCCGTGACATACAATTTGGCGGCACATGCAGGAACGGCTTGTAATTAATGCCGCACGTGGCCCTCCATCCGTGCAACTTCTGTTCCACAGGAGGCACGAGCTGGATCCCGCACCCCCACTTCGGGGCAGCTGTTGGGAGCAGTTGTGCCCGCTTTGTTCTGCGAGCGGGGCGGCGTCCGGCCCACCCCCAGCACACGCAGGTTGGGGGGAGGGGAGGAAGGAAGGAAGGGAGGAAGGAAGGAAGGAAGGAAGGAAGGATGGAAGGAAACAGCGGACGACCTATCTCGGGAGGAGCCTCCCTCCATCGAGAGAGTGATGAGTCTTCCCCCCTCCGCCCCCCCCCCCCCCCGGCGCCCCCCGCAGATGCCGGCCGACGGCTGGGCGCAGATCGGCGTGTTCATCGCCTTCCTCGAGCTCTTCCCTCTGCGGCAGGAGAAGGAGCGTCCATCTGCGGGAGGCGGAGGAGGGGGCGGAGGAGGAGGGGGCGGAGGAGGAGGAGGAGGAGGAGGAGGAGGAGGAGGAGGAGGAGGAGGAGCGGAGGAGGAGGAGGAGGAGGAAGGAGGAGGAGGAGGAGGAGGAGGAGGAGGATTTGGAGGCCCCTGGGGCGAATCCTAGATCCGAGTCGGGGGGGCCCTAGTTTTGTTTGGTTTTTTTCGTGAGCCCCGAGGCGAGAGTGAGGGCTCTGGCCTCTATGTTGGTCCTGCGGAATCCAGGTAGAGGCCGTTTGCTCTGCGGGCGTCTTCTAGGTAGGTATCTGAAGTATCTGAGGAGGATTTGGAGGAGGAAGGAGGAGGGAGGAGGGAAGAGGGAAGAGTGAGTATGGAAGAGGGAAGAGTGAGTATGGAAGAAGACTGGATGGAGGATGGGAGCAAGAGGGATGGAGGATATGGGGAGGGAGGAGGAGGGAGGTTGGATGAGGGAGAGGGATGAGGGAAGAGGGTAGAGGGAGTATGGAAGAGGGCTGATGAGGAGGAAGATGGAGGGTGGGATGGGAGGAGGAGGGAGGAGGTAGGTGAGGAGGGAGGAGGAGGAGGAGGAGGAGGGTGGAGGAGGAGGAGGAGGAGGAGGAGGAGGAGGAGGAGGAGGAGGAGGAGGAGGAGGGAGTAGAGGGAGTAGAGGGAGTAGGGTGAGAGAGTAGGAGGTGGGAGGAGGAGTATGGAAGAGGAAGAGGAGGGAGGAGGATGACGTAGGAGAAGGAGGAGGAGGAGGAAAAGGATGAGAAGGACAAGGGATGATGTAGGATGAGTGGGAGAAAGAGGAGGAGAAACAGGATTGCACGTAACAGTACGAGTTCCAGGACGTTGTTCTACCACATGTGCATGCCCCCGACCACAGAGCTCCCCGAACGTCACGACGACCCCGTGGCAGAAGGTGGTGCCGCCAGCGGAGACGAGTGCCACGATCAGGATGAGCGTTTCACCTTATGTCATGCCCCGCGGCCCCAGCCGCCTGCTCCAGAGCACGTATTCCCGAAACCGATGACAGACCGCAGATACGCCAACGAAGAGCCGAATTGCGTGACAATTGAACATGACTGCGGCATGAAGGATTACAACACATCAGTGTCGTAGACAGGCCACACGCAACGCGTATCCATGGGCACCAGCCAATCCGACATACCTGTCACCTCGATGTCGATGCGGGCATTGCCGCAACCTGTTTAATTTCCCACGCACCTGTGAATACCCCGTGAGCGACGACACACCTCCTGCGAGAGCCTGAAACGAATTGCAACACTGTCAAGCTTCGTTGCTTCTTCAGGTACGCCACTGAGCGAGGCTAAGATTCAACGCCGCACAACTGGCAGCAGTAACATTGTGCTAACCACCATAGACAGCCGCCTGACTATTTCACATCTTGCCCAGCCCTTAACCGATTCGCGCCTTAAGAACACCTCCCGAGCTTGCGGAAAGCCAGACGCACCCCGCGATGAGGCGGACGGGGCAGGACCCATGACGCGTTTAAGCCGAACAGGATCTACGCGCTCTGGACCTTTTTTTTTTTTTTTTTTTGCTTAACCACTTCTTTTTTTTTTATATGATTTTTTTTTTTTTTTCTTTTTTTTATTTTCCTTTGTTGTGCGGACGAGAGAAGGAGGAGGAAAAAGGGGAGGGAGGAGGAGGAGGAAGAGCAGGAGGAGCAGGAGGAGGAGGAGGAGGAGGAGGAGGAGGAGGAGGAGGAGCAGGAGGAGGGAGGAAGAGGAGGACGATTTGGACGGGGAGGAACTATTTCGTGCACGCGCCACCCTCCTCTACGCCGACGACCGCCACCACCGCCGCCGCCGCCACCACCATGACGACGACCTCCTCCTCTTCCTCCTCCTCCTCCTCCTCCTCCTCCTCCTCCTGTTCCCTCTCCCTCTTTGTGCGCTCCCCTCATTCCCCCTATTCCTGGGCGCGCTGTGTCTGAAAAGCAGCCCTCCATCGCCACGGCCTCGGTGTCTTCTTTTCTTCCTCCTCGTCGCCTTATCCCTCGTCCGTCTTTACCGTCGCCTGATTCCCTGGCCGAGATGGTCAGGCTTCGGACATCGGGTACGTACTTTCCCCCGTTCCTCCTGCTCCGAGCTCCTCATGATGCTCATCCTTATGCTCCTCCTGATCATGCTCCTCCTGCTCCTCTTCCTCCTCTTGCTCCTCCTGCTGCTCACTCAAATCGGATTCCGTGTCGCCGTGCACACGCTTATCTGATACAGAAAAGAGCCCCCCTGCTTACATCTCGTATTGCCGCCATGCCAACCTTCCAGTACCACCAAGCCCCGCTTTTCGAGTTGGTGGCGGAGCTGGGAACGATCCGAGCTCGCGACCCACGGAAGACGTACAGAGTACGAAGTGGACGTGCATTCGCATTTTCCCCGCGCTCTGCATTGGTGCCACCCTCCGTTCCCCGAACAGCATGTGCTTATGGCTGTCCTGCAACCCCGCGGGCCATTTGCCCCAGGCGCTCACAGGCACAGCGAGGCCAACGCCAGACCGTGTCAGTCCCCGTGAGATCCTGGCTGCAAGGGCAACGGCAGCCATTGGCTACGTGCAGGCTTCTGGTCGACAGGGGCGCCACGACGCCCAGGCTTCCGCGCCACCGTCCGGTGGCCGCGGGGCACAGTCTCTTGCGTGGGGCCGCATGGTTGGGCCAGTACTCGGCTTCGGGCTGTGCGCAACAGTGCTGGCTTACGTTCTAGTGAGCACGCTGCGCACCCCAAATAACACAGTGTTGGTCGGGGGCGGCAAGAGGGGGGTGATGACTAGGGGGGTGGATACCATGGCGTGGTCCATGATGCTTCCCTGGATTTCATGGTGCCTCTTCTTATTGCGAAGGCCTTACGGCCGATGCCGCCGACCCTGGAGACAGCGTTCTGTCATTGGGGAGGAATAACAACGCAACAGGAAGAATGCTCAGTGTGGGAGAAGCGCATTGCCGACGAGGGGGAGGGTGGGAGGCCCAAGAAAACACACAGGAGCCTCTTGGGGCCTCTTTGGGCTTCCTGGGGGGCCTCTTGGGAGCTTCTCGGGGCTGAGGGCTCGAAATGTCCGTTCGGGTCCCCCATCTGGGCACTCTTGGAACCGTTTTGGGGGCCTTTTGTGCATCTGGGAGGCGTCTTGGGCCGTCTTGGGGCGCCTTTGGGCCGTTTGGGGACCCTCTTGGAGACCTCTTGGGCCGTGTCGGGGCGATCTTGGGAGCCTCTTGGGCCGTCTTGGCGCGTGGGGAAGCGGAAGAGGCGAGAACGCCAACATCCTTGAAAAACGCATGGGAAATCCATGATTTGTGCCTCTTGGGGCTCTCGAAGGAACGGTCCTGGAGGCCTCTGGGGGCGTCTCGCAGGCCTCTTGGGCCGTCTGGAGGCCGTCAAGGCGTCTTGGAGAGATCATTCGGCAATTCAGGGCCCTCTTGGATCATCTTTGGGGCCTCTTGGGGCACTCTTGGCCGGTCTTGGGGCCTTTTTGGGCTCCCCGGGAGGGCGGCGTATAAACCCGGGACCCCCTTTGGGAGCTACCCCGGGACCCCCCCCTTCCCCGGGACGGGATCAAAGGGAAGGGGCTTCCCTTTGACTCAAGTACGACGCTCTTCAATCTCGCCTTGGACTGGCGCGCCTCAGAAGGAGGCCTTGGGAGAGGGGTAGAAGCAGCGACGCTGTGGGGAAAGAAAAAGGAGCATCGACGACGACGACGAAGAGGGAGCAGACGGAGAAGCCTCTTCCACACGCCGACAGGGTCGGCGGATGACGGGAAGCGTCTTCGAGGAACGAGAAGCGAGCTGGACGTTTTGGCTGAATCCTCTTCATATCAGTAAGAGATGACGGGAAGCGTCTTCGAGGAACGAGAAGCGAGCTGGACGTTTTGGCTGAATCCGCCTCGTATCTGTAAGAGATATCTTAACTATAGGGGGTGGCGGGGTGCACGGGGAACCGGCTTAGCGGATTCCTCGGGATGGCGATTTCGCGTGAGACATCCTCACAAAAATGAGATCTTCGCGACATCGCGTTTAACACAAACAAGCGTTTCGCTCGAGACATCCTCGAAAAGTTGATGACAGCGAAATTTCGCCGTCTGTGAACATTTGCGTTTCGCTCGGGACATCCTCGAACAAATGAGATGGTGACTGAAGTCTTACACCAACTCTTATGTTAAGAATTGCGATTTCGCTAGGGACATCCTCAGAAAACGAGCGGCAGCACGGCGGACCAGAACGAAGAGCACGGCAGACAATTTGCATTTCGCTAGGGACATCCTCAACAAAATGAGATGTCCTCAACGTCGTCTTGATATCGTTCTCGAAGTACCTCAAGATGACGAAATGAGAGGCCAAAAAGCACGTTAAGATGGCTGTCAGAACGATTGGGGGACTTCCGAAAATAGCGATTTCGCTAGGGACATCCTCAAAAAGTGAAAACATACACCAGCATCGACTTGAAAATTGTTGTTCTTACATAGTTTTGACTTTGCTTCTGAAAAGGCTTCCAGACGGCCCAAGGCAGCCTTCTAAAAATGTAGATTTCGGTAGGGACATCCTCAAACAATTGATGCGTGCGACATCGCATCGTAATGATTTTGGGAGGGCATCAGGAAGCAAAAGAAGGCCACAACATGGCCCCAAGAGCGCCCTTAAGGTTGCTGAAAATAGTGATTTCGCTAGGGACATCTTCAAACAAATAACACATCGAACAACATCGTTTTGAAAACTGCTGTTTTAACATCGTCTGGGGATCGCTCCTGAAAAGGCTTCTAGATGGTTTAAGCCAGTCATCTAAAAATTACGATTTCGCTAGGGACATCCTGAAAAAATGAATGTGTGATCGGACTGTAACGGTTTTGTAAGGCATCAAGAAGGCCCCCAAAGGCCCCAAACAAGCCCAAATTTGACCCCCAGGAGCGCCCTCGAGACGATCCAAAATGGCGATTTCGTCTGAGACATCTTTACAACAATGAAATTGTCACAACATCGATTTCATCAAAAATGAGCGTTTCGCCTGAGACATCCCTTAAACATGGGAACCAGCGAATTCGACAGATGTTCAAAACCTAGCGTCTCACCTGAGACATCCTAGCAAAAATGATATCTTGGAGTGGCGGTTTCAATACCTCCCATGTTTAAAATCGCGCTCTCGCTACATACATCCTCAAGAAAATCGGGCGGGGCATGGCCAGCGAAACAAGTGCTCATTCGTTCTTCACGTCTATTCTGCCGTGCTCTTTCGTTCTTGGGGTCTATTCTGAAGTGCTCCTTGTTGTTTTGTGCCGTGCTCCTTCGCTCTTCTAGCCTATTCTGCCATGCTCCTGGCCAGTTTCTGTCACAATCCTTTGTTCTTGGGGCTTATGATGCCGTGCTCCTGGTCGTCTTCTGCCGTGCTCCTTAGCTCTTGGGGCATATTCTGCCGTGCTCCTTCGCTTTCGGGGTTTATTCTGCCGTGCTCCTTGTGGTTTTCTTGCGTACTCCTTCTTCCTTGGGGCGTATTATGCTGTATTCTTGCATCTATCTTGTCGTGCTCCTTAGCTCTCGCGGTCTATTCTGCCGTGCTCCTGGTCACTGGTCGTGTTTTGCAATGCTCCTTCTTTCCTGGCGCCTATTCTGCCGTGCTCCTCAGCTCTTGGGGTCTATTCTGCCGTGCTCCTGTTTTTTTTTCTGTCATGTTCCTTCGCTCTTGGGGCCTCTTCTGCCGTGTTCCTCAGCTCTTGTGGTCTATTCTGCAGTGCTCTTTGTTTTTTTCTGCCGTGCTCCTTCGCTCATGGGGCCTCTTCTGCCGTGCTCCTGGTCTTTTTCTGCCGTGCTCCTTAGCTCTGGGGTCTATTCTGCCGTGGTCCTGGTCTTTTTCTGCCGTGCCCCTGAGCTCTTGGGGCCTCTTCTGCCGTGCTCCTGGTCATTTTCTGCCGTGCTTCTTCGCACTTGGGGCATCTTCTGCCGTGCTCCTTGTGTCTTGGGTTCTATTCTGCCGTGCTCCTCGTCTTTTTCTGGTTTGCTCCTTCGCTCTTCGGGCCTATTCTGCCGTGCTCCTGGTCTTTTCTGTCGTACTCCTTGGCTCCTTGGGCCTTTTCTGTTGTGTTTCGGTCTTTTCTGCCGTCGTCCTTAGCTCTTGGGGCATATTCTGCCGTCCTCCTGGTCATTTTCTGGCGTCTTTTTCGCTCTTGGGGCCTACTATGCCGTGCTCCTTAGCTCTCGCGGTCTATTCTGCCGTGCTCCTGGTCTTTTTCTGCCATGCTCGGCAGCTCTTGGAGTCTATTCGGCCATGCTCCTGGTTTGTTTCCGACGTGCTCCTTCGCTCATGGGGCCTATTCTGCTGTGCTCCTGGTCTTTGTCTGCCGTGCTCCTGTTTTTTTTCTGCCGTGCTCCTTCGCACTTGGGGCATATTCTGCCGTGTTCCTTGTCTCTTGGGTTCTATTCTGCTGTGCTCCTCGTCTTTTTCTGGTTTGCTCCTTCGCTCTTGGGGTCTATTTTCCCGCACTCCTTCAGCTCTCGGGGTCTACTCTGGCGTGCTTCTGTTTTTTTCTGCCGTGCTCCTTCGCTCTTGGGGCCTATTCTGCCGTGCTCCTGGTCATTTTCTGCCGTGCTCCTTAGCTTTTGGGGTCTATCCTGCCGTGCTCCTGGTCTTTCTCTGCCGTACTCCTTCGCACTTGAGGCATATCCAGCCCTGCTCCTTAGCTCCTGGGGTCTATTCTGCCGTGCTCCTGGTCTTTTTCTGCCGTGCTCCTTCGCTCTTGGGGCCTAATCTGCCGTGCTCCTGGTTTTTTTTCTGCCTGCTCCTTAGCTCTTGAGGTCTATTCTGCCGTGCTCCTGGTCATTTTCTGCCGTACTCATTTGATCTTGGGGTCTATTCCGCCGTGTTCCTTGTCTTTCTCTGCCGTGCTCCTTCGCTCTTGGGACCTATTCTGCCGTGCTCCTCATCTTTTTCTGCCGTGTGCGCCCAGAAGCTCTGCCAAAACGACCACCGCGACGATCCGCACGGCAGATACAGGAACACGGCAGAACACACAGAGCACACAGAGGCACGGCAGAACACAGAAGCACGGCAGAACAGGAGCACGGCAGAACATACAGGAGCACAGCAAAACACACCCCGCACGCACGCCGACACGCGCGCCACGGCATACCTGCGCGGCATAACAACAACAGTGCATTTTCCACATGCTTGGTGGACTAAAGCGAGGCTTCCCGTTCTTGTCCGGTCAGGTGACGGGAAGCGTCTTCGAGGAACGAGAAGCGAGCTGGACGTTTTGGCTGAATCCGCCTCGTATCTGTAAGAGATATCTTAATTATAGGGGGTGGCGGGGTGCACGGGGAACCGGCTTAGCGGATTCCTCGGGATGGCGATTTCGCGTGAGACATCCTCACAAAAATGAGATCTTCGCGACATCGCGTTTAACAAAAACAAGCGTTTTGCTCGAGGCATCCTCGAACAGTTGATGACAGCGAAATTTCGCCGTCTGTGAACATTTGCGTTTCGCTCGGGACATCCTCGAACAAATGAGATGATGACTGAAGTCTTAAACTAACTCTTATGTCAAGAGTTGCGATTTCGCTTGGGACATCCTCAGAAAACGAGCGGCAGCAAGGCGGACCAGAACGAAGAGCACGGCAGAAACTGTGCATTTCGCTAGGGACATCCTCAACAAAATGAGATGTCCTCAACGTCGTCTTGATATCGTTCTCGAAGTACCTCAAGATGACGAAATGAGAGGCCAAAAAGCACGTCAAGATGGCTGTCAGAACGATTGGGGGGGGGACTTCGAAAATAGCGATTTCGTTAGGGACATCCTCAAAAAGTGAAAACATACACCAGCATCGACTTGAAAACTGTTGTTCTTACATAGTTTTGACTTTGCTTCTGAAAAGGCTTCCAGACGGCCCAAGGCAGCCTTCTAAAAATGTCGATTTCGGTAGGAACATCCTCAAACAATTGATGCGTGCGACATCGCATCGTAATGATTTTGGGAGGGCATCAGGAAGCAAAAGAAGGCCACAACATGGCCCCAAGAGCGCCCTTAAGGTTGCTGAAAATAGTGATTTCGCTAGGGACATCTTCAAAACAAAACAAATCGAACATCATCGTTTTGAAAACTGCTGTTCTAACATCGTCTGGGGATCGCTCCTGAAAAGGCTTCTAGATGGTTTAAGCCAGTCATCTAAACATGACGATTTCGCTAGGGACATCCTGAAAAAATGAATGTGTGTAACATCGGACTGTAACGGCTTTGTAAGGCATCAAGAAGGCCCAAGGCCCCAAACAAGCCCAAATTTGACCCCCAGGAGCGCCCTCGAGACGATCCAAAATGGCGATTTCGTCTGAGACATCCTTACAAACATGACATTTTCACAACATCGATTTCATCAAACATGAGCGTTTCGCCTGAGACATCCCTTAAACACGGGAACCCGCGAATTCGACAGATGTTCAAACACTAGCGTCTCACCTGAGACATCCTAACAAAAATGATATCTTGGAGTGGCGGTTTCAATACCTCTCATGTTTAAAATCGCGCTCTCGCTGCATACATCCTCAAGAAAATCGGGCGGGGCATGGCCAGCGAAAAAAGGTGCTCATTCGTTCTTCACGTCTATTCTGCCGTGCTCTTTCGTTCTTGGGGTCTATTCTGAAATGTTCCTTGTTTTTTTGTGCCGTGCTCCTTCGCTCTTCTAGCCTATTCTGCCATGCTCCTGGCCATTTTCTGTCACAATCCTTTGTTATTGGGGCTTATGATGCCGCGCTCCTGGTCGTCTTCTGCTGTGCTCCTTAGCTCTTGGGGTCTATCCTGCCGTGCTCCTTCGCTTTCGGGGTTTATTCTGCCGTGCTCCTTGTGTTTTTCTTGCATGCTCCTTCTTCCTTGGGGAGTATTATGCTGTATTCTTGCATCTATCTTGCCGTGCTCCTTAGCTCTCGCGGTCTATTCTGCCGTGCTCCTGGTCACTGGTCGTGTTTTGCAATGCTCCTTCTTTCCTGGCGCCTATTCTGCCGTGCTCCTCAGCTCTTGGGGTCTATCTGCCGTGCTCCTGTTTTTTGTTTCTGTCATGCTAATTCGCTCTTGGGGCCTCTTCTGCCGTGCTCCTCAGCTCTTGGGGTCTATTTTGCCGTGCTCATTGTTTTTTCTGCCGTGCTCCTTCGCTCATGGTGCCTATTCTGCCGTGCTCCTGGTCTTTTTCTGCCGTGCTCCTTAGCTCTGGGGTCTATTCTGCCGTGGTCCTGGTCGAATTCTGCCGTGCCCCTGAGCTCTGGGGGTCTATTCTGCCGTGCTCCTGGTCATTTTCTGCCGTGCTTCTTCGCACTTGTGGCATCTTCTGCCGTGCTCCTTGTCTCTTGGGTTCTATTCTGCCGTGCTCCTCGTCTTTTTCTGGTTTGCTCCTTCGCTCTTCGGGCCTATTCTGCCGTGCTCCTGGTCTTTTCTGTCGTACTCCTTGGCTCCTCGGGCCTTTTCTGCTGTGTTTCGGTCTTTTCTGCCGTCGTCCTTAGCTCTTGGGGCATCTTCTGCCGTGCTCCTGGTCTTTTTTTCAGCGTCTGTTTCGCTCTTGGGGCCTATTATGCCGTGCTCCTTAGCTCTTGGGGTCTATTCTGCCGTGCTCCTGGTCTTTTTTCTGCCGTGCTCGGCAGCTCTTGGAGTCTATTCTGCCATGCTCCTGGTTTGTTTCCGACGTGCTCCTTCGCTCATGGGGCCTATTCTGCTGTGCTCCTGGTCTTTGTCTGCCGTGCTCCCGCTTTTGTTTCTGCCGTGCTCCTTCGCATTTGGGGCATATTCTGCCGTGCTCCTTGTCTCTTGGGTTCTATTATGCTGTGCTCCTCGTCTTTTTCTGGTTTGCTCCTTCGCTCTTGGGGTCTATTTTCCCGCACTCCTTCAGCTCTCGGGGTCTACTCTGGCGTGCTTCTGTTTTTTTTTCTGCCGTGCTCAGTCGCTCTTGGGGCCTATTCTGCCGTGCTCCTGGTCATTCTCTGCTGTGCTCCTTAGCTTTTGGGGTCTATCCTGCCGTGCTCCTGGTCTTTCTCTGCCGTACTCCTTCGCACTTGAGGCATATCCAGCCCTGCTCCTTAGCTCCTGGGGTCTATTCTGCCGTGCTCCTGGTCTTTTTCTGCCGTGCTCCTTCGCTCTTGGGGCCTAATCTGCCGTGCTCCTGGTCTTTTTTCTGCCTGCTCCTTAGCTCTTGAGGTCTATTCTGCCGTGCTCCTGGTCATTTTCTGCCGTGCTCCTTAGCTTTTGGGGTGTATTCTGCCGTACTCATTTGCTCTTGGGGTCTATTCTGCCGTGTTCCTTGTCTTTCTCTGCCGTGCTCCTTCGCTCTTGGGGCCTATTCTGCAGTGCTCCTCATCTTTTTCTGCCGTGTGCGCCCAGAAGCTCTGCCAAAACGACCACCGCGACGATCCGCACGGCAGATACAGGAACACGGCAGAACACACAGAGCACACAGAGGCACGGCAGAACACAGAAGCACGGCAGAACAGGAGCACGGCAGAACATACAGGAGCACAGCAAAACACACCCCGCACGCACGCCGACACGCGCGCCACGGCATACCTGCGCGGCATAACAACAACAGTGCATTTTCCACATGCTTGGTGGACTAAAGCGAGGCTTCCCGTTCTTGTCCGGTCAGGTGACGGGAAGCGTCTTCGAGGAACGAGAAGCGAGCTGGACGTTTTGGCTGAATCCGCCTCGTATCTGTAAGAGATATCTTAATTATAGGGGGTGGCGGGGTGCACGGGGAACCGGCTTAGCGGATTCCTCGGGATGGCGATTTCGCGTGAGACATCCTCACAAAAATGAGATCTTCGCGACATCGCGTTTAACAAAAACAAGCGTTTTGCTCGAGGCATCCTCGAACAGTTGATGACAGCGAAATTTCGCCGTCTGTGAACATTTGCGTTTCGCTCGGGACATCCTCGAACAAATGAGATGATGACTGAAGTCTTAAACTAACTCTTATGTCAAGAGTTGCGATTTCGCTTGGGACATCCTCAGAAAACGAGCGGCAGCAAGGCGGACCAGAACGAAGAGCACGGCAGAAACTGTGCATTTCGCTAGGGACATCCTCAACAAAATGAGATGTCCTCAACGTCGTCTTGATATCGTTCTCGAAGTACCTCAAGATGACGAAATGAGAGGCCAAAAAGCACGTCAAGATGGCTGTCAGAACGATTGGGGGGGGGACTTCGAAAATAGCGATTTCGTTAGGGACATCCTCAAAAAGTGAAAACATACACCAGCATCGACTTGAAAACTGTTGTTCTTACATAGTTTTGACTTTGCTTCTGAAAAGGCTTCCAGACGGCCCAAGGCAGCCTTCTAAAAATGTCGATTTCGGTAGGAACATCCTCAAACAATTGATGCGTGCGACATCGCATCGTAATGATTTTGGGAGGGCATCAGGAAGCAAAAGAAGGCCACAACATGGCCCCAAGAGCGCCCTTAAGGTTGCTGAAAATAGTGATTTCGCTAGGGACATCTTCAAAACAAAACAAATCGAACATCATCGTTTTGAAAACTGCTGTTCTAACATCGTCTGGGGATCGCTCCTGAAAAGGCTTCTAGATGGTTTAAGCCAGTCATCTAAACATGACGATTTCGCTAGGGACATCCTGAAAAAATGAATGTGTGTAACATCGGACTGTAACGGCTTTGTAAGGCATCAAGAAGGCCCAAGGCCCCAAACAAGCCCAAATTTGACCCCCAGGAGCGCCCTCGAGACGATCCAAAATGGCGATTTCGTCTGAGACATCCTTACAAACATGACATTTTCACAACATCGATTTCATCAAACATGAGCGTTTCGCCTGAGACATCCCTTAAACACGGGAACCCGCGAATTCGACAGATGTTCAAACACTAGCGTCTCACCTGAGACATCCTAACAAAAATGATATCTTGGAGTGGCGGTTTCAATACCTCTCATGTTTAAAATCGCGCTCTCGCTGCATACATCCTCAAGAAAATCGGGCGGGGCATGGCCAGCGAAAAAAGGTGCTCATTCGTTCTTCACGTCTATTCTGCCGTGCTCTTTCGTTCTTGGGGTCTATTCTGAAATGTTCCTTGTTTTTTTGTGCCGTGCTCCTTCGCTCTTCTAGCCTATTCTGCCATGCTCCTGGCCATTTTCTGTCACAATCCTTTGTTATTGGGGCTTATGATGCCGCGCTCCTGGTCGTCTTCTGCTGTGCTCCTTAGCTCTTGGGGTCTATCCTGCCGTGCTCCTTCGCTTTCGGGGTTTATTCTGCCGTGCTCCTTGTGTTTTTCTTGCATGCTCCTTCTTCCTTGGGGAGTATTATGCTGTATTCTTGCATCTATCTTGCCGTGCTCCTTAGCTCTCGCGGTCTATTCTGCCGTGCTCCTGGTCACTGGTCGTGTTTTGCAATGCTCCTTCTTTCCTGGCGCCTATTCTGCCGTGCTCCTCAGCTCTTGGGGTCTATCTGCCGTGCTCCTGTTTTTTGTTTCTGTCATGCTAATTCGCTCTTGGGGCCTCTTCTGCCGTGCTCCTCAGCTCTTGGGGTCTATTTTGCCGTGCTCATTGTTTTTTCTGCCGTGCTCCTTCGCTCATGGTGCCTATTCTGCCGTGCTCCTGGTCTTTTTCTGCCGTGCTCCTTAGCTCTGGGGTCTATTCTGCCGTGGTCCTGGTCGAATTCTGCCGTGCCCCTGAGCTCTGGGGGTCTATTCTGCCGTGCTCCTGGTCATTTTCTGCCGTGCTTCTTCGCACTTGTGGCATCTTCTGCCGTGCTCCTTGTCTCTTGGGTTCTATTCTGCCGTGCTCCTCGTCTTTTTCTGGTTTGCTCCTTCGCTCTTCGGGCCTATTCTGCCGTGCTCCTGGTCTTTTCTGTCGTACTCCTTGGCTCCTCGGGCCTTTTCTGCTGTGTTTCGGTCTTTTCTGCCGTCGTCCTTAGCTCTTGGGGCATCTTCTGCCGTGCTCCTGGTCTTTTTTTCAGCGTCTGTTTCGCTCTTGGGGCCTATTATGCCGTGCTCCTTAGCTCTTGGGGTCTATTCTGCCGTGCTCCTGGTCTTTTTTCTGCCGTGCTCGGCAGCTCTTGGAGTCTATTCTGCCATGCTCCTGGTTTGTTTCCGACGTGCTCCTTCGCTCATGGGGCCTATTCTGCTGTGCTCCTGGTCTTTGTCTGCCGTGCTCCCGCTTTTGTTTCTGCCGTGCTCCTTCGCATTTGGGGCATATTCTGCCGTGCTCCTTGTCTCTTGGGTTCTATTATGCTGTGCTCCTCGTCTTTTTCTGGTTTGCTCCTTCGCTCTTGGGGTCTATTTTCCCGCACTCCTTCAGCTCTCGGGGTCTACTCTGGCGTGCTTCTGTTTTTTTTTCTGCCGTGCTCAGTCGCTCTTGGGGCCTATTCTGCCGTGCTCCTGGTCATTCTCTGCTGTGCTCCTTAGCTTTTGGGGTCTATCCTGCCGTGCTCCTGGTCTTTCTCTGCCGTACTCCTTCGCACTTGAGGCATATCCAGCCCTGCTCCTTAGCTCCTGGGGTCTATTCTGCCGTGCTCCTGGTCTTTTTCTGCCGTGCTCCTTCGCTCTTGGGGCCTAATCTGCCGTGCTCCTGGTCTTTTTTCTGCCTGCTCCTTAGCTCTTGAGGTCTATTCTGCCGTGCTCCTGGTCATTTTCTGCCGTGCTCCTTAGCTTTTGGGGTGTATTCTGCCGTACTCATTTGCTCTTGGGGTCTATTCTGCCGTGTTCCTTGTCTTTCTCTGCCGTGCTCCTTCGCTCTTGGGGCCGATTCTGCCGTGCTCCTGATATTTTTCTGCCGTGTGCGCCCAGAAACTCTGCCAAAACGATCACCGCGACGATCCGCACGGCAGATACAGGAACACGGCAGAACACACAGAGCACACAGAGGCACGGCAGAACACAGAAGCACGGCAGAACAGGAACACGGCAGAACATACAGGAGCACAGCAAAACACACCCCGCACGCA
>CAUYUJ010021696.1:75385-135060 GCA_963575745.1 Prorocentrum cordatum | reverse complement strand
GGAGGATGAGGAGGAGGAGGAGGAGGAGGAGGAGGAGGAGGAGGAGGAGGAGGAGGAGGAGGAGAATCACGATGGTGAACACGAGGATGAGACAGCAGTAGTGAGGGTGGAAACGGCTGAGACCTGGACAGGGCACCACGCTGTGGCCGGTCCTTCTTGATGAAGGCAGCGATGTCCTTCTCGATGTTGTACTTCTCGAGCGCCTGTGTCGCGCAATCGATGGCGTCCTGCTGCATGTCCTCTGGAGGGACCCCAGATGATTCCACTTGGGCGACGAGGGAGGCCACCAAAAGCGGCCAACATTGCCCTGGAAAGTCTCAGCCACAGGATAGAGAAATCGAGACCCAGCTTCGCTGAATTTCTTAAACTCTTGCGAGAGGCAGCTTTGGAAACGAGTTGTCTTAACGCAGCCTCAGGTGGAAGATCTGGAGGAATATCCGAAGGAAATCAGGAGGAAGATCTGGAGGAAGATCTGGGCGACGATCTGGCGGGAGATCTAGCTGAAGATCTGGAGGAAGATCTGGCAAGATATCTGAGACAAATCTGTGGGAGATCTTGAGGAACACCTGGATGAAGATCTGGCAGAGACCTGGAGGAAGATCTGGTAGGGGATCTGGGCGATGATGTCGAGGAACATGTTGTGGACGATCTGGGGGAGATTTGGAAGAACATCTGGAGAATCATCTGGGCGAAGATCTGAGGGGATATCTACGTGGAGATCTGGAGGACGCTTTGGACGAAGATCTGGTAGAAGATCGGGGCAATATCCAAAGGTTACAAAATTGCATCCGCTTTTTGGAACTCTGTCTTGAAATAAAAAACGTTGAGACCCAGCTTGGCGGGGGGGTGTTTCTTACTAGAGGTTAGAAGTGTACGGAGGAGGAGCAGGATGATGATGAAGATGAGGAGGAGGAGGAAGAGGACGACGACGCCTGTCCAGAGACGGCTGGAGACGTCATGCTCCCGCGCCCCATCTGCGGGGTGCATAGCGCTGCCGGCCGCCCACTGACGGGTATCGTCCTCCTCCTCCTCCTCCTCCTCCTCCTCCGCCCCCTCCCTGGCCATCTTCCACCCCTGCTCCGCCTTCTCCTCCACCTCCTCCTCTGCATAGTTTTCAACCCACAGCCTTCAAGCCATGACGTGTCTGGCGCACTGGAGGCGCTCCAAACACGTAAGAATATGAGCGACGCTCTGCTGCCGAAGGGACCCAACCGTGGTCCCACGGGGGCGCTATGAAGCCCCAGGGCAGCTGCAGAGCGGCTTCAAGAGTTCCCACGAAGCAACCAAGATCCGCCACCAGTCCTTCAGCACGTGATTCGTGTTATGTCGGGCATGTCCCCCTACAGGCGGATTTTGGACGAACAATAAAAAACACGCCAAAAAAAAATCAAAAATCACCAAACATAGTTCAAACATCGTCCCCAGATTATTTTTTACCTAACAGCGAAGACTGATAGGTTTCTAGTAGGGTCAAAAGAAAGCATCATGACGCCCCAAGGGGGTCTGGGCGCGATCCGGGGGAGGGTGCCGGGGACCTTGTTTTAGCCAACAGTTACACACTTCGTGGTCTTCGAGGTCCCAGAACTCCACTCCCGGGCCACATTCTGAATGCCCGGAGCCAACTGTAGGCCACTTCGTGGTCTTGGAGCTCCCAGAACTCCACTCCCGGGCCACATTTTGAATGCCCGGAGCCAACTGTAAGCCACTTCGTGCTCTTCGAGTTCCCAGAACTCCATTCCCGGGCCACATTTTGAATGCCCATAGCCAACTGTAGGCCACTTCGTGCTCTTCGAGTTCCCAGAACTCCATTCCTGGGCATGATTTTGAATGCCCGGAGCCAACTGTAGGCCACTTCGTGTTCTTCAAGTTCCCAGAACTCCAATGCTGAGGCTGAGGCAGGCTGAGGCTGAGTGACTTCTTCAAGGCTGAGGCAGGCGCTGAGGCAGGCTGACTCCATTTGAGGCTGGCCTGAGGCTGAGGCTGAAGGCTGAGGCTGCTGAGGCAGGCTGAGGCTGAGGCTGAGGCTGATGCAGGCTGAGGCTGAGGCAGGCTGAGGCTGAGGCCGAGGCTGAAGGCAGAGGCTGAGGGAGGCTGAGGCTGAGGCTGAGGCAGGCTGAGGCTGAGGCTGAGGCAGGCTGATGCTGAGGCAGGCTGAGGCTGAGGCTGAGGCTGATGCAGGCTGAGGCTGAGGCAGGCTGAGGCTGAGGCCGAGGCTGAAGGCAGACTGAGGCTGAGGCTGAAGCAGAGGCTGAGGCTGAGGCTGAGGCAGGCTGAGGCTGAGGCAGGCTGAGGCTGAGGCTGAGGCTGATGCAGGCTGAGGCTGAGGCAGGCTGAGGCTGAGGCCGAGGCTGAAGGCAGACTGAGGCTGAGGCTGAAGCAGGCTGAGGCTGAGGCTGAGGCAGGCTGAGGCTGAGGCTGAGGCAGGCTGATGCTGAGGCAGGCTGAGGCTGAGGCTGAGGCTGATGCAGGCTGAGGCTGAGGCAGGCTGAGGCTGAGGCCGAGGCTGAAGGCAGACTGAGGCTGAGGCTGAAAGGCTGAGGCTGAGGCTGAGGCTGAGGCTGAGGCTGAGGCAGGCTGAGGCTGAGGCTGAGGCAGACTGATGCTGAGGCAGGCTGAGGCTGAGGCTGAGGCTGATGCAGGCTGAGGCTGAGGCAGGCTGAGGCTGAGGCCGAGGCTGAAGGCAGACTGAGGCTGAGGCTGAAGCAGGCTGAGGCTGAGGCAGGCTGAGGCTGAGGCTGAGGCAGGCTGGCTGAGGCAGGCTGAGGCTGAGGCTGAGGCTGATGCAGGCTGAGGCTGAGGCAGGCTGAGGCTGAGGCCGAGGCTGAAGGCAGACTGAGGCTGAGGCTGAAGCAGGCTGAGGCTGAGGCTGAGGCAGGCTGAGGCTGAGGCTGAGGCAGGCTGATGCTGAGGCAGGCTGAGGCTGAGGCTGAGGCTGATGCAGGCTGAGGCTGAGGCAGGCTGAGGCTGAGGCCGAGGCTGAAGGCAGACTGAGGCTGAGGCTGAAGCAGGCTGAGGCTGAGGCTGAGGCAGGCTGAGGCTGAGGCTGAGGCAGGCTGATGCTGAGGCAGGCTGAGGCTGAGGCTGAGGCTGATGCAGGCTGAGGCTGAGGCAGGCTGAGGCTGAGGCCGAGGCTGAAGGCAGACTGAGGCTGAGGCTGAAGCAGGCTGAGGCTGAGGCTGAGGCAGGCTGAGACTGAGGCAGGCTGAGGCTGAGGCTGAGGCAGGCTGAGGCTGAGGCTGTGACTGCGACTGCCGTTGCCACTGCGACTGCCATCGCGAATGCGACTACGACTGCGAGAACAGCAGAATTCTACAACAGGATTCTCATCTGAATCTTAAGGGGAATGCTTCCAAATATGCTCCTACACATCGCTGTTAGGTTGCTTTGTCGGGATAATTTGACTATTTTTGAATGTTCCCCCTGTGGAGGGACAGGCCTGACTCAAAATTAGTGGAGTGCCCCCCAAGGCTCCATGCAACTCTGGGGGGCAGAGGGCCTGCAAGGGGGCTCTGACGAAGGCCCGGGCCCCCAAATTTGACCCGAGCGCTCTCAGAACGCTGCCAGGATGTGCCGCGCACGGACCTCTAAGGCCTCTGGGGCGGCGGCCCCGTTCAACCGGGCCCCAAAGCGGGCGAAGAGTGCCGCAAGACTGCCCCAAACTTTTTTGGTCAACAGGCTCGCGAGGCGGGTCGAAAGCCGTCCGAACACTAGTCGGGCCGCGACTAGGCAGCAGGAAAAGAAAGGCAAGCGAAGAAGACTGCCCCAAAACGCGGAGCGTCGGAAGTTTACGTTGATGCCACTTCTTCTTCTTATTCTTCTTCTCCTTCTTCTTCTTCTTCTTCTTCGAATTAGACCGCCTCTTGGAAGTACAGCCTGTACGCGCACGTGGGTCTGCACGTGTTTTTGCGTGGAGGCCCCAGCACGCTCCCCAAAACGCTCCTAGATGGAGCAACACGGCACGACCACGGACCTAACATCGGATGTTTGTGGAGGGGCCCTGGGACACACAAGTAAATAGATACAGATAACAGGATCCCCCACATGTTGCCATATTTTGTGGGCTTCTGTCTTCTCCCCCCACTTCCCATATGTTCTGGGGAATCGACGATGGATTGTGTCTGTGTGCTTTTTTCCCTCCTGAAAGACGGTCCAGGAGGGCCCCGAAGCGCCGCACGATCGATCCAAGGCGCCCAGGATGGCCCCAAGACGGCCCAGGTTGCCTTCGAGACCAAGAGCTTTCCCAAGAGGGCCCCGAGATGCCAAACTCATTGAGCCTCACATTTGTTTCTGACATGTTTTTCGGGTCCTCGATTTTTCGAGCTTCCGACGCTCCAAGACCGCCCAAGAGGCACCGACAACCGCCCCAAGACGGCCCAAGCGCCCCCAAAAGGGCACCAAGACGCCAAAAGGGCTCCAAGACGGCCCTAGAGGCGCCCAAGACGGCCCAAGCGAGCCCAAGAAACAGCTCCAAGAAGGGCCCAAGAGGGAGAACACAAACAGAAAATCAGAGATCTCCGCCCCAGAAAGCCCGCAGGAGTCCCCAAAAGGTCCCCAAGTCGCCCCCAAGACGACCCAACAGGCCCCCCAACGGCCCCCAAGAGGTTTCAAACCAGCCCCCAGGAGGCCCCCGAGAGGCCTCCGAGACATCCCAGCGAACAGATGGTCCGAAAGCCACTCGATAGCCTGTCAGAACTACAACCTTTACAGCGCACGTTGTTCTTCACATGCTTTTGCGTGGAGACCCCAACACGCTCCCCAACATAGAAAAAGAAAACACGTCATAAACATAAACTTTTGGAGGTCCGCGCAAATTTCTTGGATCTGCGCTGGACACCCCCTCTCTGGCGCGCGGAGCGCGCCAGGGGCGGCGCCTGAGGCGCCGCCAGGGGGGCCCAGCGCAGATCCACGAAATCCGCGCGAAACGTCGACAGTTTATGCTTATGCCGCTACGTATTATTCTTGTTATCCTTCTTCTTCGAGCGTGCGTGCTGGGCGAAGCTCTGCAAGGGAGAGGCTGCGCGGGGCCTCCTGGGGCCTCCTGTGGCCTCCTAGGGGCCTCCTAGGGGCCTCCTAGGGGCCGCGGGGCGCGAGGGCGAGGGCTGAGGATCGTCCACGTCACCTCGGCCACAATCGATCTATCGATCTGCGCATTTGTCGGCCTCACCATCTCTATACCGATCGATCCCACCAGAAACCGGCCGAACCATACAACGATCGATGTGATGATCGAAACTGTGTTCTGGTCGCGCTACTCGTTTGCCGGATACCACTATCAGCATACCGATCGATCCCACTACATATCTGCCGATATAACTCGCTATCGGCGGCGCTTTCTCTCTCGATCTCACTACAACTTCATTCTTTCATTCATCTTGACTCCTCTGGGTCTGGCAAGAAGAAGCACGGACAACCGCAAACAACCACGGTTCATTCACGTGATAACCGCGCAACAACCACACAACAACAAAGCGACAACCACGCGACACCCACCGAAATACCGCTGGACAACCGCAAAACAATCACAAGACAACCGAGGGACAACCGCCAAAACAACCCGCTGCGGGACAATCGCCAAGACCTCCGCTGGAGCAATCGGGACAACGGACTCCGTTTCACATCGATCCCACTCCTCCAAAAGCGAATCCGCCACCGTGCCTGCACAGAGTGGGAGTTTACGAATCGAATGCTCCTGCGGTCCTTCTGCGAGTGGTTTTTTGATTTTGTCTAGGGCCGCCCCCCCCCTGTTCGCACGCGCACGCGTATATCGCTCCCCCAAAAATCGCTCCCCGGCGCTCGTTTCGGCCTCCAGGCGGCCAAGATGGCCTCCAAGACGGCTTCCAAGACAACCAAGACGACACTAAAAAAGCTCAAGATGGCCCAAGATGGTTTCATAGGTCTGTTGGATTTAAGATGGTTTAAACAAGATGTTTTCATTGGTTTCAAGAAGCTGTTTAGGAGAGCATGAGGAGGTGCAAATCACAGATGTGCATGGGGTATTTGCAGGATTTCGAATTTATCGCCTGTGTCAGTTTACGATCGCCCAAGACGGCCCCAAATGACTCCAAGATAGCTCCAAGACGGCCCACGAAACTCCCAAGAATGCCGCAAATCGGCTCAAGGCGACCGCAACATCGCCCAAGAGGCTCCCACATGGGCCCCAAGGAGGCTCCAAATCGTTCCGAGAGTTCCCTAAGAGTCACTAGAGATGGCCCGAGAAGCCCCGAGACGCATCCAGGAGTGCTTTGAAAGGCCCTCCAGGAGAGCCCGAGGAGGCAACATCATAGATGTGCATGGGGTATGTGCAGGATCTTGAGGCTCTCGCCTGTTTGGACCTCCGACCGCCCAAGACGGCCAAACAGGACGCCACAATAGCTCCGAGACGGCCCGCGAGGCTCCCGAGAGGAGCTAAGATGGCTCAGGAGGTCCCTAAGAAGCCCCCGAGAGGCACCAAGGAGACCCCCAAAAGGCCCCCAAGAGGCTCACAGGAAACATCCAGGAGCCCCCCAGAAAAGGGCCCATGAGTCCTTTTCCGCATCGTTCTCGTATGTTCCATATCCTCCTCCTCCTCCTCCTCCTTCTCCTCCTCCTCTTCTTCCTTCTTCTCCTCCTTCTCCTCCTTCTCCTCCTTCTCCTTCTCCTCCTTCTCCTTCTTCTCCTCCTTCTCCTTCTTCTCCTCCTTCTCCTTCTCCTCCTCCTCCTCTTCTTCCCCCCTGCCGCGAGGGCGAAAACGAGGTCGAAGCCACCGACTTCCCAGTTCAGACTGGTCGTCGGAATTGCGCTGCTCCGACACTCAATGTCCTCCCTGCTGTGCTGTTTCACGGACGCGGCGGGGGGGTGGGGGCCGCAGGCAACTGTATAGATGTTGAGATGTCGTAAGAGCTGGACAGACGACTACGTACATACATGTATCATGCGTTGAAGAGGTCGCCGACCGTAGCACAATAGAGTATGGGCACGGTCTGTTGTTAGGTATCACTGCGTGCGCACAATTGGTACACGTGCGTCGCACGTTAGACGTGCATTCAGCAGATGGTCGCGATAACGATACTGCACACATCTGGAGAAACACGCCCTGTAGCTCTTGTAGCCAGAGAAAGTGATTGCAATAAGAGGATTGCTGTAGTCGGGAGGTGGGCTAAGGAACGATGTTGTAGTCACATTGCTGGCGAGGGGGTGCGCGAATACACAGAATGAGAAGATCCCGAAAAGTTATATTCCTACCTTCTTTGTGTCGCTAAAACTGCAATGTGGCGCAGTTGTTCACGACGCCACCGCCAAATTAAACAATGCCAGAAGTTGGTGTTCGCTGGCGAGCAAAATATCTGCCAACGCATTATCAAATCTCGATAACGCACCGCAGACACTCCGTGGTTCACCAGAGGCGCCATCGCCAAACTAAAGATCACCAGCGTCAATATATCTCATCCAGGACATTTTGAAGCAACGCCGTGGCCGAATGTTAGTTTGCGGAAATAAGAGACTTGACAGTGCGTGCCATGAGAGTGGGAACTTCCGAAAATGGTTATGAGACGAGTTGCTCTGTTGGCGCAGTCAGGCGGGCAATCATATCGAGGAGAGCTCGAAAGGCTTGGTGGGATAGGAGAAGGAAGAACAACAATCCGAAAAGAGCGCGAACACAGTTGCAAGTGCGAGCCAATCGTACTTGGACAGAGTTGGAACATTTCCATTGATATTGTTATTTCCAAGATGAAAAACCCACAAGAGACAGGATGGGTCAACATCGAGTCTGTAAATCGGGTAGGATTGGAATGTACGTCGGGACGGGCTGCGTCGGCACGGAGTCGAAATCGAACCGGAGTGGCCGCGCAAAAATGCACAGCAGCACCCCGCAAGCATCGGGACGCACCGGATCGTCGGAACATCGGAATCACACCAGATCTGGGGTTCCGAAATCGAAATCGAATTGGCCCGCTCGGATCAAACATTGACCCTGAAATGTGGATTGGGTATGTATGACCATCGGACTACAACAATTAGAAAGGTTCAAACAGCGAGACAAGCTGCAAGAACATGTATCGATTGCCAGCCCGACGCGAAACCGGTAAACAAATCGCAACCGAAACCTGCACCCATCCCTCCCCGCCCTCCTCAGCACCCAACGGGTGATCTGATATCCCAACGGAGCCGTCAAAAAGCACCAGGATGTGTCAGTGTTGCACCACAAAACAACCCCAAGACGGCCTAGTATAGCTACAAGAAAGCCTGCAATATTTTCAATCAAGCGGCCGCAGTTCCAATACTTCACGAGCCACGGAAAACCACACGTGCACACAGACCCGACCTTGACGACACAAACAAAAAACAACAAACAACCAGACGACTTTACAGACTTGTGATGCGAGCACATTGATGATCACACGACGCAAGCTTTGTTAGGATGATTCCGCTGGCTTCAACCATACAAATTTACGCTGATCATGGTGCTGGTAAGGTGCGCGCGATGAACACCGGAACTCCCCATAGCTTAGATTTGCCCAACGGACCTGCTTACATGGAGTCTGCCCCGGCCATCATCTGCTTTGCTCGGTGATGGGGTGCGGGTCTGCCACTCTCAACACACATTCAGAAAACAAAGAACAACAAGATGCGTGGAATCGTTACACGGCAATGCATTTCCGTACCAAGTGTGTCCAACATTACGCAAGACTCTCATGGGATGCTGAACACGGGTATCGCGATTGAAAGGTTGCAAATGGATCCGGCGACCTCATTGTTCTACGTCTTCGGGAATTTCTTGAAACTATTGAAACCACTGTCGGGTCACATGGACGTTTCGCTGAAATCAAGACGGATGAATTTCAAGATTGCGCCGCCTTCCATCACATCGATCATGTGATTAGGCGAGTCGCCTGGGGGATAAACACATGATGCGCGTATTTACATGGCGACCTGAACAATGTAGTTTCGCAACCACTGCGCGTCGTGTCACAACTGTGTGAGGGGCCATTGAGATGAGGCGTCCGATGTCCAATTCAGACATCCGCACAAAGAGTATCCACACGTGTCCAGCAGTCTGGGCAAGGAGGCGGCGTGCCAAGATCAAGCAAATCACCGCGCGTCCGAATATTGCACTGTTGTCATCGACGAACTTGTGGAAACATGAGCCGCCGCACTTCGGGATACAGTCATCGTGCTATTACAACGGACGCTGAATAAGGAACGAAGGGGCCTTTCTGGTCACGGCGAGCTTCGGTGACGAATAGGTGCCCCGACTCAGATCTAAGGAACGGCCGAAAACCCGAGCCCGTCCTGAACCCAAGGCGGTCCTAATCTCAACATCTTCACTGTATGATGCATATCCAATCGAGTGTCCTTGTGTCGGTGCCCTGAAGTGTGCGGAAGAAACATAAACCACGGTTGTCGCATGCCAAGGAGGAGTGCTGAGTGTCTCGCCATCACCGCCACTTACGCTGGCGCGCCACCCTCGGAAATCAGTCGACCCCTCCACGCGCGGCTCCAGCGCAAAGTCGCGAGAGGCCTTTGCGCTCGCGACATTATGAAGCCGGCAGGGCTGGGCGCAGGCGCAATCACCAAACTGGAAATATGAGAAAAGCGAGCGCTGCTCGTTGATTGACTATTGCGCAAAACAGAGCCAGCACTGGTACCCCCAACACATGCTTCTTGGCCGCGCGCCACCCATGCGCAAGGGCCATCGAAATCCCAATGCAACGAAAACTGAACGAACGCCAGAAACTCGGGATGCGAGCCAACTCCTGGGCAACCCGAAGGAGCGGAGGGGGGAGAAAGAGAGAGAGAGAGAGAGAGAGAAAAAAAAAAGCGGAGGACGAGAGCGGAGGAAGGCAAGGACAACGCACACGCGAACTGCTCTTTGAGGGCATGGGAACCTTCGGCCTGGCAGCACGAACGAGTGCGGGCCCGAGATGAGGAGGGGAAGGAGGACGACGCCGGGTGGCGCGGAGGCACAGAATGGCCCCTGCGAGCCTCGGCCATGTCCGCGTTCTTGATCACCGCCTCCGCGCGGGCGCCCCCTAGGCGCCCCCTTCTCTCTCGGCCTCGGCGGCACCGGCAGGGAGGCTGCACCCCCCTGGTCGCCGCCGGTCTCGTCGCCGCCGTCGCTGCAATCAGGCGAGGTGGCGAAGGGCACCACTTTGAAAACGGGCAAGTCAAGATCTCCAGGAGCTGACCGGCTGTCGAGAGATTCCGTCGGGAACAAGGCCAAACCGTCAAGCCGATCATAACGAACTGTTGTGGATGATCGTTCGCATTGCGACTCAGTCGACATTATCCGAATCGTGTGCTTGAGCAGCCCGACCTAGTGGATCTCACGAGCATAGGCAAACTGGCGCTCTGCATGAATGCCAGCTCCCCAAAAGCTTGCTTCACTGGAGGAATTGTCATCTGGCATCTATTCATTGCTGGCCCTTCTCAAATTTCGGGTATTGCTAGCCACATTGCCGACTGTATACCTGCTGGCCGGTTCCGACTCTCCCAAGTGTAATCGCCCTGAACCGAGGGAATGCTGGTTACTGGTTGCCGTGTAGCCCGTCGGTTGCCGACTGGCCAGGTTCTAGTTGCCGACTGCCAGCTGCCGACTGAACCATGCCCTGACCTGGGGGGAAGGGGTACCAACTGCCGACCAGCCCCATCGGGTACTGTTTTACCAAAACACCCGTTACCAACTGTCACTTGCGTCGGTTGCCGACCAATCCTGGGCTATGCGATCTGGGCTAGGCGATCCGGGCTATGCACTGTGGGATGCGCAATGTGATGGGCTGTTTCGAGTTCGTGTTCGAACTTACGTTCGTGTTTCGCGATCGACGTCGCGGCAAGGCTCAGGTTGGAGTTTTTGCGACATTGCGAGCTAGAGGAATATCCATGCACATGGGAGGCATCGCCAGTCAGTTTTACTCAGAGATAGCGTGCGCGTCAGATTTCAGATCAGACTAAGACTTTGATGTTTGGATGTTTGCCTCGAAAGGTTAATCTTGAGAGATTCAAGGAACTTCTGGACTTGGGCATCGTCGGCTTATCCGCCTCTGGGCGGCATGCACTGAGTGGAGTGTCAACAAGTACCTTGGAGTTCTGCGCATTGACTCTTGCCAATACTTCAATAACACCCCAACTTTCTTGGATCCCTCTTGAGCGACTATTGGAACGTCTTGGAGGATCTGCGACGCGCAATAATAAAACAACTTCGTCGAATCCCAAATCCTGTTTCAATGATTCAGTCTTCTCGCGCCTTTGATCTTGAGACCCCACATGACTGCCCAAGAGGCCCTCAAGATCACCCGAAGACATATCCCAAGCCCCTGAGGAGCCCTCTGAAGAGGGGGAACACGTCCTGACATTTCGAGCCATTCACCCCAATACTGTCTCCGAGACGTCCAGGAATACCCCAAGAAGCTCCCATAACCCCCCAAGAAGCCACCAACAGGCCGCCAAAATGCTCCCAAAAGGCCCCCAGAGAGACTCCAAGATACATCCAGTACGCCTCTGGTCCACAATCTAGGCACGGTGGCGGGTTGGACTGAAAGCGAGTAGATTTGCCGCTCCCTGTTGGCTTGGCTTGCCACAGATGTGCCTGGCGTGCTGAACCCTGTACGGCTTAATTTTAGTTATTTTCCATGGGAGCTCCCCCTGGGGCTTCGACCCAGCGCGCCGGCCACCCAAAAAGCCGCCGAACAAGTGTACTCGATCGGTCTCATCCTCCAAGATGTCCCCAAGATGGCTAAGATGGCCCAAGAAGACCTCCAAGTTCGTCTAAGACGGTCCAAGATGGCCTCCAAGACGGCCCAAGATGTTCCAAGATGCCTTCAAGTCCGCCCAATCAGCTTCCAAGACGGTCCGAAATGGCCCACGAGAGGGCTCCAAGACGGCCCAAGAGGCCTCCAAGAGGGGCTCCAGGGAGGCCCAAAGAGCCAAAGTCATGAATTGTTAAATTGTTTTGGGAGGATGTTAGCATTTGTTCTTTTCGGCCGTCCGACAGCCTAAGACGGCGCAAGAGGCCCCCAAGATTGCCCCAAGATGGCCGCAAAGGCAATCAAAGGCCTCCAAGATGATCCCATGACCGCTCAAAGAGCCTCCAAATCGGCTCCAAGAGGGCCTCCAGGTTCGCCCAAGATGGCCTCCAAGACGGCCTCCAACACGGTCCAAGAGGATCCGATGGCCTCCCAAACGGCCCAAGAGGTTTCACGATGCATCCAAGTCCGCCTAAAAAGGCTTCAGAGGCTCCAAAGAGACCTCCAAGACGGCTCAAGACGCCTCCAAGAGGTCCTTCAGGAGGGCACGAAGAGGCCAACATCATTGATTGTGCTAAGGTTTTTGAAGGATTGTTGCATTCGCTTCTTTTCAGCCTTCCGACCGCCCAAGATGGCCCAAGAGTCCCCCAAGATCGCCTCAAGATGGCCCGACAAGCCTCCCAAATGACCCCGTGACGCCCCAAAAAGCTTCCAAGACGACCCAAGGAGGGCCTCAAGATGGCCCAAGAGGCCCCCAAGACGCCCAAGATGGCCTCCAAGATGGCCTTGAAGCGCCCCAAGAGAGCCCCAAGTCAGTTCAGAGAGGCTCCCACGACGGCTTGCGACAGCATTCGACGGGCCAGGAACGCCCTGAGATGCCCCCAAGAGGCCCAAGGAGGCTCCCCAAAGTCCTCCCTAAGGCCCGCAGAAAGCTCCCAAGAGGCCCCTCCTCCTCCTTCTCCTCCTTCTCCTCCTCCTCCTCCTCAGCCTCCTCCTCCTCCGCCTCCTCCTCCTCCTCTTCCTCATCCTCCTCCTCTCTATGTTTCCTCCCTCTCATCCGCTTCTTCTTTCTCCTCCTCTTTCTCCTCCTCCTCCTTCTCCTCCTCCTCCTCCTCCTCCTCAGCCTCCTCCTCCTCCGCCTCCTCCTCATCTTCCTCATCCTCCTCTCTACGTTTCCTCCCTCTCCTCCGCTTCGTCTTTCTCCCCCGCGTGTACCCCGAAGGGTTTCCATAACGGCTGGGGGAACACATGGCCCGATAGCTTGGCAGAGCTCTGGCCACGACGTTCGGCCACATGGGCGATTCAAAAAGGCAGGGGACAGCGGTAATTCGCAATAGGCGTCTTCGATCCGCCGTCCCCTGTTGGCTTGCCACAATTGTGCCTGGCGTGCTAGATGTCCAAAGGTTTTGGTTCTTTTCGACCCCCCCCCCCTGGGGCTTCGGCCCAGCACGCCGGCCACACGGACGGCTCGCCCAGAGGTGGTTGCAAACATTTGTCCTGCTCCAGATGGCTCTAAGATGGCCTCCACGACGGCCCCGGAGTGTCCGAGATACCTCCAAGTCCGCCCAAGAAGCCTCAAGAGGCCCAAGACGGCCTCAGAGGCCCCCAAGTTGCATCCAAGACGGCCCCAGAGGCCTCCAGGAGGTGCTCCAGGAGGGCACGAAGAGGCCAAACTCGTTGATTGACCTTAGATGTTTGCAGGATTTTTGCAGTCCGTTCTTTTCGGCCTTCCGACGGCCCAAGTCGGCCCGAGAGGCCGCCAAGATCGCCCCAAGATGGCCCCAAAGGACTCCAAAATGACCCAACGGGCTCTCAGAGGCCTCCAAGTTCGCCCAAGATGGTCCAAGGTGGCCTCCAAGACGGCCCGAGAGGGTCCAATATGGCCTCCAACACGGTCCAAGAGGGTCCAATATGCCTCCAAGTCCGCCCAATAAGCTTCCAAGACGGCCCAAGAAGGCCCCAGAGGCTCCCAAGAGGCCTCCAAGACGCCTTCAAGCGGTCTTCCAGGAGGGCACGAAGAAGCCAAACTCATTGATTGTCCTGTGTTTTTTGAAAGATTTTGGCATTCGCTTCTTTTCGGTTTTCGGACGGCCCAAGACGGCCCAAGAGGCCCTCAAAATCGCCCCTAGACGGCCCCAAAGGCCTCCAAAATGACTGCCCAAAAAGCCCCCAATACGGCTCCCAGAAGCCTCCAAGTTCGCCAAAGGTGGTCCAAGATGGCCTCCAAGGCTGCCCTGAAGCGACCCAAGTGGCCTCCAAGACGGTCCAAGAGGGTCCAAGATGCCTCCAAGTCTGCCCAATAAGCTTCCAAAACGGCCCAAGATAGCTCAAGCGGCACCCAAATGGCCTCCAAGACGGCCCAAGAGGCCTCCAACAGGTCCTCTAGGAGCGCTCGAAGAGGCCAAGATCAGGATTTTGGCATATGCTTCGTATCGGCCGTTCGACGGCCCAAGACGCCCAGAACGCCCGAGAGGCCTCCAAGATGGCCCCATAACAGCCCAAGAGGCCTTTAAGAAGGCCCCAGGAGGGCCCCAAGACGGCCCACGAGGCCCCCAAGACGCCCAAGATGGCCTCCAAGACGGCCCTGGAGCGCCCTGAGACGGCCCAAAGGCGGCCCAGAGAGGCCCCTCACGGCGGCTTCTGACTGCGTCAGGCGGGCCAGGAACGCTCTAGGATGGCCCAGGAAGCCGCCAAGAAGCCCCCAAATGCACCCAATGGGGCCCCAGGAGGCCTCCAAACGGCCTCCAAGAGGCCCCCAAGACGCTCCTAAGAGACCCCAGGAGTGCCTCATTGGCCGTTCCACCCCGTAAAGGCGCATAAACTTCCCAGGTCGTCGGTCTGCCCGCTCCAGACGGCCCCAAGAGGGCCCCCAAGACGGCCAAGATGGTTTCCAAGACGGCGACGATGGCCCCACGAGGACCCTAGACGGCTCTAATGTGTCTCCAAGACGGGTCGCGATGCCCCCAAGGTGGCCTCAAGATCGCCCGAGACGGCCCAAGAGGCCTCCTAGACGGCCCAAGAGGCCTACAAGAGGACCTCCAGGAATGCCCTAAGTGGCCCAACACATGGACTTTCCTTAGGTGTTTGGAGGATTCGGGCGCTTGCTCATGTTCTGTCATCCGATGGTCCAAGACGGCCCCAGAGGCCACCAAGATGGCCCCAAGAGCGCCCGAGAGGCCTCCGAGGTGGCCCACTGGCGGCCCAAGAGGCCTCTAAGACGACCCACAGAGGGCCCCAAGGCGGCCCAGGAGACAACCACGACGCCGAAGTTAGTCTCCAAGATGATCCTGAAGCGTCCCAAGAGGGCACCATGTCGGCCCAGCGAGGCCCCCAAGATAACTTCCGACGGCGTCGGGGGGGCCAGGAAGGCCCTCAGACGGCCAACGAACTTCTCAAGGAGTCTTCAAAGGCCTTCAAGAAGCCCGAGGAAGCCCCCAAGAGGCCTCAATAGTGCCTCAAGAGGTTCCCAAGAGGCCTCCTCCTCCTCCGCCTCCTCCTCCTTCTTGTTTCTCCATCTCCTCCACTTCTTCTTCTTTCCCCCCCACGTGTACCCCGACAGGTTTCCACAGCGGCTGGGGGAGCACGTAGTCTGATAGCTTGGCCAAGCTCTGGCCGCAACGTTCGGCCACATAAGCTCGTCCAAAAGTGAGGGGGCGGCGATAATTCGCCGTAGGCGCCTTCGATCCTCCGCCACCTGAGCTTATCACGAAAGTGCTTGGCGTGCTGGAGATGTTACTGTTTTGAAACCTTCCAAAAATGTTCCCAACGGCCTTCGGCTTGACCCGCTGGCCATGCGGAATCACCTGTGCGAACTAGAACATCACCCTTCAACACAACGGTCTTGTGACGGCCAATCTGGCCTCCAAGACGCCTCCCAAACAGCCAAGATCGCCCCAAGAGAGCCAAACCCAAGATGGCCTCAAGATGCTTCCAATTTAGTTCTAGACGGTGCAACATGACTCCCAAACCCAGGCGGATCAAGAGGCTCCCAAGACGCCCCGAAAGGGCTCCACGGCCTCCAGGAGGGCAAAATCATACATTTGCTGTTGCCTTTGAAGCGGTTTGCGCGTTCTCATCGTTTCCGAGCTTTCGACAACCGAAGACGACCCCAAGGGCCTCCAATCTAGCCCCCAGACGGCCCCGGAAGCCACCCGAAGGGCCCAACGACGGGCCAAGAGGACCCCCAGACGGCCCAATCAACCCACAAAACGGCCCTCAGAGGGCCCCAAGGCGGCCAAAGACTGAAGGGGCCCTGGGACACACACATAAATAGACACACATCCCAGAACTCCCCATATTTCTCTATATGTTCTAAGTTTTCATCGTCTCCCCACTTCCCATACTTTCCCATAGTTTCGAAGGAGTCGACGATTAATTGTGTCTCTGTTTTTTCCCCTCCGGAAAAACCGAAAGCGTCTCAAGAAGGTCCCAAGTCAGCGGGGTGAGGCCTCCCCGACTGCCTCCGAAGACCAAGCGGCCTCGCACAGGCCCCCAAAGGGCCCCGAAGACGCCCCAAGAGAGCCTCAAGAGGCCCCAAGAGGCCCCCACGGAACCCCCAAGAACCTTCCTCATGATGCCTCAAGAGGCCTCATCTTCCTCCTCCTTGTCCTCGTCCTCCTCCTCATGTTCCCCCTCCTCCTCCTCCTCCTTCCTCCTCCTCCCTCGCCCCCCCCTCGTTCTACTCCAAATGCCCCCCCATGGGGTTCCACAGCGGATCGAGAAACACACTGCCCAAGCCCAATAGCTTAGCAAGACTTCGGCCTCAACTTTGGCCACACAGGCGTTTCCAACAGGCAGGGGGCCGACGATGGTTCGCCATAGGCGTCTTCGATAATTCGATCCTGGCACACGCATGGCTCCCGAAACATGGTATCACTTGGTATCTTCATAGTGCGCCATATGCGCGCTAGAACGTCAGCTACTTCACATCTAGGCAAGGGGCTGCATCGCGCGAATCCTGCCAAGGTTTCGCTTTTCTACGGCACGTCCAACATGTCATGGACCACGCCTGCTAGCATCTTACAAGATGCATGTTGACGTGGACATTGACACAGCTTCGATTGTACGCGATGTACGTTGTCTCGAGACATCGTTGTGCATTTGTTTTGCCAATTGGGCGTGGACGATGTTATGTATATTGTTAGCCACGGATTCAATACGCGCCTTGCTTGCGATGAGGTCGTCATTGAACATCGGTCCATGCGTTGTCAGATTGATAACCAGTTTGCTTGACCAAATACATTAAATGGTTCGTTGGGGATTATCGCGTACTCATGTGTGCCCGGCCTCTCATTGCTACACCATTGTCACCGAGGGGGGATGGCTCGAACGCCCTTGCCAAGAAATGTTCACAGTGGTCTAGTTCAATCATCGCCACCTGTATGTTTGATAAGATGCCCCACCACTTTGTGAAACTATCGCTGCGAATTCTCCGTTACACGTGTGTTTCTCAGGCCAGTCGCATGCAAAGACTGACACCCACAATAGTGCCAAGAGGCGAGGCTACAGTATAGAGAGGCGGGAGACGTGTATTACGCAACGGTGCAGCACCACAGGGCCAGCCGGTCGCTTCCCTTCCTCCTTCTTCTACTCCTCGTGCCATCGAGCGTAAACCATTAGCTCTCCCTCACCGTCCCGACCAATCACATCCTGTCCACACTGCTGCTTACAAAGGCTACTGCCCGTAACGTTTGGACAACGTTGTCGCCACGGCAGCCCCAGCGACACGCTATGCCTTGCAAGCGGATGCGATGCCGCTCCGCTCCGCGGGCCAGTAGGCTCGGAAGAGCTCGGGACGCGGACGCCTGGGAACTGGGAAAGGGATAGCGTGTCGTGCCGAAGCGTGGTGGGCCGGCACCGGCTGAGCGACACGCTATCCAAAAGTTCCCGACCGTATGCGTCATCCAATCTGCAAGGCCCCTCCCGCCTTGCGGTCCGCCATGGGCTATGCTGCTCAGCTCGGCCAAGGGCGGCGACTGGCGGAGGGAAGCGCGCGACAGCGGGAGCGTTGCGAACGAGGGTGGGCATGGAAGTGGGAGCCACTAGAGCACGGTGCCCTGTCCTGCAGAACGCTGCTCTCATTGGCCAGACTGTTTGTGCCAACCGCTGCCCAAACTGCCTTGGCCGAATGACATCGGTGCCCAACCTGGGCAACCCTGCCCGTGCGGTGCCAATGCCACACACGTGCAAACAATCATACAGCACAAGGTCCTCCCGTCACCATGCACCGGAGCACCATGCGGCTGGAGGAGAGCAGGCCGCTGAAGCTGCGCAACATAAGCCAACACAAGGGCAATGCTCGGACGCGGCGCGTGCCCTGTGCTGCTGAACTAGAAAAGACCCCCTGACCTTTTGGGAGTGAACCTAAGTTAGGAGGGCCAAACCAAATTAGGGATAAGGGGGGTCTTTCCTGCAGATGTACCAGACCAGACCGCACAGATCTATTCTCCAAAATGCGAAGACGGGGACCTCAGTGAGGCCACGTCTTCATCGTGTTATTCGGGTTACTGGGGGTTCTTTTGTGCTCGAGGATGTGCTGCACGCCAGTGCTCCACGTATATTACCAGCCTGGAACATATCCCTATCCCTATGCTGGGCATCGCCCCTATCACGATTCCAATCTTATGCATTCCCTCAATGTTTGAGGGCGTATTCCTAAGATTGCCATCGCCTTTCGGCGTGTCAATCTTAGGGATAGGGATAAGTTCAAGGCTGGTGAACACAATGTGACGTGCGCGCTGGTGGCGGCGAGGCTGCTCCACTGGCCCCCGGGTGGAGAAACGATCGGGCGGGTGAGGGGTGGGCCCCTCCAACTGCCGAGGGTCTCGATCTACCGTTAGGTCGGGCATGTCCTCCCATAGTTTTTTTTTGAATTGAAAAAGAAAACGAGCAGTAATCCAAACATATTTAAAACTAGTCAACTAGAGTACAACAGTCGTCCCAGACTGTGTTGTTACTACTTTTGAAGATTCTCCCTGAAGAGGGACATGCCCGACTTAAGGGACCAGCGCGTGGATCTCCAACACGGTGAAAGGAGAGACAGTCGTCTTACAGCAGGGGCTCGACCACAAGAAACCTTGTACAAGAAACCCAACCCTGAGACCCCAGGACGCTCATTGATTTTTGGCGTGGGTACCTCACGCTTCCCTTAGCGAAAGCATCGACACCCAACAAACCCAGGGCACCCGGGAGGCGGACAGGGTGTTTCTTGGCATGAGCTTCTACTGAAGTCACGATGCCCCACCGCCATTCAAGTCGCGAAGGGCACACGCACAGACCTGTAGTACGTGAGCCCGTGCAGGGAAGCGTGGCTCTGGAGAGCGGAGAAGCGGACGAAGGCAGTGGGGAACGGACGGATAGAGGGGCTAAAGGGGGAGGCGATCCATCTTTTGGCGATGTGCGGCATGCTCAGCGGACACGCTCACACGCCAATGCTGGGATCGAGGCCAAGGCGGCAACCTCGTTGGCTCCAGGTGTCAGATCGGCACCCTGAGCACAGCCAATGAGGTCGGCGGCAGCCTGAACGTAGCCAACGTAGGAGGTAGGAGGAGGTCGGTAGCCTTGGCAGAGCCACGAGAGGTGGCGATACCCCTGGTTGGAGCCTTTGTGATCTGCGGCAACCTGATGGGAGCCATGCGCGTAAGCGGGTGCCTGGCAGACCCAAAACATAGGACGGCACCACATGCAGACCAAAGGATGATGTTCGTAACCTTGTCAGAACTAGGAACATTGTCGCTGTTCAGGGCGACTCCCAAAAAGGAAAAAGGAAAGATAATTGTTTGGTCAGGGGCACAAGAGAACGTGGCAACGTGGGCATAGCCAGAACAGCTGGTATTGGCCTGGGTGGTGCCAACACAATGGGGTCGGTCGGTATCCTGACTGGGGCCAGGGCATGAACTAGAGCTGAAATGAGGAGCAACGGGCGCAATAGTAAAGGGCAATCCGTGTGCATACCGTGCGTCGAGTTGGTGCCTGAGCTGGATGGTGAATGCGCCGCCTGTGACAGGCGCTCGCTGAGAGGCCATGGGCAGGACATCGGCAGAGAGGAGAGGTCGCCACTAGTGAGACCACTACTCCCCCTGCGGCCGCAACGACAGTGGCTCACGTCGACAAGAGGTGGAGCAACTCTGGAACTACTCGCCGTGGATCAAACGGTCTGGGCCGCCCCGGCTGTAAAGGTAAATGGAATTGTCCGATCGGCAACTGGTCGACAATCGCGTTGCAGATGCAACAGGCGGTGTCCCGGTGCAACACCCGCTGGCGTCGACCACGCTCTCAGCGGGAGGCGGCCAGGGAGCAGGGACGGGACGCACCCAATGGGCCACGGGACCAAGCTGCTGCGGGCAGGTGGAGGTGGAGGAGGAAGCATGGTTAACTGCCGAGACAGTGGAGGCTGTGGCTGCCAGGATGTCAGGGTGTTTCCAGAATTCGACGGCCCCGTTGGGCCAGGCCCTGTTTGCTGGAGAGTTGGCTTCAGGGAAGAGGAGGAGGAGGAGGAGGAGGAGGAGGAGGAGGAGGAGGAGGAGGAGGAGGAGGAGGAGGAGGAGGAGGAGGAGGAGGTCCGAAGACCGATTGTTCCCATCTGCGTCTGCACTGCGGAGAGAGCGAGGGGAGGCTCGTGCTGCAGCGGAGTACGGGGTCATTCTTCCCACGATGTGGCTGAGGGTGGGTCGGGTCGCCTGGTGCGTTCGCTGCGGAGTCTCTGGGCGCTCTCGAGCCCGTCCCTACCCCGCCTGGGAATGCCACAGATCCCCGCGAAACCACCACGCGGAGGGTACTCTCAGAATGTTGAAGAGCGGGGGTCGACCCAAATACGACAGCCTACCTGGGGCGATCCGTCCCGCTCGACTGACAGAGCGCCTGCTGGGTGTCCAAGGAGAAGGCGCCTGCCAATTCAAATTTGATGTGCCCCCAAACGCTGTGTCTCGCTGCTTGATTGCAGGCCCTGCCAGCGGTGACAGACGGCATCGGAGCCAACAGGAGCCAACAAGGAGGGAGGGCGGAGGGGAGGGGGAAATGAGGAGGGATGGAGGGGGGGGCAGCAAGGAAGAGGAAGAAAGAGGAGGGAGGGTGAGGTCGGTCGATCGGTACTCGCCATTCTGTGATCCCCGCCAGGCCAGCCCATGGGGATTCTATGTTCGTTGGCTAAGATCATTGCGTCCAGTCCAATGGGATCCTGGATGGGGACTGAGGGAGGACTACCAAGAAGAGGGCGAGAAGGGAAGAGGGAGGATGATGAGGAGAACGGATCAAAGAGGAGACGGGATGAGAAGACATCGCGCACACCATTCGCTCATTTCTTATGTCTCTGGCCCCAGAGTTCTAGGCGACGTCTTGACCCTCGTAATGTGGATTCCACTGAGAGAAAAATGGACGACATGCACAGCAAGCAATGGTGAGGAAAAGGCACTCTGCTAGTTGATCTCGCACAAGCGATGGCGGGAAATAAACGTGTGTCACGAAATGGGTGCGCCAAGATTTGCGGGCAACGCCAGCTAAGAATCGAAGCGCAAGCGGATGATGAGGAGGAGAAAGAAGAAAAACATGAAGGAGAACGAGACCATGAGACAAAGGAGACGACAACATTTTGCGTGCATCCTCTATGGTCCAACCGGTCTTTTCTACCAACGTAATCGCTCTCCGTCTACCCGGGAATGGCGCTGCGCTCATGCATTTGCTTTATATCTAGCATGCCGCGGACGTTGACGTCGAGTGTGTCGAAATGCTCGTTGAGAGTTTGCAACATTGAATCAGACAATATGCCTTGCTTGCGGAGCAGGTACACATGGTGTTCGGCGCGTGTTAAGCACCCATCGTGGTCTGCGTCAAGAGTCTCGAACAGTTCGTCTGAACTAGGTGTGTCACGTTGTTTATGGCTCTTGTTTCTCTCGAAAAAGAAAGACGATAAAGCTCCGATCCAATTTGCCGTCGCGCCGACACCGAAAATCATCCAAGCAATGCCCACCCACCGGCCAACACGTGACTCTGGAGTAAAATCACCAAATCCCACTGTCGTGAGGGTAATAACCGAAAAGTAGAAGGCTTCGGACATCGACTTTGTTGCGCCCTTTGTCTCAACACACGTGCCGTAATCTGTGTCATCGCACCCTGCGAGTTCCGTCTCCCCGTACGAGCATGAACAACTTTCATAAATGGAGTAGAACACTGTCCCGAACAGAATCGAACCCAAAAATAGTAGCGTTGAAATGCCGAGCTTTCGACACTCGGCCGAGACACGGTCCTGTCGCACGGCCAAGTGGGCCTCAGAGAGGGTGCCCACGCTATTCACGAGCTCCTCCAAAACTGCCTCCTCGCGAGCGCTTGCCATCTGAACCAGCAGGTTCATGAAATACGCAAGAACGACCAGAGTCATGATCGTGAACAACGCAACGAACACCATTACAGGTTCGCTCTTGGGCGTGACGTCGCCATATCCGATTGTTGTCACGATCTGGACGATCAGGTAGATGCAAGTGACGGGCGTCATGCCTTCGAACATGATGAACCCGGCGTATAGAGCCACCAGCATCACCGCATACAGCGCGACCACAACGGTCACAGACGAGAGCCCAGATGGACCTCCCGGCCCGTTGTCCCCGCCATCCGAATCGTCGCTGTCGCTGTTCTCTGGCGGCCGTGCCATCGCAAACCTGGGCCGCTTCTGTGCGGCAGCCTCGAACACGCCCGCTCTCCCAGGCATCCCCTCGGGCTCCGCCCTGCCTTCTTCCTCCAGTCCAGGGCTGGACCTAGACGCTGTTTGTCGTTTTGTGCTTCGTTATGTTTCTCGTTCTGCTCCACCTGCTTTCCTGTACCTCCCTGCCCCAACGAACAACAACACACAGCCGAAGCTCAGCAAAACAGCGATTAGGTCCAGACCTGCTCCATCCCCTCCCCTCCCCTCTCTTGCGTATGCTGTCTCGGGGGGTCCAATGAGCGGGGCGGACCGAGGAGCAGAATTGGCCGTTTACTCCGCTCACAGGAAAACTTGAAGCAGAATGCCATCAAGTAGATGCCCCCTTCGAAACCAACCCATGCTCCCTGGACGCCGACCAGGGCCTGACGCCTGACGTAGAGACTGCGCTCCGCGCGAGCTCCAGGCTGCAGCTGATGCGAAGAGGAGGGTTGCCTTAGCAAGAGAGCGCCAGGGGCGCAAGCTCGAGGCAGCGTAAGAACGTCGCAAGGTGGCCCTGGACCTACAAGCCGAGAAGCTTTCAGGGGCCCCGCCGGACAAAAGCGCAACCTCTCAGTTTGCGCCCGTCATGCTACGGATCAGGAGGGTGCGCGGTAGGGATGCAGTGCCCTTGGGCGCCCACATCGAAGAACGAAGCTGGAAGCCCATGGCCCTCCGCACAGGCGGCCCGCGGCGGCTTGCGAAGGGACTCTCGAGAGGGCCGCTTCGGGGGGGGGGGGGGGGGCGGGCGCCCCGGGCCGCAGAGGGGCCTCGCCTCGGCCGATGGGGGCGGGGGGAGAAGGGGGGGCGGGAGGTGGAGGATGTGGACGAGGAGGAGGAGGACGACGACGATGGCGAGGAGGAGGAGGAGGACGACCACGATGGCGAGGAGGATCGCACGCCACTGAGGGAGAAAGAGAAGAAAGAGAGAGTCCGACGGACCAGCGAAAAACCCTCCAGGGGGGCCCGTCGGAGAGGACCTTTCTGTCACCCTGGCTGGAAGGCCGAAGACCAGCCAGGGGCCAAGACAGGGCCCCCCTGAGGAAAAAAGCTCGCCGACTTCTTCCCCTGTGAGCAGGTCGCCTGCTCTCTGTCCTGGGGGCTCCCTCGATTGAAAGCCAAGGGAACCCCAAAGTGCGCAGTCAATCCCTCGTCGCATCTCTGCCGCTGGCTAGACATGGGGGATGGGCCGGTTAACCCCGCAGGGTTCGACGCGCACCAAGGCTCATTACGGCGCGACCCCCACGGACGCGCGTGACCTCGAAGTGCGCGCCGCGTCGAAGCCAACGCATTCATCCGTCCTCTGCGCACTCGGAGCCGAGCAAACCATGAAACTTGCCAGGGTCAGCAGCGACCCGTGGCCCGACAATAGCGATCCAAGGCCCTTTTTGAGACCCAGCCGCCACGATCGTCGACATCGCCACTGATCCAGGCCTCGCTCATGGATACACGGGCCTCGCGGCCACCACGAAGCCAGGCCCGACCCGCTCGACGCTCGGCCGCCGTGGCGGGCGTCGGACTGTCCGCCTCCGCCTCCATGCGCCAGCCTGGCCTCCGAAGGTCTCGGTCGAAGTCGGTGTTGTCGGACGTCGTCGCCATGTGCCGCTGCAGCACCTTGAGCCGCACCTTGCCGACGGCCTCGGCGACTCCAGCAGGTCGCGAGCGACGTTGAGCGGCACGAACACCATCGTCATCGCCATCAACTTCAGGACAAACTCCAGCTGCATCAAGAAAGCCATCCTCATCACCTCGTGGGTCAGGGGCGCCACCCGCATGCCGAAGAGAGTCCCCGCCATCTGGTCCACCGCCGGCCCGCCCAGGACGACATCCATGCCCAAGCTCAGCATCAGGAAGACCCCCAGCGACCCGAAGAGCATGACAGCCTGCACGCCCTTGTAGGCCACCATCGTCTTCGCGCTGGTCAGGGGCAGCATCCCCATGAGCATCCCCACGAAGACCTCCAACGACCAGAAGATCTTGTCCACCATCGTCGCCACGAAAGTCAGGGGCACCAGCAGCCTGCCCGTAATGACTACCTCCAGCCTGCCCCAGCAGAGCGCCACCGCGTTGCGCTGCCTGAACACCAGCACGCCCGATATCGTCTCCGCCAGTAGCAGGATCCTCATCAGCAGCGGCAGCGCCGCCACGGAGACCACCAGCTCCACGACACTGCTTGCCCATGGCCGGGGCGCGGAACCAGAGAGCTCTGGACGCCAAGGGCCCCCTCGCTGGTGGGCTGACGGCACGCCACACCCGCTCGGCGAGGGCGAACTGGACGCCAGCCTGGAGGTGCACTGCCAGCCACGCGGCGTCCGCGCCGAAGCTTCACCTCCCACTCGAGCGGCACAGCCTCGGCCGTCGACCGCACGGCAGGCTGCCTGCGGCACGGCGGCAGCAGGGGCGCGCGACAGCCGCGCCTGCTGCCAAGCCTCCGCCACGGCGCCGTCCTGCGCGCCTCCCGCTGCACGCGGTTAAGCGCGCGTTGCGACATGGCGCGCACAGCGCGGGGGCAGGCACCGCAGGGTGGTGCGTCACCACGTTGCGCTTGCCGACGTCGAGCGCGCTGACCTCCCCGTCCTCGCAGTCGGCCCTGAGGACGGGCACGCTCAGCGTGAGCCTCTCCACCAGCTCCGCACCGACGGCGGCCGCCGCGCCCTGCACGGGAGCCGCAGCACCAGTAGCCTCGTGCCCGCCGACGCCCTGCGCCGCGGGGAGCACACGAGCCGCTGCCTGGGCCGCCGCCTGGGCCGCCGCCTGGCCCGCTGCCAGCAGCGCCTCCACCTGCGCCTCCAGCTCGTCTCACTCTCTGGAGGGCAGCCGCCAGGCGCCCAGCCGCCGCCCCGCGGGCAGCTGTCTGCCTGGCGCGGCGCACAGGCCACAGCGAGCGGGGGCCCGCCGCGGCCGCAGGCTGCTTCGCTGCCCCGAGGGCGGCCGTGCAGCCGACCGCAGCCATCTCCCAAGCAGTCCTGCACCCGAGCGCTAGGCGGGACGCGGGACGGGGCGACAGGGAACGGCTTGAGCCAAAATGGCTACGGATGGTGAGGAGGAGGAGGAGGAGGAGGAGGAGGAGGAGGAGGAGGAGGAGGACGACGACGATGGCGAGGAGGAGGAGGAGGAGGACGACGACGATGGCGAGGCGGAGGAGGAGGAGGAGGAGGAAGAGGAGGAGGAGGAGGAGGAGGAGGAGGAGGAGCGACCGTATCTCCCAGGAGTTCATTTGGCGTCTCAAGGCCGCAGGGCGTGCCGTGCAGTGGCGAGGCACCCGATGCCAGCAGTGTGAAGAAGCGCGGCGCTGGGCGCAGCGGGCTTGATTGGAGGAGGAGGAAGAGGAGGAGGAGGAAGCTGAGGAGACAGACGAGGACAACGAGGAAGACTTGAATGGGGCGGGGACGGAGATAACGAGGAAACGGAAGAGGTAGAGAATGAGTGCAGAGATGATGAAGAGCATAGTCATACCCAAACAAATATATTGATGTAACAACTCATGCCGTGCAGATATCGATCAAACAGTTGGACAGCATTGCAAGCAGACGCTAGCTGGAAGAGTGGCCTGCAAGGTAATGCGAATGACTGGCAGGAGGATGGCAATGATGCCAATCCCGCTGAATGAACGCCACCTGAAAAAAACACCATCAAATTTGCAGATGGCGGGTCCTGGAAGCCCCGAGTCTGACCCCGGAAAAAATGGCACATCGTGGCGACAACATGCTTGCCCCCGCAAGCCTCCGCAGGCCTTCCGCCGGCTTCCGCCAGCGGAGCCGCCTCCGTTTTGCGTCCGCAGGCCTCCCACCGAGGAACAGATGCCGACTCTTTCGACCCCTCAAAGGCGAGGCCCTTTTCGGAGCGCCCCAACATATACATAATTACAGGCATATATAGATATATGTATATATACACACAACTGTTCTTATAATTATTTTTGTAAGCCAAGGGGGGGGAAACCCCTGTCACCCCACCCCCAAACAGCACCCCCAGGATCGCGGGTTTCTGGGCACCATGGACATCCTTGCCAAAGGCCCCCCGTCTCGTCCTGGACCTCCCAGGGCGCTTCGCCGGTCCTTCCAGCAGGCCACAAGCGATCAGAGCGGTGATCAGAGATGCCGAAGAGAGACACAA
Organism: Prorocentrum cordatum; assembly: GCA_963575745.1. Lineage (NCBI taxonomy): Eukaryota > Dinophyceae > Prorocentrales > Prorocentraceae > Prorocentrum > Prorocentrum cordatum. The sequence continues at coordinate 108,555 of CAUYUJ010021696.1, read as the reverse complement.
GACAACACAAGAGCGCTCCAAGAAGGACCCGGAGGGCCTCCAGAGGCCCTCAGGACGGCCCAGGAGGCCCTCAACAGGGCTCCCATGATGCAGACATCGCTTGATTCCCGTATGGAAAACATGCATTTTCAGCACAATCGCTTTTCGGGTCTTTGCAACGTTCAGAACAGCCAAAAAGGCTTCCGGTATCGACCCAAGACGGTCCAAGAGACCCCAAGGGAGCCTGTAGACGACTTGGATGGCGCCAAGACTGCACAAGGACATGAGCCATAAAGAGGCCCAACAGGCCCTCACAAGGCCCCGAAGCGATCAGAGCGGTGCTCAGAGAGGCCGAGGAAAGGCCCAAGACAGCACAAGAGCGCTCCAAGAAGGACCCAGAGGGCCTCCAGAGCCCATGATGCAGAAATCGCCTCATTCGCGTAGGGAAACGTGCATTTTCAGCACAATCGCTGTTCGGGTCTTTGCAGCGTCCAGGACAGCCAAAAAGGCCTCCAATATCGCCCCAAGACGGTCCAAGAAACCCCCAAGAGAATCTATAGACGGCCTGGATGGCCCCAAGACTGCCCAAGGATTCCACACATGAGCCCAAAAGAGGCCCAACAGGCCCTCACAAGGCCCCGAAGCGATCAGAGCGGTGATCAGAGAGGCCGAAGAGAAACCCAAGACAGCACAAGAGCGCTCCAAGAAAGACCCAGAGGGCCTCCAGAGGCCCCCAAGACGGCCCAGACGCCCTCAACAGGGCTCCCAGAACGCAAACATCGCTTCAGTCTTTTCGGGAAGCGTGCCCTTTCAGCACATTCGCTGGCCGGGTCTTAGCAGCGTCCACAACAGCTAGGGAGGTCTCCAGTATCGCCCCAAGACGGCCCAAGAGACCCCCAAGAGAGCCTCTAGTCGGCCTGGACTGCCCCAGGACTGCCCAAGGAAGCCCCACCTGAGCCGAAAAGAGGCCCAAGAGGCCTTCACAAGGCCCCTAAGAGAAGCCCAAGAACGCCATGGGAGGCACCCCAAAAGGCCATGGGAGGCCAACAGGAGGGCCTACGTAGCCCTCGTAAGGTCCCTAGAGGGCCCAAGCCTCCAACACGGCCCAAGATGGCCCCAAGACGGCTCGAGACTGCCCAAGCCGGCCGGCCCACCATGCAAGGCTCCAACAAGGCTCACACGGCGTTTTCCACCAAACTGAGCCCAATCGTAGGATCTCAACCACGAATCCCGGAAATCTGTTGCGAACCCGGGCTTTGGTGCATCCCCTAAGACTTACTTACGTTCGCGTGCCCCGTTGCGACCCGCTGCAACCCGCTGCAACATTCTTCGCCGTCCCCCGACGGCGCCCTCCTCCTCCTCCTCCTCGTCCTCCTCCTCCTGCTCCTCCTCCTCCTCCCCCTCCTCCTCCTCCTCCCCCTCCTCCTCCTCCTCCTCCCCTCCTCCTCCTCCCCCTCCTCCTCCTCCTCCTCTTTCTGCCGCTCCACCACTCGTCCTCCCCCACATCCGCTTCCTTTCCTGGCTCTCCGAAGTTCCCTCCCTCCTATCCTCCGCCCTTCACACGGCGACTTTCGGGAGCCCCCCCGAGGCCCGGGAAGGGCAGGGACTGCCCGAACTTTCGAAGACTTCTGAAAACCACCGCAGGGAAAGGACCAAATTTCCAAGGCCCCTATGGATGGCGCGAACGACCAACATATGCAAGGCCTCAAGGACCAAGGTACATGGCGCGAAGCGCCAAATGAATTATATATATGTATAGATGCATGTGTGTGTGTGTGTGTGTCTGTATGTATGTACGTACGTACGTACGTACGTATGTATGTATGTATGCATGTATGTATGCATGTATGTTTACATACATATATATATATGTATATGTATACATCGCGCCAGCGGTAATTACCTCTTCCAGACGAGCGAGCCTCACGGGCAACGTCGGGGGGGACGGGCTCAGGGAGGGAGACGCATCGACCCGGAAGCGGCGATGCATCGCCGCTAAGATCTGCGACGGGCGCCGGGCGCCCAGCAGCGAACCCGGGCCCCTGTCCGCGATGAGCGGGTGCTCGGGGGACGGTGCCCCTGAGATCCGACGCAGGGGACGGGCCCCATGAGCGGCGGGCAATTTGCACAATTTTCGGCCTCCGGGGGCCCTCGCCGGGCCTCCTCGGGAGCGTCAAAAAGTTACTCATAGGACGAAACACCGGCCCCGGGGAAGTGGCACGAACCTCCAGGGCCCAATTGCACCCCAAAAATTGGAGCAGCCGGCTGTCTGGGGCGATGCGTCCCCCTTTGAGCCTTCCCCCCCCCCCTCGCGTTGCACCCGAGAAACGCGACTGCCCAAAGATCCGATGTCGTGTTTTTTTCAATACGGGGTCCCCGGAAGTCTCGACCCATTCCTGCAGGACCGGTTCTTCATCCTGAGTCGTTCTTTGACGGTCCCGGGGCCCGGCGAGGGTCGCCAGAGGCCGAAAATCGAGAAACACCTCCGTCCTGATTTTTGTCAATGCCTGGGAGGTCTGGGTTCCCCCCCCCTCGCGGTGCACCCGAGAAGCGCGACTGGCAGCACACCTCGTCGGCGCCGCGAGGCCAGCCCGGGACGAGGGGCGAGGCTGAGGAGGAGGAGGAGGAGGAAGAGGAGGAGGAGAGGAGGAGGAGGAGGAGGAGGAGGAGGAGGAGGAGGAGGGAGGAGGAGGAGGAGGAGGAGGAGGAGGAGGAGGAGGAGGAGGAGGAGGAGAGGAGGAGGATGGCGGGGGCGGTGCGCACGGCGGCGGAGGTGCAGGTGCTGCCGCGCTGCCCACGGGCGCCGCCGGCCGGAGAGAGCCTCCTCTCCTCCTCCTCTCCTCCTCCTCTCCTCCTCCTCCTCCTCCTCCCCCTCCTCCTCCTCCCGCCCAGCTGAGGCGAGCGGGGCGCGCGCAGGAGGTGGCAAGTGGAGTGCGGGGGGGGCGGGGGGCGGAAGAGGTCGGCGTGTGCAGGGGCGGGGGGATGCGGGGGGGGAGGGGGAGGGGGAGAGAGGGGACGAGGCGGACGGGAAGGGCAGGCAGGAAGCGGAGCGGGCCGGGGGAAGGCCCGTGTCGCCAGGGCCACCTGGCTGTGCCGAGTGCGCCTGGGAAGGATGCTGCCAGCGAGCGCACTCGGAGTTCCGATCGGCGAGGAGGAGGAGGAGGATGGCCACAGCTCAGCTCAGTTGCCCCACTCTGGCCATCGCTGGTTCAGACCCGGCAGCTTGAATCAAAGCGGCCTGAATCACGATGGCTACACGAAGCAAGCACTGCGCCGTAATGGTTCGAGGCTCGGGGGAGCATTCTCTCCGTTGAGCAGCTGACCGTTGGGCAGCCCCTCGGTGAAGCTCCGCTCGGAAGCGGGGCGTGGCCTTGCGTCGATGCCCGGGTGCTGGCTGTTCGGCCCGCCTCCCGAGGAGCTTGAGAAGCAGGGCGTCGCCCGCGGCAGAGCCGAGCAGTGTTCGGCAACTGTGCGCCGCTCTGGGAGAGCACAGCTCTAGCTGGTCATCTCATCGTCCTCTCCATCTTCCCCCGATCCTCCTTCTCCTCTCCATCGTCCTTCTTTCTCCTTCTCCTTGTTCACCTGGTCCTTCTGTCCCTTCCTGTGCTTAGCCATGCCGACATCTTGGCAGAGGAACTCATGCGGAGGCCGCCGAGGACAGCAGAGGAACTGCAATGTATCTGGCGGTTTGCGACTTCCCTCTGTTTGGAAGGCAGCCAAGGAAGGGGGAAGAGAAGGATCAAGAGGGGGAAGGATAACCTTGGCGCAAGCATGCCAGACGGTCTCTCTTTGCTGCTGCCGATTTGGGAGCGAGTCTTCCTCATGATCTTCCTGATATCTCACCACTTCGGTAACAAAGAGTTCAGAGTGTCGCTAGAATGGGATTCTCTACACTTTGTAGGGGGTCTCCATGAGGTCTGGGTTCCGTCCAGGCCCTGGATCTGGCGCCGCTAGAAGCGAAAACAAGGGCTGTCCCAGGGCCCTGTCCTCTAAGAGAAAGCCCTCACGTGTCCAACGTCCCCGTCGTGGCCATCCCGAGCTCCCAAGGTGGCCAACACCACGGGTCTGACTCAGCGCGCGCGCATGGACCAACAAATGGCATGAAATAAGCGGGTACTGCGGGAAATGGGTCCCGGACCCTGGGGCCCTTCTCCTGGACCAGCCTTTTACCCTGAGTCATTCCCGCAGCCAGTCCAGGGGGCCCGTGGAGGAGGACCCAAGGAGGCCCCAAGACGGCGAAGCACCTCAGCACCCATTTGCCTCATTAGAAGAGGAAGAAACGCCATAAACATAAACTATTGGCGCTCCGAAGAGATTTCTTGGACCTGCAGGGGCGGCGCCAGAGGTGCCGCCGGGGGGGCCCAGCGCGGATCCAAGAAACCCGCGCGGAGCGCCGAACGTTTGTGTTTATGCCGCTTTCTCGTCTTCGCCTCCTGGCCTTTGCCTCGTGGCCAGAGGAGGAGGGCGGAGGAGGAGGAGGAGGAGGAGGAGGAGGAGGAGGAGGAGGAGGAGGAGGAGGAGGAGGAGGAGGAGGAGGAGGAGGAGCGAGGAGGAGGCGAAGGAGGCGAGGGGAGGAGGAGGAGGAGGAAGAGGAGGAGGCGGAGGAGGAGGAGGAGGAGGAGGCGGAGGGGGGGGGGGGAGGACGGAGGAGGAGGAGGAGGAGGAGGAGGAGGAGGAGAGGAGGAGGAGGAGGAGGACGAGGAAGAGGAGGAGGCGAGCCCAACCGGGACGGCACCCGCGGGCCCACGGCAGCGAGCTCCCAAACCCCTTGGCGGCGGCGCGCAGGCCCGGGCGTCGTTCGCGCGACCCGCGCGGAGGGGGGCGGGGCCGGGGCCTGCGCGCGGGCGCGGGCGGGTTTGCGGGGCCCGGGGCTGCGCCTCGACCCCGAGTGGCAGCGGGAGCGCGCCTGTGGAGGAGGAGGAGGAGGGCGGAGGAGGGAGGAGGGCGGAGGAGGAGGAGGAGGGAGGAGGAGGAGGAGGAGGAGGAGGAGGAGGAGGAGGAGGAGGAGGAGGAGGAGGAGGAGGAGGAGGAGGAGGAGGAGGAGGGGAGGAGGAGGAGGAGGAGGGAGGAGGAGGAGGAGGAGGAGGAGGAGGAGGAGGAGGAGGAGGAGGAGGAGGAGGAGGAGGAGGAGGAGGAGGAGGAGGAGGAGGAGGAGGAGGAGGAGGAGGAGGGGAGGGGAGGAGGAGGAGAGGGGATGAGGAGGAGGAGGAGGAGGAGGAGGAGGAGGAGGAGGCGAGCCCAACCGGGACGGCACCCGCGGGCCCACGGCAGCGAGCTCCCAAACACCGCGGCGGCGGCGCGCAGGCCCGGGCGTCGGAGGGGGCGGGCCACGGGCCTGCACGTGGGCGCGGGCGGGTTGCGAGGGCCCGGGGCTGCGCCTCGACCCCGAGTGGCAGCGGACGCGCGCCTGCTGGAGGGCGGAGGAGGGAGGAGGAGGAGGAGGGGGAGGAGGAGGGAGGAGGAGGAGGAGGAGGAGGAGGAGGAGGAGGAGGAGGAGGAGGAGGGAGGAGGAGGAGGAGGAGGAGGAGGAGGAGGAGGAGGAGGAGGAGGAGGGAGGAGGAGGAGGAGGAGGAGGAGGAGGAGGAGGAGGAGGAGGAGGAGGAGGAGGAGGAGGAGGAGGAGGAGGAGGAGGAGGAGGAGGAGGAGGAGGAGGAGAGGGCGAAGGAGGGGAGGAGGAGGAGGAGGAGGAGGAGGGGGAGGAGGAGGAGGAGGAGGAGGAGGAGGAGGAGGAGGCGAGCCCAACCGGGACGGCACCCGCGGGCCCACGGCAGCGAGCTCCCAAACACCGCGGCGGCGGCGCGCAGGCCCGGGCGTCGGAGGGGGCGGGCCACGGGCCTGCACGTGGGCGCGGGCGGGTTGCGAGGGCCCGGGGCTGCGCCTCGACCCCGAGTGGCAGCGGACGCGCGCCTGCTGCCTGCTCCTGCGGAGGAGGAGGAGGAGGAGGGAGGAGGAGGAGGAGGAGGGAGGGAGGAGGAGGAGGAGGAGGAGGGGGAGGAGGAGGAGGAGGAGGAGGAGGAGGAGGAGGAGGAGGAGGAGGAGGAGGAGGAGGAGGAGGAGGAGGAGGAGGAGTCGGGAGGTCCTGCTGCTGCTGCTGCCTCGGCTGCTGCGGCTGCTGCCGGTGCTGGTGCTGGTGCTGGTGCCAAGGCCTTGCCCCCCCGTCCTCCCGCTTCTGCCTCTGCTGCCGGCGCCGATGCTCGTCCTGCTCCTGCGCTGCTGCTTGGGCCCGGGTCGAGCGCAGGAGAAGGAGATAGGGCGTTGTGGGTGAACATGCGAATGCAAGGACTACTGCAGCAGCAGGATTGTGAGTATTCATGCAGGCGTGTGTAGATGCAAGCGGCTGCACTGGCAGGGGCAGAGGAAGAGATAGAGAGAGAGAGAGAGAACGATAGATGTACGTTTTCGCAGTTTGCCCTGCATGGCACTTACATCCGTACTGGTAGTATGTGTTCGTGTGACGGTGTCAAGCTTGAGGGGGCTATGCCTTTGCAGCGCAGATGGCCAATCGGCAGCCCACGCGCTAGTAGTCACAATTGAAACACTCAACTGTACTACTTCTAGTGAGGGTCCGTGCCAGAACAGCAGGAGCTGGAGCGCGAAGAGTGGGCAGCAGCGTGGTTGCCCAAATCTGCAGCACACACACGGACAATGTCAGATACGTTTTCGCTTATGCGCGCAAGCGCTGCCACAAGGGAAATTCAGGTGCGGATGTGGTTGTGGTAATGGTGGCAGGTGCACGAAGCAGCCGGTACATGATCTCTATAGATACGGCTTGTTGGCTCGCGTACAATGCAAACCAGGCATGGGCGCACCGACAGTGATGTTACTTGGTCATGAGTTGGCCATGACCTTAGGGCTCGCAAGGGCAATGTGCGATTCATGCTTCCTGCTCCAGAAGCAAGCCAAGTCCATAGGAGGGTGCGACGGTGGATGTGCAACATATCCTCCATATGTTTCTAAAACGTTGGCGGGATTCCGATAAGTAAGCAACATGGTAACGCACCGATGACGGACTTGCGCACCTGCCACCACGACCGCTTGCGAACACTCTATTCGCGAGGATATTCGGCCAAGATGAGGAGAACGTGAGAGTAGGAGAGGCGGAAATGAAACGCCGAACCTTAACCGAACGTCGCTTATGATATTCGCACTGACGTTTATGCTTATCCTTGGGACGCAACCGCGTGTACCCCCAACGTAATACGCTTGATACGGAGGGTAAGAAAAAAGGAGACTGGGGGCAGGGAGAGGGGTGGAGGGAATGATGGGAAAGGAAGCGGCCTGCGTACGCCATCGCTGCGCTGGACTTCCCAGGAGCGCAGGATGGTGGGGGCACCGGCGCGCGAGGTAGCAACCACGAGGGTATGCTCAAGACATCTTACGATGCAAGCCCGCTGGACCGCACAAGGGAGTGGGCAAGTGGTGACGCTTGCGCGTCTGGCGCCACCCAAGAGGGCAAGTTCCCGGTGGGATCGGCGCACGGCGTCACCCCGCTTGACCTCGCCAGGGGCGCAGGAAAGCGGAGACCGCTGCGCGCTTGTCAGCACCCAGGACAGCGAGCTCCGATGCGGATCCACGAGTGAGGCGACCCCCTCCCCCCGCCCAAGAAGCGCAGGGAAGTGAAGACAATTGGTTCGTTTGGCAGCACCCAGGGGAGGGGAGGTGTGACGCTTTTCGCATCGTTTGGATACTTGTGTGAAAAGCGTCACGCCGCTGGACGCCCCAGAAAACAAAAGGCAAACGTATGATGCAGGACGAGGAACTGAAGTGATGACAAATCAGTGCTGCATTCAAGACGACGGCCCAATCACAAGGAATATTAAGGAAATAAGCGGCATCCACGAGGGCGGTGCGTGTCAGTTGGGAGACAAACAACGTAGCCACTCCGCTTGGACCGTTTGTTTCCTCTGGGGACGTGACAGTTGACTCCCTGCCCCCCCGCCTGCAGGTGAGTGGACCCCTTCAGATGGCCTTCCACTTTGAAGACCGCTGATGGGGGGATGGAGGAGGGAAACACAAGGAACAATAACAATGAACACATACATTCAAAACACGTTTATATCCGACCACTCGGCGTGTGTCAGACGCTTTTCAGTTTGAGTCGTCGTCGTCGTCGTCGTGGTGCCCAAAAAATTGAGGAACAGAAAGAAGGAACATGGTAATCAAGTCGAGTCCTTTCCCACGATCTCTTTCCTGCCAGGAGGGGGGGAAGGGGTCCCGGGTCAGTGCGGGGGGGTGTTCCCTGGCTCATTGGGGGAGGGTCCCAGGTCAGAGTACCGCCCCCCCTGCGGTCCTGGCGGGTCCCGGGGAGGGGGTCGTCCCGGAGGAGGTCACGCCTTTAGGGTCGGCGGCACCGGCTGTGAGGTTGTCGCAATACAGGACACGCTTACATGTACATGAACATCTGCAGTAACATCAGCATGCCAGCAAATACCCCTTGAAACCCACACTGAACTGAGAGGCGTTTTCGTGCAGAGGAGGGCCGTTGCTGGGCGCAGGCGTCAAGCTCGTGCCCTCCTCTTACCCCTCCCCTTCCCCCTCCCTCTTCCCTTCTCCTTTCCTCGGCCTGCTCCCCTTGCCCCCATTCCTCCTTCTTCCCTAATCAACATTGATCCTCCTCCTCCTCTCCTCTCCTCCTCCTCCTCCTCCGCCTCCTCCTCCTCCTCCTCCTCCTCCTCCTCCTCCTCCCACGTACGCCTTCTCCTTCCCCCTCATGTTCTTTTTCCTCCCCCACCCTCCCATGCTTCCCCTTCGATCCCCTCCCCCCCCTCATCTCCTCCCCGCCTCTCTCTCCCCCCCCACCCCTCCTCCCGACACCCGCCTTTTCCCCGGCACCCACCCCCCCAGCCCTCCTTGTCGCTCCCCCCCCCCCCACATCAGCCTCCCCTCCCCCCTCCTCCCGTGGCCCACCCCCCTCCCCCCAGCTGAGGCCCCGACGTGAAGCTGCCGTACACCAGCCCGGCGGACGCTGCCGCGAGGCACCCGAAGAGCATCCAGGCGAAGACTTGCGGCGCGCCCGGCCGCCGGCAAGACCCGCCCCCCCGTCCTCATCCCGAGCCCCGGCGGGTGCCCTCCGCCGGTCCTCCGGGCTCCCGGTCGATGCGGCGAGGGGCGACGGGCGCGCCGGACAAGTGGGGCGGGAAAGGGAGGAGGAGGAGGAGGAGAAGGAGGAGGAGGAGGAGGAGGAGGAGGAGGAGGAGGAGGAGGGGGGGAGGAGGAGGAGGAGGAGGAGGAGGAGGAGGAGGAGGAGGAGGAGGAGGAGGAGGAGGAGGAGGTGCGACGCGGGAGCACATGCAGATCCGCTGCCTGGGGACGCGACGCCTGGCATCCCAGCGGGCGGCGGGTAGGGGCATGTCTTGGCCCCCCGGGGGGCCGAGCAGAGCCTTGTCGGCCGCTTGCCGAAGTTGTGGGTACGTCCCCGCCTCGGAAGGGGACGGCCGAGAGGCAGACTGGCGGTCGGGAGATCACGGCGCAAGCGGGGAGACAACGCTGCCGCTGCGACCTCTGGGCCCCGACCAGGAGGAGGAGGAGGAGGAGGAGGAGGAGGAGGAGGAGGAGGAGGAGGACGAGGAGGAGGAGGAGGAGGAGGAGGAGGACCCGGCGCGGATTGGCACGCGTGTGCGGTCTTCGGACACAGCGGAGGAGGGCGTCAACATGCAGACGGGCCGCCGAGGGCGGCTGCTCCCCCCTCCAGCATGAGTGGCGCGGCAAGCGAACTCTGAACGCCGCCGCACGCAACCGCTGCTGCATCGGTCTGTATTTGGGTGCGGCCCGTGCATCGATGAGGTAGAATGCTGCTGTTTCATCAAGGTTGCTATCCCAATCGCGCGATTCACGGACAAGCGAGCCCAACAGAGCACGTGCCCCGCCAATCGGAGACCAGACACGCCGCATCGCGACGGGCATAGCAGTGGCAACCTGAGCGGTCGCAGCTGGAACCACGCAGCGCGACCGACAAGTTGGCGCCAAGACGTCGAGGAGGAGCGAAACAGAGAGGGAGGAGAATGGAAGCCATTCGAAGCGGAGCTCCCCACATGTGTACCTCATTTCCTGGTACGTCCCGCCGTGGGTGTCTCAACGGGGGCGTCCTAGCCTGTGGCGACCGAGCGCTTCCTCGCGGCTCCCCCTCTGGGGACCCCGAGTGACCTGCCTGCTACATCGTGGGGATTGTGGGGCTTTGGGAGGAGAAGGGTCGGGGGTGCCCAAACCAACGTTACGCTTGAGACGCCCCCGCGCTCTGGCTGCGAACGGGGCAGTGCAACACCCCTGGCGCGCCCCCCCTTGGGACGCTCCAGTGCCACGTGCGACATACGCATCGCGCGTATCTTAACGTGAGGGGTCTGAGTGTGGTGGGTCTGAGCGCGAGCGGGTCTGAGTGCAAGCAGGTCTGAGTGCAGGTGAGTCTGAGCGATGGCGAGTCTGAGTGCCAATGGATTCGACTGCGTGTGGTCTGAGTGCTTCGTTTGCGACCTTCCCACGCGCTCTGTCACTGCCAGCGAGCGAACGGCGAAGGCTGCCGCAACAACCCCTAGCGCCCCACGGAACGCTCTCAATATAACGACATTCGCCCTGGCAGCCTCTCTTACCGCCGGGCACGCCCACGGCAAAACGAGGCCACGCGCATGCACTGTTAGTGCCACGGTTGCAGCAAGCGGGGGGCCGCACCAGCCCAGCCCCCTTGCCTGGCGCCGTGGCGCCCGACTGCAGCTTCCCAGGCTGCAGCGCACACGTGGCCCTACGGCACAGACGTGCGGCCGCCACCTCGCGCTCCGACAAGGCTTACCTCATGTCAGCGGCCTCTCGGTCGTCGGCTGCAGCCCTCTCCCGCTGAGCGCGGCCGTCGTGTACGCTCGTCCTCCTCGGCCGCCGTGCGCCTCTCCGCTCTCCCAGGGACGCTCTGGCCAGCCCTTTTGGTGCGCGCCTCGTGCCGCAGGCGCCGCGCACCACGCACGCCGCGCACCACGCACGCCGCGCACCTGGTGGCGTTCCTCCACCACGTGCAGCCGCACCCCAGGGCCTGGCCGCGCCTCGCCGCCCGCCTCTGCGCCGCCCTGCGCCACAACGCAGGGCTCGCCCTCCTGCTCCTCTCGCGGTGCACCGGAGCCCGCGGCCGCCCGCGAGGCGGCCGCTGCCGCCGCGGCCACGCTGGCCGCGACTCCGCCCAGGGCTCGGGCCAGGCTGAGCTCCTGGGCTCCGCCTCCGCCAGGTGCTCCGCCGCGCGGCGCTCGCCGCTTCCTGGCGGTGCACCGCTGTCGCCTCCAGCGGGCGCTCTCGCTGCTGTGCGCCCCGTCCGCGCCCGCCCTCGCCCCTCCGGGCTGCGCGAGCTCCTCCGTCACCTGCCGCTGCCCGCCGCACGCCTTCCGGCCCTATAGGTCGCTGTGCTGGCCCAACCTGGCCTGGCATTTCCTCGTCGCCCCGCTTGCCCGGGACCGCTGGCCCGGCGGGGCAAGGGCCGCGACGGCCGAAGGGGGGGTGGCGGGGCGCCCCTGCGCCCCTGCCCACTGCGGGGATGCCACGGCCAACCGGGGCGGCCCCTGGCCCCGCCTCCTGCTTTCGCAGCCTCCGTCGCCGCCGCTGGCCCTTGTGAGGGCCCGACGCGGGCGCCTCGGCACGCGGGGAGCTCGAGCGATAGCACGGTTCCCAAGAAAATCACGAGGAGGACCAGAGCGACAGCGTGATTTCTGAGTGTCGAGAGCGCGGCGTCTGACTCAATTGCGAGGAAGTCCCACGAGAGATCGCGATTCCCGCATCAATTGTGAGGAAGTCCTGCGCGAGAACGCAAGACGCAATTTGGGAATGCACTGTGCGGAAGTATCAGGCGGGAGCCGCTGTTGTTGTAAACCGGAGGCCAACAACACAGCTTGGTGACACAACGGCTTCCCTGGTAAAAAAAAGGTGCGTGCCCTGGGGGAAACACGTTACTTGAAATCTGCAATAATGGTCACCGGGGAGGGGGGATCAACAACAGTTCGTTTCAATATAATTCAACAACACAACAACAGCAGCAACGGCAAAACAACAGCAACATCAGTAACAGCAACAACAAACTTACCATTCACATTAACAACACCAGCAACAACCCGCACACCAACAACAAGGTTGACACGTGACCTAGTCGCCCGTTCACCAGGAAACTTGGTCAATGCTTGTCCTTAAGGACAACCCGCGACCTTGCCCCCCGGGGTAAGCACCCCCCTCCCCCGGCATCCAGCAACCAACAACCTTGGGTTCGATTCCTCGCTCCACTGTAACTTCGCTTGCTTAAGGGTGTGAGCTCCTCCTTCATGCAATGTTTCCATCCATGTCTGCACCAGCGAAGCTCCGGAATCTATCGGCTCCTACATGATCCTATATAATGAATCCAATCGGGGTCCTATAGGGCCCTATGGGGATCATATAGGGATCCGATGCGGTCTTTTAGGGTCCTATAGGGATCATATGGGGATGCTGCGGGGATTCTATAGGGATCCCATGCGATCCTGTAGGATCCTATGGGGATCCCATGGGGATTGTATAGGAATGCCATGCGACCCTGTAGGATCCTATAGGAATCCTAAAGGGATTGCATAGGAATCCTATACGATCCTACAGGAGCCTATAGGGATTGTGTAGGAACCCCATGAGACCCTATAGGGATCCTACAGGATCCTGTGGGAATTCTATGAGGATCCCATGCAATCCTGTAGGATCTTATAGGAATCATATGGTGATTGTTCGGGGATCCCATGCGACCCTGCAGGATCATGTAGGACTCGTATAAGGATTGTAAAGGAATCCCATGCGATTCTATCGGGTCCTATAAAGATCCGATAGGACTTGTATGGGAACCCCATGCGTTCCTATATGATCCCATGGGGGTCCTATGGGGCCCCTATGCGATCCTATAGGGTCCTATGTGATCCTATCGGATCATGTTGGGATTCTGTCAAGATCCAATACGATCCCGTAGGATCCTATAAGAATCGTATGGGGACTGTATTGAGAATCCCGTGCGATCCTGTAGGATCCAATAGGAATCCTGTAACAATTGTGTAGAACCCCATGCGATTCTATAGGATTCTATAAAGACCCGATCGGGATCCCATGCGATACGATAAGATCCAAAAGGACAGTATCGGATCCTCCGGGGATTCTATACGCATCCCATGCGATCCTGTAGGATCCAATGGAATCGTATTGGGATTGTATGGGAATCCCATGTGATCCGATAGGGATCCTAGGAGGATCCTGCGGGGATCCTATAGGGATCCCATAGGGTCCTATAGGGATCCTACAGGAAGCTGTGGGAATTCTACAGGGATCCCATGCAATCCTGTAGGATCCTATAGAAATCGTATAGGGATTCTAAAGGAATCCCATGCGACCCTGCAAGATCCTATAGGATCCTGTGGGGATTCTATGAAGATCCCATGCCATCCAAGAGGGTCCTATAGAAATCGTATAGGGAATGTAAAAGAAACCCATGCGGCCCTGTAGGATCCTATCGGAATCGTATACGGATTGTATAGGAATCCAATGCGATCCGATGGGTTCCTACAGGGCTCCTATAGGTATTGTATAAGAATCCGATGCGATCCGATCGGGTCCTATAGGGATCCGATAGGGATTGTGTAGGAATCCCATGCGATCCTATAGGGTCCTATAGGGGTACTTCAAGGGAGTGCATAATAATCCAATGCGATCCTTTAGGGTCCTATAGGAACCGTCTGTGGATAGTCCCGGGATCCCATGCGACCCTGTAAGATCCTATAGGAATCGTGTAGGGATCCTATGGGGATCCCAGGCGGTCCTATAGAGGCCTACCGACATCGTATAGGGATTGTAAAGGAAACCCATGCGATTCTACAGCATCCTGTACGAATCCATGGGGATCGTAAAAGAACCCCATGCGATCCTACAGGGTCCTATGTGAATCGTATACAATCCAATAGGAGCCGCATTGGGATTGTAAAGGAATCCCATACGGCCCTATAGGATCCCACGTGAATCGTATGGGGATTGTATAGGAGGCCCATGCGATCCCATAATATCCCATGGTACTCGTACAGGGATTGTATAGGAATCGTGTAGCCGAAATGAACCTTCGGTGGAGCTCCCCGTGAGGCCAAGGCCACAATCCTCGAGAGGGGTCTGCTGAAATGACGATTCGGTGGAGCCCCCTGTGGGGCCAGGGCCACGATCCCCGTGAGGGGTGTGGAGCTCCCTGCGCGGCCAGGGCCCCGGTCCTCAGGAGGGGTGTGTCGAAATGGACCTTCGGTGGAGCTCCCTGTGCGGCCAGTGCCGCTATCCTCGAGAGGGGTGTGCCGAAATGAACCTTCGGTGGAGCTCCCTGTCGGGCCAAGGCCACGATCCTCGAGAGGGGTATGCCGAAATGACGATTCGGTGGAGCCCCCTGTAGGGCCAGGGCCACGATCCTCCTTGAGGGTTGTGCCGAACAAAAACTTAGGAGGAGTCCTCTGTGAGGCCAGGGCCACGATCCTCGAGAGGGGTGTGCCGAAAAGAACCTTCGGTAGAGCTCCCTTGGGGGCCAAGGCCACGATCCTCGAGAGGGGTGTGCTGAAATGAACCTTCGGTGGAACTCCCTGTAGGGCCAGGGCCACGATCCTCGAGAAGGGTGTGCCGAAATGAACCCTCGGTGGAGCTCCCTGTCGGGCCACGGCCACGATCCTCGAGAGGGGTGTACCGAAATGAAGCTTCGGTGGAGCTCCTTGTGGGGCCAGGGCCACGGTCCCCGAGATGGGTGCACCGAAATGAAGCTTCGGTGGAGCTCCCTGTGAGGCCAGGGCCACGATTACCGAGAGGGGTGTGCTGAAATGAACCTTCGGTGAAGCTCCCTGTGAGGCCAAGGCCACGATCCTCGAGAGGGGTGTGCTGAGATGAACCTTCGGTGGAGCTCCCTTGGGGGCCAGGGCCAAGATCCTCGAGAGGAGTCTGGAGCTCCCTGCGGGGCCAGGGCCACGATCCTTGAGAAGGGCGTGCAGACATGAAACTTCGGTGGAGCTCCCTTGGGGGCCAGGGCCGCGATCTTGGACAAGGGTGTGCCGAAATGAAGCTTCGGTGGAGCTCCTTGTGGGGCCAAGGCCACGATCCCCGAGAGAGGTGTTCTGAAATGAACCTTCGGTGGAGCTCCCTGTGGCGCGAGGGCCACGGTCCTTGAGAGGGGTGCGCCGAAATGAAACTTCGGTTGCTGGTTGCTGGTTGCTGGGAGGCCGGGCGACTAGGTCACGTGTCAATCACCAACAACACCAACAACACCAACAACACCAACAACATCAACATCATCATCACCAACAGCAACATCAACAACAACAAGCATTTTAAGACTGTTCGCTCATATACGCTCGCGTGCCATTCAACATGTATATCCTAAACCCTCGATGCCCGCCTTCTTCGTTTTCGATCGTGCCCTCCTGGGGGTCTATCATCTTTCTTACCTGCAACGTGTATTTCATGCAGCCCCTACGGCAGAGGAAGAGAGGACACATGGAAGAAAGGGACAAGGGGGAGGGAGGGGAATGGAGCACGGGAGAGAGTAGCAGGAGAGGGGGCTAGGAGCAGAAAGCGCGTGGCAGTACCAGACTGGCAGACTGGGCGGGTAGACCCTAACAGGCGGGTCGGGAAGGCGGGCCCAGGTCGAGTAGGCGGGTTGCTGAAGCGTGCGTCCTGCATGAGTCGCGAAGAATTCTCGAGCGAAAGCGCGATTCCCAAGTACTCGTGAGATAAGCCGAAGTGAGAATGTGATTCCTGAGTGTCGAGAGCGCGGTGTCTGAATACATTGCGAGGAAGTCCCACGAGAGAGCGCGATTTCTGTATACATTGGAAAGAAGTCCCACGCGAGCGAGCGATTTGGGAATCCATTGTGAGGAAGCATCAGGCGGGAGCGGTTGTTATTGTTGTTGTTATTGTTGGTGGTGGTGTTGTTGTTGTGGTTGTGGTTGTGGTTGTGGTTGTTGTTGTTGTTGTTGTTGTTGTTGTTGTTGTTACTTTGTTTTTTGTCGTTGAACTCTCACTTCTGGACAATTATTACTGTTGATCCCCCCCGCCCAATGCACATTATATTTGTTCAATTGAAATGCCCTTCCCGGGGCTAGCACCCGGTTTTCTGTTAGGGAAAGTCTTGAAAGTCAAACTGCGCCCCTGGCCCCCGAGTTACAACAACAACAACAACAACAACAACGGCTCCCGCCTGATACTGCCTCACGATGTATTCCAAAATCGCTTTCTCGTGGGGGCTTCCCCTTCCTCGCAATTTATTCAGACGCCGCGCCCTCGACACTCAGAACTCACGCTCTCTCTGTGGATCTCCTAACGATTTACTTGGGCATCGCGCAGTCTCTCGAGTTTTATTTGCGATTTATGCTCACGCTTCAGCAACCCGCCTGCTCGACCTGGCCGCTTGAGCCCGCCTTCCCGACCCGCCTGTTAGGGTCTGCCCGATCTGCCCGTCTGGTTTTGCCCTGTGCTTTCTGCTCCTAGCCCCCCTCCCTCCTGATACTTTCTCTCGTGCTCCATTCTCCTCCCTCGCCCTTGTCCCTTTTCCTTCCATCCGTCCTGTATTCCCCTGCCTTAGGGGCTGCATTGAATGCGCGTGGCAGGTAAGAAAAATTGAGACCCCCAAAGGGGTACGATCGACGACACAGAGGGCGGGTATCGAGGGTTTGAGGTATACGTTTTGAATGGCCCGCGAGCACATAAGAGCGAAAAACATCGAAATGATTGTTGTTGTTGTTGTTGTGGTTGCTGTTGTTGTTGTTGTTGTTGTTGTTGCTGTAAGCTGGGGGCCAAATATACAATTCTGAGGCACAAGACCTTCTTTCCCAGAAAAAAAAACAGGGTGTGAGCCACGGAAACGGCACTTCAACCGAAAAACACACAACGCGCCCAGGAGGGGGGGGGAACCAACCATAGTTACTCTTCAATCGTGAGAACTCAACAGCGGCAGCGGCAGCGGCGGCCACACCAGCGGCTGCATCATCATCACGAACCCCGGCAGCGTTGGTATGATGCCCCTTGGGCGAAAGCAGCGGCGTCAATGTCGTCCCGTTCGGTTGCGACCTGGCTGGCTGGTGGCCACCGGCGCCACGAGCGGTGGCGCGGTGGCCAGTCTGGCCGGTGGCCACTGGCGCCACGCCCTGGCTGGTGCTGTACACCCCGCGAAGTGCTTAAGAAATCATGGGTTAAGAAATTCATAGTCTCAGAACTTGAATAAAAACCCAACATTTGCATTAAAATCTTAGGATTTACAGTGAAACATTAAGAATAATCGAGACTCTGGCCGAAAACTTAAGTTTTCTTCAGCATCGCCCAAGGTGTACCTTCACTGTGGCCTAGTAAGATGGCTTAAGAGGCTCCAACACCCCGTAGAGGCCTCAAGGATATCCAAGATGGCCTCAAGACGGTCAAAGAAGCCCCGGAGACGCTCCAGGGGGGCATCAGGAGAACCCCAAGAGGGCCTGAAATGGAACAAAAACCGATGATGCTCCAAAAATGGTTTGAATGCTTTTCGAATCCTCGCCTTTTCGGCCGTCTCAAAGCCAAAGGAAGCCCGAGAGGTCCCAGAGATTGGCCCAAGAGGGCCCGCAGACAGGCCCAAAGAACTCCAAGACTGCCCCAGAGGCCCCGCAGACCGCCAACAAAAACCCTCAAAAGGGCCCCAAAAGATACCCAAGAGAGGTCCTAGCGGGGGAATCGTTGGGGCCGCAGACGCCCTCTCGCACAAGATGGGCCGCAAGACCCCCAGCATGCTCCCAAGATGCCTCCAAGAAGCCTTCAGAGGGCCGCCCCCGAAGCTACCATGAGCACTGAAAAGGCTCCCAACAGGCTACAACCGAGGCCTCCTGGAGGCTCCGAATGGGCCCCGCAACAAGCGCGGAAAAGAGGACGAATCAACAACGACTAAACGCAAACAACAAGACAGGAGCACGCAAACAATGCATGCGAATGCGGAAGCCGCAAATTTATGCTTCGGGGGTTGGTGGAATGGCGTAAGCCTCCCGAGTAAACAATTGATCACCAATACGTGGGGCTAATGAAAACGTTAGACCTGACGCAGTGCATCTGGCTGTATTGGTTTGATGGGCTTGTCACATCAAATGGACACAACAAACATGATACACAAACAGCGGTCGTGAGATGACAAGTTTGCAAGCTGAGCCGTGCAGCAACCACCCATTAGTTACCAATGTCATTGCGCTGACGCCTCGGCTTCGCAATACAATACACGTACTGCTTGGGAGTGCTTCCTGTTCCTGCTTTGTTCTTCTCCGACGCCTCTTTAAAATGTAACAACGCGGGCCTCGACGCTAAACATACGCGCTCGGACATGCGTCATGGGCAGACGCCAGAAACCTTGGACGCTCTCTTGGGGGGGGGCGCTGGGATGGCCCTGGGCGGTGACGCTAGCCAAATTTCGAGGGTTCGCACTCGCGACAACATGAGAATCTCGAACTTCTGAAGAACCAACGATGGCCTTGATTCTATTTGCTTGACGGGCCTCCGTTCAAAACTTGGGACGGTCAGCGGTGAACGAACGCAACTCGCGAGCTGCAGTCCCCCACGCCGCCAGTCTGCCACCTGCAGCACTCCCCCTCCCCGCCCTCCTCCCGTGGTCCGTGATGGGCCTGCGCGGCGTTCCCCATCCCATGCGTGAGGCGATCCAATCACTCAGTGATTAGACTTTATCGTTATCATCCCCGCTCGCCCTCCTCCAACCTCCCCCTTCCACATTATCTCCCGCCCCCTCCCCCCCCCCGCAGCAAAAACCAAATGCACTCGTACCTTGACTTTGAATCGGGGCTTGCGGGCGTCGTGGACCCCGGCGCCTGCGCTGATGGGACACCTCGGCGTCGCCCGAACCCCCGCTGCAAAAGCCCCGCCCGCTCAAACACACCGGTGGGGCCTCGCGGCGCGGTACTCGCGGCGACTCCGATTGACGGCCGGGTGCGCCGACGCTCGGCGGAAGACTGAGGACCAGATCTCAAGCTCTTGGTGCTGGCCCGCAGACGGATGGTCACAAAAGCAACTGGGAGCGCTCGCGGCCCAAAGCCGGCTTCAATTCTTGACGCCCCCGCGCATCCCTGCCACACCCATCCAAAAAATGTGGTTGTCTTTCAGCCCTCATGGGCCCCTCTCGGGGCGCACTTTGGAGAATATAGCATTTCGGTAACGGACAAACGAGACAACTAATCTGAAATTCTTCTGGTGTTTGAATGCTTGACTTGCGCGCAGCGGCAGACCGATGGTCGGGTGATCATGGCGCAGGCTGGGCGACAAAAGAGTCACTGCGACCACTGGGTCCATGCGCGCGCCCGACCACGGTGGATGCAGCGACAAAAGGGATTGGCAGGCGTGCGCGGCCCCGTTACAAAACAACGGAAACGGGCGTCAACATGGGAACTCCGACATCCACTGCACGCAACCGCTGCGTCTGATTGTAATTGGATGCAGCCCCGTGCAAACATGAAATGCCAATCGTTCTTCGGGCTGCGTGTCGTTCGTGTCGAGATGATGGCGACTGGAATTGGATAACTCGGTCGGGCTCCATCAACAAATGCAACCAACTTCGGTATACATGTATCGGGGACGTCAACAATGCTTGTACAAGTGAATCAGAGCTGTGCGTCGCTCTGGTACGCCTCTATGAGAGTTATCACAGCTGTCTCATGACAGTTTGTGTCAGAGCTGTCCTGCGCGTATATACTGAATGCAATACTTGATGTACCTATGTGCCTAGGATTGCTTTAGATGTGTAAGAGCAGCTTTGGCATGACTGCATTCGAGCTGTATGGGCGCTGTGGTTAGAGGTGCGGTATGATACTCTTGTGCGCACGCAGCCAAATAAATATACAACCTGTATACATAATGGCTCAAATGTGTTCGGCACCTTGGCTTTGGAACTTGGACGCCCGAAATGGGTACGGAAAACATGGGTACAATGCCCAGCAACAAATGTTGTCCCAAACCAACCGCGGCCGTTGTTTGGCAGGCGGCCTTCTGTCTCGAATGGACACAGGCCGCGGCGGCGTGGACAGCGAATCCTGTTCAAAATGAACAGGAACTGCTGTTGGGCATTGTACCCATTCTTTCCGTACCCATTTCGTTCGTGCCGATGGAAGAAATTGCCACCCCTTTCGCGTGTCTCTCTGTGGGCCCGGAGTTGGGAAGGCAAGGCCACCCGTGCCGTCATAAGGAACGCTGGTGGACCCCAAGGCGTGAAGACGTCAGACCAGACTCCGAGGGGCCCCAATTGGATTCCACCATGGTTGTAGGCAACACAAAAAACTGTACGGGGCCCACTGGGGCTCCATCCAGTCTGCTACTGGCTCTGGTAGAATTCTAGAAGGCTGTATGCAGCTCTGGCTAGTTCCTATTGAGCTGCACACGCAACCACAATGATAGTGCAGGGCATCCTGGGCAATATTCTATCAGCGCCCCATGCGGCTCTGATGCAGTCGCATCACGAGCGTCGGCGCCTACGGTAGGAGGCTCATAGCCAGCCTAGCGTATGTCATGATATTATACGGGGCTTCCCGGAACCACACAAAGTTCACACGAGTGCCGCACGGACTTCCAACAGGTGACCATCAAGATATCACCGTTGTACCAAACGGATGTACGTGGTTCAGAACTGTAGGCAACTTCAGTGGACGTACACTAAGAGTTTAAGGCAACGCTGGTCATGTTCTGTCGGGTCCATGGGCAATCCCGTAACGATTCCGCGATGACAATCAAAACTGTTGTGGGCGCTAGTGCGTTCCATTAGAGATGTAGGCATGTCTGCGCACCGGTACTATTGCAGTGGCGCTGCCAAGTATATGTAGCAGTTGCTAGTCAGGACTGTAGATGGCACCAGGGGGTTCCAATGATGTATATCGGCATGTATGGTAGAAACAGTTTCAAGCTCTTGGCAGGAGGCTCTCATCGGAAGTGAGACTCGCCAAATTAGGTGCCAACGCAAGCAATATAGGCCCCCGGTGAACTTCTATTAGACATGTAAATGGCGATTGTCGAACTCTGAAATTGTCGGGGCTGCGGTCAAATTCTACGAAAGCTGAGCGGTGTCCCAGCTAGAAACTCTAGGATAATGATATGTCGGCTTCGCTTTGACCGGAATAAGCTGTAGGCAACGCTGTTTCGGATCATATTGAAATTATCGACCGTCCACACAGGCTGCAACCATAAGTGCAGGCAGTTGCATGCATCACTAGAGATGTACTAGACGTGGTCGGCTTGTTTCAAACATGTAAGCAGTTCGGAAGGGCATACGTGGAAAATATACTGGCACATGTGCAATAGACACTGAGAAGAACGGGGACGATTATGACAGCATCGTCCTGAAAACAAGACCCAGGGGTACTCACATCGTTCCCTTTCTGCTTTTTCGCCCAAGGACGGCACTCAGAGGGCCTCGGATATCCCAAGATGCTTCCCAGGATTGCTCAACATGGCCCTGTCTGGCTCAACATGACTCTCAGCATGACTCTGAAAGGCCACGTGGCCACCCCAAGACGGCCTCACATGGCCACGGAGCCTTCCAAGAAGACTCCCGAGAGACCTGCACCACTCAAACATTTCTGAACAAATCAACCATGGTGGCTTTCTCGCCTTGTAATGTACCGGAGTAGCTGTACATAATACAGAATGGCACGGAATACAAGTAGGGGGACCCGTGCTATAAGAAAACACGTTCTCTTCCCTTTTGCGGGGGCCAGGGCGCGCCCGTCGCCTGCGCGCCAGATGACTCAAGGGCCCTTTGTGAGCCACAGCGGCGGCGCCTTTCCCTTTCCGATGGGCCTCGGAGATCTCGGGGCGGCTCCGACATCGCCCCAGAAAAGCTCCAAGGAAGCTCCCGGGCGGCCCCAGGAACGCCCAGGAACGCCACGCCAGGGCTCCACAAGGCCACTTGTCGATCTCCGGCGGGGCGGGGATAAGCGGGGGCCCGCCCCCTTGTTTTGATCGATGCCATCCACGATGGCCCAACAGGGTCGCCAAGGACCCAAGGGACCCTCCACAGAGCTCCCAAAGCTCCCCAAATGGCCGCAAGCGGGCCCCAAGATGGTTCCAATAAGCATGCACTGGAAAGGGACGTCCACGAAGGTCTTTATATGGTTCTCGTGTCGTCGTCGTCGTCTTCTTGCTCCTGCATCCTCGTCGTCGTCCTCCTCCTCCTCCTCCTCCACATCCCCGACCTCATCATCCCCCTCTTCCTTCTCTTCATGTCCTTGTTGTCCTCCTCCTCCTCCTCCCACATCGGACTCCTGTTAAAATGAATAGAAACGTGTTCCGTCTCACTGCGTTCTCCACATTTCCTCGATGAGGGCAGTTCGCCTGCCTATCGTTTGTGTGTGCGGGCTGGTGGGGACACACGAACTGGCAATACTTGGAAACATGCAGGTCTTACCAACCCTTTGATATCTGCCCTTCTCGGAGATCAGAGCCTCCCAAACACTCGCCGAACAACTGGCCAATGCACATGCTGAACCAAACCGTGGCATGTACGGCACCGCGCGGCAACGTCGTGCATATCAACAAAGACTGTTGGGGCTATCCGGATACCGTCAGCCGTGAATCTGGTCATGGTGCTGCGCTGGGTATAATCTCAACGTCGTTATATCAAGCCACAAGCGAGCATGGACATCGACGATCTGCCACGCCTGAACACACGGGCCACACCACACCACACAACACGCAAATCGGTGCTGCAAGAGGAGCACCGAGACCACATCCGGTCGCGGACTGGGCTACGGGGGTACAGTAGTGGCCCGACCAAAAGAAACCTTCCACAAGAAGCCTGACCCTGAGACCCCAGGGCGTCCATGGATTCCTGGTGTGGGGACGTCACGCCTTCCACAACAAAACCACGAAGACCGAAGAAACCCGGGGCGCCCCGGAGGCGAGCAGGGTGTTTCTTGGCACGGGTCTCCTCTGTGCGGCAAACAAAGCACAGGGCGAGAGAGCCTCAGCCTCAATGCCGCGCACCCCGCGGCGAAGCGCGCCAAGCCACGGCAGCCTCCCGCCCGGCCAGGCGGCAGCAGTACAGCAACCACCGCCAGGTCCCCAGCGGAGGGCCGACGTGCGCCCCCCTGCAGCGGCGCTGGCGCCTCTGCTCTCCTGGCCCCGCGGTGAGGGGGCGGAGGCCGCCAAGGATGGCTGGAGCCTGCTGGTGCATCGGCTGAGCCGATCACGGCTACAGCGGAACATGATAGAACACAGTGGAGGCCAATCCACAGGAAGCCTTCCACAAGAAACCCAACCCTGAGGCCCCAGGGCGTCCATGGATTTTGGTGTGGGAACGTCACGCCTTCCACAGCAAAGCCATGAAAACCCAAGAAACCCAGGGCACCCTGCAGGCGACCAGGGTGTTTCTTGGCATAGGCCGCCTCTGTAGGAGGGCCAGCAAGTGGGCCGAAGAGGGTGGAAATATGGGGAGGAGCGATACAGAGAAGGACCAGGAGAGGAATGGACATGAGGATGGATGGACGCCAGGAAGCTGGAAACACGCGCTGGATACCCATGCGGAAGCCTGGTGTGCCTGGCCGTAGAGGGGTCGAGCACTGGAAAGACATCTGGCCACATGAGTATCCAGCTCTCACCAAGGCCAGCCGCCTCATGTGCATCCAGCTGCCTGATGGAATGAGGGATGGAGCAAGTGGGCCAGGTCTTCATCCTCGCCCTCTTGGGAGGCGCTGGTCGCAGGCCTGCAAATCGGTGGTAGCCTAGCGCGAAGGGCCACATCACGATGGTGAACATCGCCTGGCGGTGCGAGGTCGCAACTCGGCCGGCCGTGAACTGACTGCTGGGTTGTCTGACTGCACCTTCTCTTCACCTGGGGGGCAACGATAGGGGGAAACTGGCAGATGGGGGGCCCGACAGCAAATCCGCACATTCATGGGAGGGGCGGACCTATCTCCCCCTTTATCGTTGCCCCCGATCCTCCTCCCCAGAGCCCATCGGCGGCGAGCCCGGGGGGACGTGAGAGGAAGAGGGCCTTCTCAGAAGGCTCGGAAGTCCCCCGGCCTCCCGAGAAGTGTTCTGAGCCTTCCCCAAAGGAAAGAGAGCACTTGTCAGAAGGCCCGGGGGCTTCTGAGAAGTCCCGCCTTCTGAGAGGGCCTTTTCCTTCTCACATCCTCCCTCGCTCCCCGGCGAGCCCGAACACTAAACATAGCTGTGCGAGGTGGCTCCGTGACCCGCCTGGCCAGCATCCAGCGCCGCCCCTCGGCGGTATCCTTCGCGTTCCCGGCCTGGGTCCCTCTCTCTTCCCTCTTGCGCACTCGCGCAGAGACGGCGAGCATGCCACTTGAGCTCGAGCTCAGTTAACAACGGACAAGTCACCAAGGATGGTCCTCCTCAATCCTCCTCCTCGCGCTCCCTTCTCCTCGTCTCCCTCTTCCTCCTCCGCCCTGCCCCTCCTCCTGCATGGGATTGTGGGCGGGTAGCCCATGGCAGCAGGACGAACATGAGCAGGTTGGTGACCGCGGAGCTGCCGAATGAACACATCCCCGTCTTGAACTTCGCCGGCTGCTTGTAACCTGCCGCGGCTGAGTGCGCCAATTTGCTTGGGCATTCTGGGCCTGTTGGGCACAACACATCGACAGGCAAACAGGATGCTGCAGCGAGGAACGTCCATAAACACAGCCGGTGAAGGATTTTTCCAGCCTGGTCCAACTGGACCTCCACAATCCCTATCCGAGAGGTGGAGGGGGATAGTGAGGAGGGGTGGATGACAATGAGACGGGTAATGAGGAGCGAGAAGAAGAGAAGGATGACGAGAAGGATGCTCAAGGTCCATGTGAAGCGACCGATCGAACGAGCGCTTCAGGCTAAACCAGATCACAAAAGCGCACTGTCCGAGGTAAGGTTACACTCATACTTATGTGCAATTTCAGCCGTCAGAGCTTGCTTCCAGCAGAGGCGGGTTGGCCATTGGCCTTGTCCCGAGAGGGATTGAATGCTAGAAAAGCTGGACATGATAATAGATTCCGTCGCCCTCGTACGATCAATTTTCTGTTGCGGCCTTGGCCCACCGTGTCGGACCGTGCAATCCCGCAAGACTGGCAGATCAGAACACGGCTGTGTAATTCAGCCTACTGTCTCGTCTCAACCAAAGGTGCATCTAAGCGACCTCACCCTCCAAGTCTGGCCATCCCTCTTGACAATGGGCGCATAGCTTGGTGAGTGGCCAGACTGTGCATTATCAAAGTGATGTAGGCTATCATGGCGGCAATCCACTGGAAGGAAGGGGCCGCTTTTCCAAGCAAATGCCATGCCTCCAACGCCACACTCTGGCTCGCATGCCTAGCCTTGGCCTGCTGACTTTTCTCCCAGCGCTCTCTAGCTCGTGCTGAACCTGCGCTGTCGTCAATGGCCTCTGTGAGCGTATCGGTCCCATCCCGCGCCGTGAACATTGCATACCGCTCTGGACGTGGGATATTTCGAACTCAGCCAGCCCGCCGCAGATCGCCCCTTCAGGCGCACCTGCCAGCATCCAATCAGGCCTGGCAGGGACGCGGCCAGGCCAGATCCCTGTGCGTGCTCACTGTCCGTCTGGAGCTGCCCACGCCAATGCCCCCGACTGGCCACGGGCAAAGTGGCCGCAGCAGATCCTCGGGGACTGTCCCACAACGCCCCCCGCTGCTCACGAAGGATCGACTGCACGTCTCCAGCGCAGCCTCGCAGCCAAGCCACCGGTCTGCTCCAGAGCCTGCAGCACACTGGTACGCCGAGCATGGGAGGCGGTCCGCGAGTCCACGAGGCTGGATGGAATCAAGCCGAACGTCGAAGGGGAGCCCAGGCCCCCCCCCCCGCACGACGAGCGCTGCGCTCGTGTCGCGCCCTGGCTGTCTGGCGGGTGGACGCCGCTGGGCCTGCCGTCGTCGGGCCGCGTCCTCCGGGGCCCGAGGCACGTCGAGGGAGGCCCGAGGCGCGGCGAGTTTCCGCCCCCCGGTCGTCCGCCGCAGAGGAGGAGGAGGAGGAGGAGGAGGAGGAGGAGGAGGAGGAGGAGGAGGAGGAGGAGGAGGAGGAGGAGGAGGAGGTAATCCACTGGGGAGCACGCGCACGCCACCAGCACACGGAGCAGGGAGGCCCCCCCACACAGAAGCAGTGGGCGGCGGAGCCTCGCGGGCCCGTGCCGGCCGCCCGCCGCGCGAGGCGAGCCTCGACGCCGCGCCGCGCGCGGTGCCGCCGGCGAGGAGCCATCCTGCGAGGGGGCACGCCGCACGCGAGCGACACGTCACACCGACAGTCAGGCGGCGCTGCTAGGTGGAGCGTGACGGATGCTCTTGCCCTGAGCCCGCCAGGGCCTCCCGGCGAGGTTCGCAAGCAGAGGAGCGCGCGCTGCGCCTGACACTTCAGACATCGCAGCCCCGTGGCCTGCAACGGAACAAACAGAAAGCGGCCTCCAGACGGCAGGGCAGACTTTACGCATCCGCTCCCTCTCCTGCCTGAAGGGGCACTCTGGATGGGCTCATCTCGGGATCGAAGAAACTCGCATCGCCCCGTTCGGTGTGAAGAGGAGCTGCTGGGCACAGCGAGGAGCCGAGCCCGCGCCATACTGGCCTTGGCCACAATGAGAAGCAACACAAGTACCCCTGACCCTTTGGGAGGGGACCTAAGCCAGCAGGGCCACAAGCATTAGGGGTAGGGTTTTTTTTTTGCAAGCGTATCAGACCAAACCGCGCACACTTATCGTCCCTAGTGCGAAGATGGGGACCTCGGTGAGGCCACGTCTTCATCTTGTTGCTAGGGCTAGGAGTTCCTTTTGCTCTCGATGGCACAAGCCCGCTCGCAGACATTTTCTCTGCACCAGCAGCAGGCTCTGCGCGGCAGCCTATCGGTAAGGACAATGGGCCCGGCGAGCGTGGCCCCCGGGGGCAAGGCGCTGCCCAGACGAACGGCCAGTGCCGCACGCCTCACGCACATCATTGATGGGCCAATATCCCACCATCACTACCGTAGGTAGGACGGGGGAGAAAGGAGGAGGGGGAGGACCTCTTTCCCATCCTCCTTCTCCCCCTCCTCCTCCTCCTCTTCCTCCTCCTCCATCTCCTTCTCCTCCTCCTCCCCCCTCCTCCTCCTCCTCCTCCTCCTCCTCCTCCTCCTTCTCCTCCTCCTCCTCCTCCCCCTTCTCCTACCCATGGTAGTGGTGGTGGAAAATCGGCCCATCAACCATTGTCCTCTGCCGATGCTGTTCGTCAAAACACAGCGGGGCAGATGCGAACACATGACATTGGACGCATTGGCCGTGCGACCGGAAAAGACACACGAGAGATTGGCGTCCTGCGAGCGTGGCCCAAGCTTTGGCCCAAGACGAGAACAGAGTAGGAGGAGGAGGAGGAGGAGGAGGAGAAGGAGAAGGAGAGGGGCGGGACGCGCGCTGGGGGGATGAGGTGAGAGGGCAGAAGCCCCACTGTGTCGTTTGCTATCCCGGTCGCGTGGCCGATATCGGGCCGCACAGGCGTGCGAATTGCTCGCACAAGGAGAGGGGGGCCCAAAGCGGACGCGGACCAATAATGCTGTCAGTGAGCTCCCGCGCGCGCAGGCCGACCCAGGCAGGGCCGGCGGCACCCGTTACAGTTGGCCCTCGCGAGCACCGGCACAGCAACGACGTCCAGGAGAGGGCAAGAAGAACAACTCCCGAAAGTTGCACGAGCAGGCCCGAGGGCCGAACTCAGAGAAGGAACAGGGACCGATACCCCTACCCCCTCGACCGCTCTCCCCTTTCGCGGCCTCCGCGGAGGCCCTCGTCGCCACTGCTGGATTCGCCTCGAGGTTCTGCTCAGAATGCACCCCAGGAGCGGTCCGGGGAGTAGCGGTTTCGGTGCCTTCTGGTTCCCCCGCGAACATCCTCATCTCAATTCTGCGCAGCAGGGCGGGGCTCGGGCGCCACGTCTCCCCCCGCCACCGCTCGGAACCCACTGCCTCGCCCCAGTCTCGCAGCGTGCGCGCGGGAAGAGTGGCAGTTTGGGCAGCGAGCCGGGCGCCTAGCTGCTTCATACGTGTCGGTGGCGGCAAACTGCCTGTGACCTCGACGCCATCGCAGCTGGCGGAGAAAGCATGAGAAGGGTTGGGAATCAACCAGCCCAGAACCGCCTGTCTATCATCACCCTCGGGAGTTTGTGAGTGGTGGTTGCGCAGCGTCGTCCCCTGAGCTAGTGTCAAGGGAAACTCTGCGTGGTAACGGCCAGCGGGCAGCCATCATTTGTGACTTGGGAGGTTCAGGAGTAGCAAGAGACTGAAGCAACGAAGTAATAAGACTCGCGGCTTCCCATACCGTATGTGAAGCCGCGAATGTTGCGGCTGGCCAGTTGCGTGACCAGCCACATCGACGGCCAGGCCAAAAGTATGCCCATGGCGCATGAGAAATATGTTAGAACGTACGGTGCCCCATTACTCAAAAACAACACGCTGCCCCGCGAAACGTCAGACTGCCGCTTGCCGATGGCCCAATTGAACTGAATGATGGGGCGCTCCAGCTCCGCCATCCCGTTCTGCAATCCGGGCAGGCAATACAGGGCACATGGGCCGCAGCATCGTGCATTGACCAGATGGAGCGGCAAATACGCATGGACTCAGCAGCCACGGAAGAGGACGAGTAATAGGAGGGCGAAGAGAGAGGGAGGAGGACGAGGACAAGGAAAAGGATGAGGGGACCGAGACGGATGATGATGACAATGACGGTGAGGATGAGGATGGCAATGACGGCGAGGAGGGAGGAGAGGAGGATGAGGCGGACGAGGGAGACGCACGATGAGATGACAGCAGACGAAGGGGGAGAGTGACTCGGAGGAGCATGGCCAGCCGAGGGAGGATGCGGTAGGACGATGCGAGTGCGGGAAGGGAACGAACCCCTGGAGGAAGCGCAGGATCAGGGCAAAGGGGGGAATTCGACAACGGCAGGGCACCTGTGGCCTGCTGCTCAATGTCATACGCGCTCTGGTTGGCCTGCCCTTGCACCCCCTTCGGCACAACACTGCCCATAATGATCCAGGAAAACGGGGAGCAGCGTCAGGAGGAAGTTCAGGGGTGGAGGGGAAACAGGATGATGCACCGATCAGGAGGGCAAGCAAGGTGAAACTAAGGAGAGAAGGACGACGACCAGAACATGGACAAAGAGGAGGACGACGACGAGCAGGACGAGGAAAATCTACAGGGGAGAGGGCCAGCAAGAGAAGTACATAGGAGGACAGTGGAACACAAGCTGTAAGCCAGCTGACCATGATGTCCATGATGTGTAGCTTGGCCAAGTGAGCTCTCCATTTCTGCTGTTCCACCAGGCTTGAGTCACACACCAACGAGATGATGAGCAACAGTATACGGAGGATGGGGGGGGGACCACAATGAGAGGGACATGCATCTCCTCAAGCCGCTTTGTCGTTTCCTCACCTTTCTCACTCCCTTCTCTCTAATCATCCAGTTCAGCACCACGCGCGCTCGGGTCTCGAGAACAGCTGGGCCTTCCCCGACAACCTAAACAATTGCTGAACCCTGCAACCTGGTGCCAACTCTTGTCCCCCCCTTCTTGTTATTGATGCCGTCGTGGGATCCCGCCCCCACCTGCCCTCTAGGGACCTTCACGCGGAGGAACTTCTCATCCCTGACTGTCCCATTCCCAGACATTGCTTGCGCTTCGGGATGATTGCTTGAGTTGCTGAAGTCGGAGGTTGGTGGGTGAGATCGCGGTGGGACGGAGAGCCCCCCCTATCGATGAATCGGCTTCGGCTTCGTGCTCGTGGCGCGCGTGCGTGCGAGGCGAAGCTGCGAGAACGCGCGAGAGGAATACCTCCTGCCGTCGCTCGGGCGATACGTATGCAAAAGTCCGGCCCTCCGGTGGGCACGCGGTGGCTGGGGGTTTCTGGCCGTGGTGCCCCTCGCTGTCCGGATGTCCCGCGGTGTCCCGCCGTCGTGTCCTGATGGTGTTTCGTGGTGTCCCAGCGGTGTCCCGTGGTGTCCCGCGGTGTCCAGTGGTGCCCCGCGGTGTCCCGCGGTGTCCAATGGTGTCCCGCGGTGTCCCGCGGTGACCCGCCGTGGTGTCCCGACGATGTCCCGATCGATAGTGGGATTAACCGTGAGATCGATAACGACCGAGATGTGGTGAGATCGGTAATGATATCGGTAGTTGGATCGATAGTGAGGTCGATCGTGAGATCGGTAGTTGCATAGATCGTGCGAGCGGCAGTGAGAACGATAGTGATATTGTAGTTGATCAATATTACAACCGATATCGAAGTCGATAATACGATCGATTGCGAGCTCGACAGTGAGATCGATAGTAGGACCGATTGTGAGCTCGATTGAAAAAAACTTCAGAGATCGAATGTGAAATCGATCGTGGGATAGGTCGAGTGATGTCGTTCGTAGGATCGATGGTCAGATCGGTAGTGGCATCGATTGTGAGATCGACTGTGAGATCGATCGCGAGACCCGCTGAGTGAGATCGATCGTGAGATCGATTTTGGGAATCTTCACACTCATCGCAGCTGCCAGCAGTTGCTTCTTTCCCTTATCCCCAACCTCCTATCACACGAAGGGTGGTCGTATAGGTATCCGGACAGGTCCGCCGAGGATTTCCCACGTTGGCGCCCCGTGGCCCGAGTGGATCCGCCGAGGCTTCGCGTCGTTGGCTCCCCGCGCCCGCCCGCAGGCGCCGCGCGGACGCTCCGTGCCTTGGACGGCTTCGCCGAGGCTTCGCCTCGTTGGCGCCCCGCGCCCGCCCGTGGGCGCCTCGTGGGCGTCTTGTGCCCCAGGCGGGTCCGCCGAGGGTTCGCCTCGCTGGCGCCACGTGCCCGCCCGAGGGCGCCTCGCGGGCGCGCCGTGCCGCTGGGTGGGTCCGCGGGGTGTTCGCCTCGCGGGCGCGCCGTGCCCGCGCGCGGGCGCCTCGCGGGAGCGCTCATGGGCGCCCCTATGCCCTGGGTGGGTCCGCCGGAAGGTCGCCTCGTTGGCGCAGCGTGCCGGCTGTGGGCGGGCGCCTCGTGGGCACTCGCGGGCAGTCCGTGCCCTGGGTGGGCAGCATCGCTCACGTGACACAGCTCACGCAGCATCGCTTGCACCGCGTAGCCTGCACAGGTGAGCTTGCCCCCCACTGGTCGCACAATGTCGCTGCCACGGCACAGCTGGCACCCTGTGGCCCACAGCTCATACAACATACCCCCCCACAACGTGCTCTCTGTATGTTCATTCGCTCTCGGTCTCTGTATGTCGGCTAACGCCGCTCACTGTATATTCATTCGCAGTGGCGTGTCCACCAGCGCGTGTGACTACGTGCGCGCGTGCGTGTGTGCGTGTGTATATGTGTATGCGTGCGCGCACCATCCGGGCATATTGCGAGCGCGCTGGTCAATGTCCACCCATGGCACGCGCCGTGCGCTCGGCCGCGAAATTAAAAGTGCTCGTGCTTGTGCGCGTGCGTGTGTGCCCGCCCCAGAATTTGCATCCGCTCGTTGCTGAAAATGGAACTGCTGATGGTGGGCAGCCACGTAATTGTTTGATGGAATCAGTCAGGGGTGCGGCCGGCTGGAGACGAGCTCTTTGACGACCCTTCTGGACCTCAGCCCGAAAACTGGGCGGCTGAAAACACGTGACCGAACCCAGGCTGAGAAATTCAATTCTGGGCTACAGCTGTGCGATGATTTGGGTATGGTGCGGTGGTCGAAGATGGGAAGCCGGCCCCTGCCCGAAAGGAGATGAGCCCGTCGCGTGGTGTTGTGCATGTCCTGTAAATGCGCTGCCAATTCCTTGCGAAACGCAAAGTTGCCAATGCCCAGCGAATGCCTGGCGGTTCCCGGTGTGCCTGGCTAGCCAGGCCGTGTACCAGCTGAGCGGATTGGTCGGCGCGTCGTCAATGGTTCCCCCTGTGGCGCACGAGCGGCGTCCACGCCGCCACCAATTGTGCCGAGGCGCCTCTGACACCTGCAGGGGCAACGTCGTTGATGGTTTTGGCCGTTGGGACTGGGACGAAGCAGACGCCCGCTGGATACAGACCGCGGGCTCAAGCGCCACCTGTCTCCTCACCTGCCCTTTGGCGGAACGCCGTGCCAGGCGGGTGGGGGCGACGCCTTCCGCACGTCGCCCGGAGACCTTGCACTCTGCACCGGCCTGGGCTTGGAACTCCAGCTTGAGCGCGGCGTACCCGGCAACATGTATCATCCCGAATACTTCAGTTCGACATCGGGAAAGCGCGTTGCCACCCTTCCCGTCGCTTTCGAGCTATTTCTTTACCGAGCCCCCGAACGAGCGCAACGAAGCTGGCCGCGCAAATCCCACGACCGACGCGGCACTGCCCGAACCCAGGCGGCGCGTGAGCATCAGGGACATACGGACGGGGAAGGCGCGGCGGCGGAACCCAACACAAGGTCTCGATTTTTTCGCGCGGACACCCTCGCATGCGGCGGTCCTGCTCTTGCTGGCGCTAGCACCGCCCGCAGCCCTGCCCGCGAACGCCCCGACAGCAGCAGCAGGTCTCGATCGACACGTTGCGGCCCACACGGGGCGAGCTCGCTCGAGGACCTGTGGGCCCCGAGGAGGCCTCACCGAGCTGCCGGACGGACGGGGGACACAACATTACGAGCAGCTTCACGCGTCAGCCTCAGCGGGGACGCAAGCCCACTGGAGGCACATGGAGCCGCACCCTTGGGAAGGAGGAGGAGGAGGAGGAGGAGGAGGAGGAGGAGGAGGGAGGAGGAGAAGGAAGAAGGCGGGAGGAGGAGGAGGAGGAGGAGGAGGAGGAGGAGGAGGAGGAGGAGGAGGAGGAGGAGGAGGAGAGGGAGGAGGAGGAGGTAGGAGGAGGAGGAGGAGGAGGAGGAGGAGAGGAGGAGGAGGAGGAGGAGGAGAGCGGAGGAGGAGGAGGAGGAGGAGGAGGAGAGGGGAAGGACACCTGGGCATGACCACTGAGGCTTTGAGCCCAAAGACGGCGTCTGCAAGGGGAAAGACACAGGAGGGAGGGGCGGGGAGGATGGCGGAAAGAAAGAACCGCCCGCCCCTCCTTGCCAGGCATGGCGCCGTATCCACCGCTTTCCTGGCGGGCGGGGGGGGGGGGCGGAAAACGAGCAAAAGGGGCCGCGCAACGGTGCGGAGGCAGCCTGGCGGGCGGTGGGGGAGATAGCGCACGGCTTGGAGGGGCGGGCGAGGAGCGGGGCCAGCCGAGAACCGCGGACGGATGCTCGGGGCCTCGAGGCGCGCTGGGGGACTCAGAGCCTCCTCCT
>CAUYUJ010021696.1:39993-75285 GCA_963575745.1 Prorocentrum cordatum | reverse complement strand
CGTGGCAGGGTCCCACGGGCACGCAGTGGCTGCTTGCGGGAAGAACACCCAGCGCTCGAGCGCGAAGCAGGGCCACGATGGTCGCCATGCAGCGCAAACAAGAGGCAGTTGCTAAGTGCTGCGGGAGGGCGCACTAAAATGACACCGCCGCGTGGACCACGAACGGCCAAAGCAGGTGGAAACGCATGGACAAAACCATAACACCGGATGAACACAATGCACAGACATGCCGAAACGGGTGGGCACAACAAGAAACCACTGGAAACAAACCGGACACATGTCCCTGCCAAACAACGCGAGTATGGAATCAACCGTGAGGGCCGCCTGTCTTCAGCGAGCTCCGCGGCGTCCCCTCGTGGCAGATTGGCAGCTCTCGGACATCCCTGTCCTTGCCATCAACGTTTGGTGTCGTGCGTGTTGTGCAAATGACTTCTCAAGATTATGAGGAGGAGGAGGAGGAGGAGGAGGAAGAGGAGGAGGAGGAGGAGGAGGAGGAGGAAGAGGAGGAGGAGGAGGAGGAGGCGGAGGAGGTGGAGGGGGAGGAGGAGGAGGAGGAGGAGGAGGAGGAGGAGGATAGGTGGGAAGTGAGGAGGAGGAGGAGGAGGAGGAGGAGGAGGAGGAGGAGGAGGAAGAAGATTTCAGGGGCAGCACACGGCCACAATCACATCGGGGACACAACCCGAGGTCGGAGGACCGCCCCGCCCCGATACGATGCAGCGGCGGTGCCTCTGCGACGCCAGCGTGGAGGAACTCGGGCTCCGCAGCGAGCCGCATCGTCGATGCGTCGGTGATGCGGGGCGATCCGCTGGCCACATCGTCTCGGCCCCCCTTCGGGGAGGCGAGGAACATTCACCAGCATTCCTGCCCGCTGTCGTCCCCTATCTGGCGCCGACGCTGCTGGCGCCTGAGCCCCACGGGATGCTGCCAGCCCACCCCCCAGGGGCGGTCGTCTCGGGGGAGGGGGGTGGGATCAAAAGAGAGCCTGTATAATAAAAGAGAGGTCTCGAGAGCACGAAGAGGACCCTCAAGGGTTCCCCTACCTCCTCCTCTTCCTCCGTCCTCCTCCATGGTCGCGCGAGACTTGCGGGCGAGTGAACTCAGACTGCTGATGGCATCGCCCAACCAGCCCCCTCGCGAGAAAGGAGCGCGAGGTCTACTATGCACTCATGGACAACACAACGCCGTCCTGCACAGCATGAACTCCTCATCCGGCGCCTCCTCCCTTTTATCTTCTTATTCCTCCTGAACCTTGTCCTCGTGCTCGTCTTCCTTCCTCACCACGCGAGGTAGAGATCTCCACCCTCGGGGCACTCTGCTTGAACAAAGGCCCGGCGAGGACTTTACATCCCTGGGATGCACCCCTGGCCGCTAAACAAAACACATGATTGTCGACACGCAGTGTTCCTCCCCATCGTCCCTTCCCTGGCCGGCGCTGTCGTGCAGCGCACCGATCTCCACCTCCCTCTCCCTACTCCGATTGATCCGACGTGGGCCGCCCTGTTTGCCTCCGCCCCCTCCTCCTCGCCTTCCTCTGCCTTCTTTCCATCTTCCCCCTTCTCCTCCTCCGCCTCCTCCTCCTCCTCCTCCTCCTCCTCCTACTCCTCCTCCTCCTCCTCCTCCCCCCCGCCATCCTTCCTCTCTCCTCCTCTCCTCCTCCTCCTCCTCCTTCCTCCTCCCTTCTCCTCTCTCCTCCTCCTCCTCCTCCTCCTCCTCCTCCTCCTCCTCCTCCTCCTCCTCCTCCCCCTCCTCCCCCTCCTCCTCCCCCTCCCCCTCCTCTCCCTTCTCCTCTGCCTCTTCCTCCTCGTCGCCCCCGCCGCGCGGCACGCCCGCGTTTCCGACGGCGCCGGGTGGCTTCGGGCAGGCCCCCGCCGCCGGCGCGCACGCGGGCGGCCACCGCGGTGCAGGCTGCGCGCAGATTCGCGCACGCCTGGAGGAAGAGAAAGGGACGGGGCTGTCGGGGTCACGATGAGGAGCCTCCTCGTGCTGATCCTCTCTGCCCCCCTCCTCGCCCCCACTCCCCGTCCTCCTCAGAGGAGGCCGGGGGGAGGAGGAGGGGGAGGGGGGGGGTGGCAAAGAGGGGGGAGTGGGGGGAGGGGAGGGAGACGAGGATGAGGGAACAGATGCTCAAGGGCGTTGCGAGGAACGTGGGGTAGGGACGCGGCATGACGAAGTTTGTGGCCGCAGTATATTTGCAAGCTCGGCATGCGGTGCCAGTGCTCACATCCACCGGGGACCCAAAACAGTCTATGTATATTGGAGGCCTCCTGCACGTGAAGGCCCCCCATCCTACAGGAGGAGAAGGAGGACGAGGACGAGGAGCAGGACGAGGAGGAGGAGGACGAGGAGGAGGAGGAAGAGGAGGAGAGGAGGAGGACAATCAGAGAAGACAGTGCTTGCACAGTCACGAGGCCCTGTGTCTTTGGAAACAGAAAGAGGGTCAACTTGACGCGTTTCAGCCTCAGCCTCTTCACGATGTCTGGCATACTACGCATTTTAGGGTATCCCACGCGTGGCACTAAGGCGCGCGGCAGCAGACAAGACATCACAGTATGAGCAACCACGCTCTCTGCAAACAAGTGGGTTCCTCTTTGGGACAGGCATGGTAGCGACAACATCCCGTAATGCAATCTCTGTTACCAGTAGCCTTGGCCCGCCCGTCCTGCACTGAATAATGTCACGAGGCCGCCCCATGTCGTCATGGGAACGGGTGATGCGCGAGCACGCTTGGCAATCATGCGCAGCCTTTGGCAAATAGGCGGACGCTGGGCTCGGACAGGGATGCGATACAGCTCGGTGGAGGAGCGTTGATCAAGCCACATGCTTCTGGACTGCGCCTGTGCCAGAACTGCTGCACTCGGCCCGGTGCTGTGCAGCCGTGCTGAGCTGGGGAGCCCTGCGTCGTGTTCACCACCGACAGGGGGTGCACCCCGAGTCTGCCGCGCTGGAGGCGCAGGGTCGGCCTTCCCCTTCGCCGGCGGCCACGGCCGCCTCCCGCGGCGCACGTCGCCCACCGACCCTCACGCCGCGCATTCAACGACCGCCCGCCTCTGCTTCCGCCTCTCTCCTGCGGCTCGCCACCCGAGCGCAGCGCTCTGCCGCGGCCGCCTGCACTCCCCGACGGCGTCCGAGCACGGGCCGCCGCGCCGCGGCAGCGCGCCTCCGGCGCCCTCGACGTCGCAGGAGCCGGCCCGGGGGCCGGAGGCTTCGCCGCCTCGGGGCGCAGGCCGCGGGCCGCCAGCTCGTCCACGACCTGCTGCGTGGCACCGCCGCGCCTGCGAAGCTCTGCTCCCGCGCGCGCTCAGCCCGCACGGCTCCTCACAACTGTGGCGTGCCCGAGGCCCCGCGCGGACACGCCGCAGCACACCACCCCAGCACCGCCACATACTGCCAGAGGCCGAGGGTCTCGCTGCCGTCGGCGGCCCCGCTGGCGCAAGCTTCTCCCTCGGCTGCGCGGGCGGTCTCCTCCGCGAAGGCCTCGGGCGTGCTCGCCAACTCGCCGATGACAGAGCCCGCCTCTCCGTGTCTGCAAGTGCGGGTGGTGGACGTGAGGAGGAGGAGGAGGATGAGGAGGAGGAGGAGGAGGAGGAGGCGGAGGAGGAGGAGGATGAGGAGGAGGGCAGGAGGAGGAGAAGGAGAGGAGGTGGAGGAGAAGAAGAGGAGAGGTGGAGGAGGAGGAGGAGAAGGAGGAGAGGAGGAGGAGGAGGTGGAGGAGTGAGGGAGGGGAAGAGGGGAGGAGGAGGAGGAGGAGGAGGAGGAGCAGGAGGAGGAGGAGGGGGAGGAGGACGAGGAGGAGGAGCAGGAGAAGGAGGAGAAGGACGAGGAGGAGAAGGACGAGGAGGAAGAGGAGGAGGAGGAGGAGGAGGAGGAGGAGGAGGAGCAGGGGAAGGAGGAGAAGGACGAGGAGGAGAAGGAGGAGGAGGAGGAGGAGGCCACCTGGGCTCCAGCCAGGCACTGGAGAAGAGCTGTCGAGCCCTCCCACATCCACTGGGCTCAGAGGCCGCGCGCCGCCCTCGTGAGCTCGCGGGGCATCAAAAAGGGGCTCCGCTGTGCCCTCGAAGGCCGGGGCGTCGGATGCCTCGGCGCCGACGTCGCCGCCGCGCGCCTCCCGCCGTGCGCCTGCCCCACGCCCGTGGGCGGCAGCCGCCCCCAGAGGGAGCGAGGGGGGATATCGGCGAGGCAGGCCGATCGCGCTTCTGCCTGCAGGCGCCGCCGGCGCCCTCGCCAAGTGCCAAAGGGGCTCCTGCGGGTCCAGCTGGCAGGACGACAGGACCGTGGCCAGCCGCGCGTGCAACGGTGGCCAGCTGCAGGGGGCACCGCTCGGCGGGAAATTGGAGACTTCGCCGCCTCCGCGCTCAGCACGATCGTCTGCTCGCCCGCGTCGAAGCGCGGGAGCGTGCCCCCAAGCCGAGGCCTGCCACGCGAGGCCTCCGCCGAGGCCGCGCGGCTGCGTCACACGAGGGTCCAGCAACAGTTGGGGCACAGTGGGGGTAACGTCCAACTGCTCCGTGACGAGGGCCGCTTCCTCCACCTTCGCTCTGTCGGCCGAAGGCCTCCGTCATCAAGGCGTGGTAGTCTTCCTCGGGAAAAATGCGTCTGGCCGCGCGAAGGCGCTCAGACTGGGTAACAGACCTGCTCTAGCTCTTCAACCACGAACTGCTTATCCCTTTCCCGCTCCAATTGCATCGACCTTATCGGCATCATTGCAGCCGTTAATCTGGCTTCTCCGTATACTATGCTGGTCGATCATTTGGGAACTTAGCTGTGTACTTTATAATATTGCGGGGTTCTTCGTGCTGTCTTTCTGCGTCGTTTGTGCACCACGGTGTGGTGTACTTGGCGTTCTGCTGGATCGCCGGTTGCCATGCCATGTCGCCACGCTCTGCATACGCTGGCAGCCACCGCGCCGAGACTTGGCCGTCACTGCAGCGGCGTGCCCGCGAGGAGTGGGGCCATGCCAAGGGGGGGTCACCACTGACGAGGGGGGCCGCACTCCTTCCTCGAGGAGACGCCACTCCCTCTCGAGGACGTGGGCCCCGAAGAACACTCCAGAGCCTTCCCAAACGACACCCGACGTCAACAAACAACTTCCTCGAGCTTCGTCGACCCCCTGACCCTTTGATCTCCAAGGAGGAGCTGGTGCCCCCCCCTGTGGCATGGCCCGACGGAGGACGCGGGGCCCTGTACGGCTGGGCCGCACAGCCGCCCCGATGCGCAGCACGCAGCCCGTCGCGCCTCGGCAAGGAGCGTAGGCTGAAGACCCAGGTCACGCGCGACGCGCTCGGCGAAACGTGGGCCGACGCGTGGCGAGCCAGCTCGCAGCGTGTTGAAACCCGGACGCCTTGAGCACAAGGCACGTGGTTGCGTTGCAGCACGGGCGTGTCTTGGCGGCGCGCAGAGGGGGGGTCAGGGGAGGGGGGTCGAAGGCTTAGACGGAGGCTGCTTCTGAGAAGGCGCCGGCCTCACATCTGTAGAGAAGGCCCGCGCCTTCTCTACGAAGCAGGGGGGCTTCCAAGAAACCTTCCCCCCCTCCCCCCACCCCCCCTCCGCGCGCGGCTGAGTACCAGGGCAACCGAGGTGGCGACGCGGCTTGGCTCGTCTGGCCTCCCGGGGCCTCCGCCTCTGGCGCTGGCCGCCGAGCGGAGCGGAGCGGAGCGGCCTCGCGGCGCCGCCCAGTCGGCGCGAGGCCTCCGCCGAGCGGAGCGGAGCGCAGCGGAGCGGAGCCGCCTCCCCAGGCCCCCGACGTCGCGATGCTTTCGCAGGGGACCGGGTGCTCGTCCCGAGTCGCTCTTGCGACGGTGCCGAGGGCCGGTAAGGGCCCCCCCAGGGGCCGAAAATGGCGAGCGACTCCCCGTCGCGATCCTTCCATGCCTCGAGGGGGCCTGGGTTGGCCGCCCCCGACGGCCGGCGCGGCCTCGGCCTCGCGCGCGGGGCGGGTGCCGCAGACCCCGCGGCGGGCAGGCCCCCCGAGGCGGCCGAGGCTCCTCGGCCGAGGCGCGGCCCGCCGCGAGAGCACAGGCGGGCGGAGGCCGGGGCTGTCAGAGGCACGCCCGGGCCCGAAGGGCCGCAGGCGAGGCTGCCGAAGGGGTGCAGGGGGCGGGGATGCGCATGGCGAGGAGCAGGATGGCCCCTCGTCAAAGCCTGACTTTGTAGTTGGGGGGGGAGGCAGTCGGAACAGAGGAGGAGGGGGAGGAGAGGAGGAGGAGGAGGAGGAGGAGGAGGAGGAGGAGGAGGAGGAGGAGGAGGAGGAGGAGGAGGGAGGAGGAGGAGGAGGAGGAGGAGGAGAAAAAGAAAAGGAGGAGAAACACAAGGAGGAAGATGAGGAGGAGGAAGAAGAGGAAGTCCTGAGGAGGAGGACAGACGCCGGGGGCCCGTTTAAACCTCCAGCTCGTGGTGGAAACGTGCCGCGACTAAATCTAACGCGTGGCAAGACACAGCGGCCGAAGCTGTATTCAAAACGTGTGGGCATGTCCTCTGCGAGACGCCGCTAGAAGCGCCAAATGCCTCCACTAACTAGCCCCCTTGTCCCCCTCTCCAACGACCGGGTCGGACCAAGGGTGGGGCAGCAAAGCGAGGTGCTATCGAATCAGCTCACGCAGCGAGTTGTCCCAGCGCCTCCCGGCGTCGGGAGGCGCGCGCTCGTGCCACCGATCCTTCCTGCCCCCGCGCCTCCCCTGGGGGAGCCACACGGTACCGATACCGCTGCGCCGCGGACCTCTCCCCGGCTTGCGCTCCGACTGGCGTGTTGGAGCGAGTCCAGCCGTGGCGGCGGGGGCCTCCCAGGAGGGTTCCACAGGCGAAATTGACGGAGGGGCTAGCGGAGTCCGCACCCTTCTCCTCTGCTCCCTACACACCCCTCTTCCCTGAGATCCGACGCTGCAGAAAAATGCGACATCGCTAAAATACACGGTCGGAGCACTAGACCCCATATTGTTGCTGCATTCTTCCAACCGGATCGATCTGTGATGGTCCCAGGTCCCAGGGCCCGGAACTGGGCGAAAACGCCCGTTGTGGAAAAACAAATTCAACGCCAGGAGGTTAGGGTTGGCTTGGTCCGACCCGAAACGACGGTGAAAACTCGGGAGCTCCAAACGGGGGTCGTTCGAGATGGGAATTCGCAAATCATGGCCCGAAGCGTGTGCGCGGGCTGGGGTGGGGAGGCCATGGCACGTCTGGGAAGACGAAGCGTGCCCGTGACACCTGGGGAAATCTCATGGCCCTGGCCATGACATCCCTTCCCCCCTCGTCGTCGCCCTCCTCTTGGGCGCCCCCGGAGAACGACGAACGCTGGCTCTCCCCGGGCCGCGCCAGGTCCCCCCCGTGCTCTACGTCGGAAGGGCGCCGCGTCACGCGTCGCGGCGCCGGGTCGGCTGCGGCCTGCCGGGCGCCGCGGGGGCGAGCGGGCTGGTGTGAAGGGGAGGAGGAGGAGGAGGAGGAGGGGGAGGAGGAGGAGGAGGAGGAGGAGGAGGAGGAGGAGGAGGAGGAGGAGGACGAGGAGGAGGAGGAGGAGAAGGAGGAGGAGGAGGAGGAGGAGAGGGAAAAGGAAAAGGAGGGCAAAGGTGGGAAGAAAAAACCCACGCCACCGAGAAGTTCCCAAGTCCGGCCTCGTTCGGCGCCGACAGCGGGGCCTTTGTCAGGGGCACGTCGAACGACCCGGCCTGCTCCTCGTAGATGATTTCGACGGGGAGACCTTCGCCCGCGAGGTCAGTGACGGCGACGGCAAGGCCGTCGGTGTGCTCAGCAGTGTCCGCGGAACCCAAGCTGACCACCATCCGTGTCGTCCAAATGAGCCACAGGTGGGTGAGCTGACGCATCGGCGGCAGGACAATTGTGGGCGGCGAAAGCTTCCAGGTCGTCCTCATCCTCCTCGGGCGGGGCAGTCTCTATCACTTGGTGCTCGGTGTCACCGTGCTCCAAACTCTCAGCAATCATGTCCGTCATGTATGCCGCCGACGTGGTCTCATCAACGCGGCAGATCTAACTAACCAATGAGCTCCGCGTGCATGCGCATCATGTCCACGAGACGAACGAGAAGTTATTGTTGGGGTCCACAAGCACCGTCCTCAGCAGCATGCTGAAAGCATCTGGTGGCAGACCACCCGCGCCAGCGAAGTCGGGGAAGGCAAGATCGCCCACAAGTGCGCCACCATATACACCTTGAGGCGCCTCTGTTGCCTCATCTGCAGCAAGCGAAACAGCTGGACCATCAGCAACACCTTGGTTGGGTACCCTCTGCTGGGTAACACCAGACATCATACCACCAGGATGCAACCCACGAGGATCATCGAGACCCACCGCAGTCGTGGCGTCTGACCCGTCAAGTCTGGCCGAATCGTCGTGTACTAAATCCTCCGTTTCTTTCGGGTCGATACGGCGTTGCAGCCAAATATGTTTTTTCCCCATATCTCAAGTATGGGGTTCTTGTTATTTGTTATTGGCGGACCGCGCCGGAGGAACAGAGAGAGAACAGAACACCACCTCGACTCATCTCTCCGACTCACTCATCACTCAGACTCACTCATCACTCAGACTCACTCATCACTCAGACTCACTCGTACTTGTACTCATACATTCACTACACTCACTCAGGTCCACTCATCGGATGACCCACACACACTGATGTTGAGGATGTCTCAGGCGATTCTGTGGCTTCAGCACTTCTAAGGGGAGCGGCGGGGGGGTGTTGCACTCGGCCCCTTTCGCGGGATTTTGTGGGGATGTCTCAGGCGGTTTGGCCATGTTCTCTTCCAACATGTTTCGCTTTCCGAGCAGATTTGGAGGATGTCTCAGGCGATTCGCTGGATTCAGAACTCTACAGGGGGCGGCGGAGGGGTGTTGCACTCGGCCCCTTTCGCGGGATTTTGTGGGCATGTCTCAGGCGGTTTGGCCATTTTATCTAGCCATTTTCTCTTCCAACATGTTTCGCTTTCGGAGCAGATTTGGAGGATGTCTCAGGCGATTCGCTAGTTTCAGCACTCCAAGGGGGGCGGCGGGGGGGCATCTCACTCGGCCCCTTTCGCGGGATTTTGTGGGGATGTCTCAGGCGGTTTGGCCATTTTCTCTTCCAACATGTTTCGCTTTCGGAGCAGATTTGGAGGATGTCTCAGGCGATTCGCTGGTTTCAGCACTCTAAGGGGGGCGGCGGGGGGGTATTTCACTCGGCCCCTTTCGCGGGATTTGTGGGGATGTCTCAGGCGGTTTGGCCATTTTCTCTTCCAACATGTTTCGCGTTCGGAGCAGATTTGGAGGACGTTCGCGCCCAGTTTGCGGGGATGTCTCAGGCGGTTTGGCCGTTATGATGCTGGGCATCTGTCGTTTTCGGAGCAGTTTTGGGAGGATGTCTCAGGCGATTTGCTGGTTTCAGCACTCCCAGGAGGAGGAGGGAGGAGGAGGAGGAAGAGGAGGAGGAGGAGGAGGAGGAGGAGGAAGAGAAGGAGGAAGCGAGGAGGAGGAGGAAGAGGACGAGGAGGAGGAGGAGGAGGAGGAGAAGGAGGACAGCATGAACACGGTAGGAGCAGAAGCAGGAAGGGGATGATGATGATGATGATGATGATGATGATGAGGAGGAGGAGGAGGAGGAGGAGGAGGAGGAGGACGTGGGCAACTCGAGTAGCCAGGGCCAGACGATCGAGGTTCGATGTTCCAAGGCTTTAGGTTTTACTCAAACGCTTCCGCCTCACTCTCCTTCGCTCTCCGCTCTCCTTCACTCTTCTGCATTCATACTCACTCATACTCAGACTCAGTCACACGCAGGCTCACTCGCACTTAGACTCGCTCATATCCATGCTTAAACTTACTCACACTCAGACTTACGCTCAGAACCACTCATACTCAGACTCGCTCCTGCTCAGACTCATCATCCTTCGGTCCGCTCAAACGCAGACCGACTCACACTCAGACTGCCTCACATCCATACCCAATCACACTCGGCTCACTCGCACTCAGATTCATTAACACACACTTTTTCTCACACTCAGACCCACTCAAGCCCAGACTCACTCATGCTCAGACTCATCATGCTACGATCCGCTCAATCACAGACTGGCTCACACTCAGATTCGTCCATACTCAGACCCACTCGCACACAGACGCACTCGCGCTCATATCTACTCACACGCATACCCACTCAAACCCAGGCTCAATCGCACCCAGATTAACTCACACTCAGAATCAGTCGCTCTCAGATTTGCTATTGGTCGCACTCATGCTTGCAGACTGTGGGAATATCTCGAGCGAGCGGTTCGCCCTCGCACACAGGCGCTCATGGACAGATATCAAGAGAAAGACGTACCAAGATATTGAGATGCACATATGGGGAGCCCCGCGTCGAGTAATTTCTGTTTTTCGAGATGTGCTGTTTGAGCAATTGTGCCAGGTGTAGGAGGGATAGGCCGGGCGGTGGTCTTGACGAGGCCGCAATCGTCAGTTGTCAGAACAAGGGCGTCACCTGCAGGAACAAAGTCAGGGAAGGCCGCGTCATTGGAACCCAACACCGAGAACGACGGTCTGCCATCATTCGTAGCAATCAATCCAATATCCGAGTCTTCGATGCCAGGCCGGATGCTACAACTGCGAGGAGCTGGATCATCAGAGCTGTCAGCGGGCCAGGGCGAGGCGGCCGCTGACTCGCCAGGAGCGTCCGGCACTCCAGGATCGATTGAGTGGTAGTCGTACTCCTCGTCAAATTTGGCATCGTCCTCG
Organism: Prorocentrum cordatum; assembly: GCA_963575745.1. Classification (NCBI taxonomy): domain Eukaryota; class Dinophyceae; order Prorocentrales; family Prorocentraceae; genus Prorocentrum; species Prorocentrum cordatum. The sequence goes on along the minus strand of CAUYUJ010021696.1, from coordinate 64,587 downwards.
AACTGGGCGGGTGGTGGGAGTCCCGTGGCGCCTTTGGCCACGAGTTCCTCCATGGCCTCCACGTCCACCTCAGCGGGGAACAGGGCCTTCGGCGCGCCCATCTCGCGGGGACGGCGCAGGGGCGAGGAGAGCAGGGATCGCGAGGGCGTGTCGCATGGCGAAGGGACTGAACGTAGGTCGTTCGGATCGACATCCTCCTTCCCATGTCTCGTGGGACTTCATCCAGTTCTGCACGCAGCTTGGGACGCGCATCGGCCAGGCGAGGGAGAGGAAGAGCACGGCCGATCTGTCGAAGAAGCCGGGCTCGGAGGTCGAACGGCATTCCCGAAGTGCCTGGCGCCCGTTGGAGGGGGCATCGCCGCGTGCCCGAACGCATTCAGCCGTGCAGGGGGCAAGGTCGACCCTTGTCAGGGAGTTCAGCAACAAAATGGCAGCGCAGCTGTTCGCGTCTAGTTGCTGAGGCATAGCGCGCCGCCAACCATGCCTCCCGCAACATGCCTCTTTCTATCATCACCTCTCCTTGCCCCCCCCCCGCATGCGGAGTGGACTGCTGGTACTGCTGGCAACGAAGCACTCCGAACGCATGGTAACGGGCTTATCAAGCCAAGCGTAGAAATTGTCGACTTGCTCGGCGAAATAAACGGAAAGTGCGCGAAGAACTGCCCATGCCGTAGCCCAGTCAGCGACCTCACGCCCGCGCTGGTCAACTCTCTGTGCTGGGTCCTCTTCGTCAACGCCATGTAATACTTTGACGAGCATGTCAACGATGAGGCGCGAGCGCAGCTGTGCCATCAGCCTGGTGACTATGAAGATGCTGCTGTCGTCAGTGCACGACTCTGGCTCGTCGCTGGCAGTAACGGGCTGGGGAAGAACAAGAACGTGCTCTCTACGATTGGGGCCCCCCGAACTTGCTCCTCGCAGGTGGTTCCGCAACTTCGTCCTAGAACTACCGGGTGGGTCGAAAAGTGGGCCCCATCTCAGCTCGGGCTAGCAACTAGGCTTGGTGGAATCGGGGGCGGCGCGGGTGGTCCGTCCGCCTGCTGCCGCGCGCCCTGTCCCTTGACAAGTCCAACCAGCTACTCCCGTCTTCCTCTTCAGTGGCGCGCAGACTGACTCTGGCGAACGAATTGGCCATCTGTGCTGGGCCCTCCGCGGGGAACCACCGCGGGCGACTCCGTTTCCGTCTTGCCGCCGACGCCCCCGTCGGCGCGCCCGAGGAGAATGGCGCGTGCGTTCGGCGGGCGGCGGGCGGGGGACTCTGCGCGAAGTGATCCAGTTACCTAGCTCCGCTCCGAGGGCACCGAACGTCCATGCCACTGGTAGTATCACCATCTGAGCTTTACCCTGGACAGCCCAATAGCATTGATAGGCCATGCGGGATCAGGAAGCCACATCGCCCCTCTTCGACGGCGGCTTAATCGAAGAACTAGCGATTGTCGATGTTAGCGGCGTTGCTTTTACATTGTGCTCTTTAGCGCGGCAGAGCACGCCCGTCACTTCACCCCCTGCTTGACCAGCGAGAAGTCGGCGGGGAAGGCGCCTGGCTGCCTCCGCCTCAGGGGAGGGGCGGCAGCCCGATCAGACTCCGCGCGCCCCACAGAGGCATCCGACATCCAGCCAACTGAGTCCCTGGAAGTCCCGCGGTTCATCCATCTCTCGACCACTTGCCGAATCGCCCCCCCCCACCGATACTCACGCCCAGGGCGAGTGCAGAGAGAGGGCCTGCTTTCGGAAGCCGCATCGCGCATCCCAGCGAGCTAATCCTCGGTCCGCCCCAGCTGCCAAGACACGAAAAGACGGCGCGCCTCCTTGCGCCCCAGGCCGCCAGAGAAGCTTTACCCGCGCGTGTCTCTCGCGGTGAACGGCCTCGGGAGACAGGGGTGCTGCGCTGCGCCCGTCGTCGGTGGAGAGCGCGACATGCAGTTGGGGGCCTCGAGCGCAAGCGGATCTGCCGACGATCCGCGCGCCGAGCCCCCCCCCCCCCCCCCACACTTCGCCCGCGGACTGGCCCGCGACGCGCGCGGGAGAATGGCGGGGCCGAGCCGGCGCCCAAGACGCCGCGGCGGTGCTTCGACGCGAAACGACGCCAATTGAAGGGCAGCCTCCAAAGTCGCGTCGCGCACTCAAGCTACAATGCTCGCGTGGAAGGCGCTGGCAAGCGGGGCGGCCGCGCGAGCGGGAGGCGTGGGCTCGAGGTTCGCGAGCCCCTCCGCCAACGCCGTCGCCCCCGCGAGGAACTTGAGACCCGCCGCCTCGAACAAGACGCCGCCCGCGTCGTCGGCGCGCGCGCGAATGGCGCCGCGAGCGCGGAGATCAATCCCGGCCATCAGGTCTACGGTGCCGCGCGTGATCCGGTGCGTCGCGGAGACCATTCCCCCGGCCCTTCCCAGTGCCATCATATAGCGAACGGGCGGCCAATATGAAGGCCAGAGGACGCCGATGGCGTTCCAGAAGTGCCACCACGTAGTCATGGCACAGACTGAGGAAAGCCCGTCCATTGTCTAGCGCGATGAAGCCGATGCTTCAACCGAGCCGAAGGGAAGGATGTCACGGCTCTGGCTGGCGTGCCGAGCTCGACATTTTTGCAGGTGGGCTGCCTTCCAGGAACCCGCCCTCGCTGCGATGGCGAGGTGGTCTGCCTGACGATCAGAACAAGCGCGGTGTTGAGAGCGTGTCTACAGTGACCTTCATGTTCGCTTCCGCAGCCGGAGTGTGAGCGACGCTTCTTGGGGGCCGACGACGCCGCAATAGTCCTCGCCGGAGTCGAGGCAGCCTTTCGGCGCGAAGGCTTGACGTGCACCACCTGATGAGTCGAACAGGCACTGCCCATCGAACATCCAAAGGCAGGGCGTCATAACGCGAGAGTGCCGCACTCATGAGCAGCTCATGCCAAGCATCAATGCCATGAGCAGTCCTCGCCGGCACCAGCTCCTTAAGAAACGACTCTAGCATGCGATGGGTGGGCGGAGGCATGCCGTCGAAACGTCGCGGCTGGATGGATGTCGAGGTATGGGGACCGTTCTCGATGGGAAGGAAGCCGGCGTGGAGATCGAGGCACAATAATCCGTGAGAGCGTTCAACTTCTTGCTAGCTGCGAGAAGCCCGTCCTCACCCACCTTGATAGCCCGTAGTGCTAGTCGCTTTGCTGAGGGGGCCCAAATCTGGGCCTTCCTCTGCATTGCCGTGGCCATGCTCAACGACAGACGATCTCGACTGATTATCGGCGGCCGCCGCCGCATGATGGGCAGTCTCCGTCCAGGCCAGAAACGCCGCGTGATCAACCAACGCGACCCTCCTGCCCGCGACGTCGATGCATGTCTGGGCAACGCTAGTGAAGCTGCGGACCCTGATGGCGAGCCAGGCATCCTGCCGCAAGAGGGCCCCTAGCCGCCTGACGGGCGAACGCTCTTTGCGACTGCAGTGAATCAGGCTTGCCATCAAGCAGCAGCAAACTCACGGCCTCGTGGGCGGCAACTGGCGCCCCGATCTTGTGCTTTCCCGGCAAACTGGAAAGCGAGAGGGCCCCCAAGACGTCACTGTTGGCAGCGGTAAGCGTGTCCACTTGGCATTGAACACTTTCATTCCTCTCGTAAATGTTTCTGGGAATGGGCTTGGAAGCCGCTGCGTCGAGAGCGCGATGTTGTGTTGCTGTGGAGCAGGGCAACTGACGGGGCATCCAAGCCCATGCGGAGGCCCAAAAAACGATCTGAACGGGCCAGCGTCCTGGTGTCGCTGCAAAGTACGTGGGGTCCCCAGAGGCGACCCCCACGTGTGGCTGAGGGTTTGTCATCCACCTTTTGGGCAACGACTCGACGGGACGCGTTTGCTCGGGTCTTGCCAAAAAGGGAAGGGTGGGTCGGTATAAGCGGAGATGAATTCACCACGTGGTACCGCCAGTCCAGAACTGTGATCGCCCCGTGCTCAAGCGGGAACTCACCCCGCACAGAACAGGTCCGAGCCCAAATGGCCGCCTAGGACGATGATGAGGGTGATGATGATGATGATGATGATGATGATGATGATGATGACGATGACGATGGTGATGGTAATGATGATGATGATGATGATGATGATGATGACGACGGTGGCGATGATGATGCTGATGATGATGATGATGATGGTGGTGGCGATGCTGCTGCTGATGATGCTGATGATGCTGATGATGCTGATGATGCTGATGATGATGATGATGATGATGCTAGTGTTGCTGCTGCTGATGTTGGTGATGATGCGAATGATTATGATACTGGAAATGTTGATCATGCTGATGCTGATGCTGCTGATTATGATGATGATGCTAATAACAATGATGATGCGTACCTTGCTGCATACCCCTGGCGGTCACCAGGGGTTGAGCACGAACTCTTCGGCTCGGCCCGCCGCTCACCGAATGCCAGGCCGCGGCCTCGCGGGTTCAAGCACCCTCGAACCGATGACTTCCGATCCATAGCCAGTGCTGACTCTGAAAGGCTCCCCCTTCGAGCGTGGCTCGGAGCAGTGCTCGTTTCACCTCACGAAGGGCACAACCGCGGAGGGTCTGATGGACGCGACCGCTCGTCGTCAAATGAGCACTACAGCACCTCGAATATATCGTTCATGTTCCCCCTGCGTTCTGCTGCCCGTGAAGGACTATGTGCGGGCTCAACTCGGAGTCTTTTGGTGCGTCTTGAAAGGCGGCCGCACCAAGTGCCTCCAAACGGCACTGCTCTAAATACGCACTCTCATGTCCACACGTCCATCCTCCAATGCACCTTCCCCCTTTCCCCCGCACCACTGTCTGCTGGACGATGCAGCGGCTGCCAAGCAAATGCGTGACTGGCAAAGCGGAGCAGAATTCCGCCACTTGTCTCGACTAACCGTGCGTGCGTCAATCGCTGGATGCTGACCTCCCCCATGAGGAGAAACGCGAGGAGGCGACCGGCACAGAGGGGGTGAACCATCGAGCTGGAATCCGCGATAGGCCTCCGATAATGAATGCGCACGCTCCTGGGCGGGGCGGGCTAACAGATCCCATATGGGCAATTCGTGGGTCACTGGGGGTCGATGCGCCCCCCCCCCCCCTGAGCAAATCCTTCCTTCGACGTTGCCCCCCATGGCGTTCGGGTCACAACTCGGCTCTCCTGCGGCCGTTCGGGAGGAGTCTGGCCCCCCCCGGGAACGCTCTCGGCGAAGCACAGCTGCTGGAGCGCACACCGAGGCTGGAGGACCGCCGTGAACCAACGAACATGTCCGTGTACCAACGAACATGCCCGAAACCCGAAACCCTCGAACCTCGAAGTTCCGCCTCCTCGACACCTCGGAACCCGAAGCTCTCGAACCCTCCTCCTCCCCCTCCTCTTCCTCCTCCTCCTCTTCTTGCGCAGGCCGTGGGGGCGATCCACACTCCTCCTCCTCCTCCTCCTCCTCCTCCTCCTCCTCCTCCCCCTCCTCCTCCTTGTCCTCCTCCTTGTCCTCCTTGTCCTCCTCCTCCTCCTTGTCCTCCTCCTCCTCCTCCTCCTTGTCCTCCTCCTCCTCCTTCTCCGTTGCCCCCCCCCCCCCCCCCCCCCCCCCACCCCCCCCCCCCCCCCCCACCCCTTCCCCTCCTCACTGCCCCCCCCCCATTCCACCCTCCCGATCCTCCTCCGCCCAGGCGCGCTCCCGCACGGCCTCAGCGTGACCGCAGGGCGCGCATGGAGGCGCCCGCGGCGCCAGCAGGCACGTAGCGCCCCCCAGGGCCTCCGCGTGGACGGGGGGGCGCACACGACCACCAAAACGGCCACCACGCCATCACTGCGACAACCACGACCACCCGAACCCCTCCACCTCATCCTTTTCCTCCTCCTTCTCCTCCTCATCCTTCCCCTCCTCCTCCTCCTCCTCCTCCTCTTCTCCTTCTCCTCCTCCTCCGACCACACTGACCATGGCGACCGACACGACCACGACCACCGCCAGCCCGATGACCACTGTCACGGCCACCGCCGCTACCACTGCCGCAACCACGACGAGCACCGCCACGACCACAGCGACCGCAGCGACCGCAGCGACCGCAACGACCCCCGTCACGGCCAGTGCCAGCGGGCCCGCCCATCACCACGACCACAGCGACGACCGCAACCACCACGCCTGCCGCCTGCCCGCCGCCCCGACCCCCGGCCCCTCCCTATCCCCTGTTGGGCCGCCCCTGCCACGCAGCGCGCCTCGCATTTCGCCCCCTTCTCCTCCTCCCTCCTCCTTCCATCTGCACGGTTTCCCCCGGGGCCGTAGGCGACCCGAGGAGGAGGAGGAGGAGGAGGAGGAGGAGGAGGAGGAGGAGGACGGGTCGCCTAAGCCCTTCGGAGAAACCCTCCTCCTTCCTCCTCCCTCCACTTGCGCTCGCCTTGCCCGGCGGCCTCCGGGCAGGCCCCAACAGGGTGTCGCCCTCAGGTCGCCGCGCCGAGCTGACGACAGGACTGGTGCGTCTCTCCCCCTGCTGCTGCCTGCTGGCCCGCCGCTGTCCTCTCCTCCACTACATATATGTAGGTATGTATATACATGTGTACATTCGTAACTGTATAAGTTGAAACCATAATTACCCGTATTCCACAGAGTGTGTATATACATATATGGAGTGATCGTCAACGGTATACGTATGTGTATATATATAGATGTACGGAAAGATATATATATATATATATATATATCTACATATATATATAGAGAGAGAGAGAGAGAGAGACAGAGACAGAGAGAACAAACAGATGAGGACACACACATAAGACAGAGACAACCGGCTCGAGCTTGGACCGCGGGTCTGGGCGCCGCGCTGCAGGCAGCGCGAGCACCGACCACTCCTGCGGCCAGGGCGGGCGCCAGAACGGGGCGCGAGCCGAGGCCCGAAAACCCGGCGCGGGCCAGAGCGCGCGCCAGAGAAAGAACCAGACTGGTCGTCGTCGTCGTCGTCGTCGTCGTGGTCGTCGTCGTCCTCGTGGTCGTCGTCGTCCTCGCCTCGCCCCCTGCGGGAGCGCGCACCGGGGGAGCGCGCACTGGTGACGCCCTTGCGGGGCGCCTCACCTTCGGGGCCCACACATATACACCACCACCACCACCACCGCCACCACCACCACCACCACCACCACCACCACCACCACCACCACCACCACCACCACCACCCGCACCACCCGCACCACCACCACCATCACCACCACCACCACCACCCGCACCACCACCACCACCACCACCACCACCACCACCACCACCACCACCACCACCACCCGCACCCCTCCCTCTCCCAGGAAAGCGGCGAGGAAGGAGAGGGTAGAAGAGGGAGGAGGAATCGACGTAGTGATGGTGGTGGTAGCTTCGGGCCCGACGTGGCGGTCCCACCCGCACGGCAACCCGTGCGGAGGATGGTCGGCGAGGCGCTGCGAGCCAGGCAGCGCCGCCGCGAGAGTTCGATGCGCGACTTTGGGATGCGGCGCTTCGGGACTCTGGTGGCACGGAGCAGGCATCGGGGCGCCGGTGACACGATGCTCGGCTCGATTCGCCACTGCACGCGAGCGCGTGCGCGGCGAGGAGCTGGCTGGGAGGTGGCGTGGAGGTCGGCCGCCTTCGCATCCCCCCGCGGAGGCAGGATGCAGCAGTGGCGAGGGCGATTCGGGCGGCCTCTGCCCGGGCGGCCTCGCCGTCGCGTGGGCTCCGTGCGCCGCCTGGGCAGGCGGCAGCAGCCCCCCGAGAGAGCAGCTCTCCGTCGAGGGCCCCGAGGGCCCGACGACGAGCAGAGGCCCTGGGGCAGTTCCCCCGAGAGCGGCCGGAGACCCTCCAGAGGCCTCCCGGCTGGGGTCCGAGCAGCTGGGGTCGAAGGATCGCGCCGCATCGCCATTGCATCGCATCGGCGGTGCACCGGCGACGTCGCCGATGCGTCGGAGACGTCGGCGCGGAGACCATCGGGCTCCACATCGAGCCGCATCGCCGATGTATCGGCGATGCGGCGCGATCCTCCGACCCCATCTACTCGTACCCCATCTGGGAGGCCTAGACCCTCAGGACCTGCTTCCCGCATGACCTGCTTGCCTCATGGCGAGCGGTGGCTGTAGCTGGAGAGGGCAACATAAATACCGGTACTGCTACTCCCTGGACCTCCCCAGGCGTGCGGTCTGACCAGAATTTCGAGGCCTATCCAGCCGTGGCGACGAGGGAGTGGTGGCGGTTGGAGGCAACCGCGGGTCTTGACTTGATGGGCCCCGGGGGCATCGGGCAAAAAGAATGGACACGGGCAAATCCGCTCAGAGTCGGCCCCCAAACCAGGGTCCGTCTGGTGCAGTTTCTCACCCCTGGCTCGTTTTTCTGCAGAGGGAGGCAAGGGAAGTGGAGGAGGTGGAGGATGCGGAGGAGGAGGAGGAGGAGGTGGAGGATGAGGAGGAGGAGGGGATGAGGATGAGGAGGAGGAAGAGGAGGAGGGCTGAAAAACAGCCCCCAGAGGCTGACAAAAGGCAAACAGTTCCTTTCGAATCCAGGATCTCGAACCTTCCCCCCTGCCCGTCCTGCTGGCTGGAACCTGTGCTGCGCTGCCTCAGGCCCTCAGCTGACTCCAGGGCAGCGGCATCGGAGCTTATATTTCTCCGGTGGGTGGCAGCAATGTGGCATCCCTGGTCGTGTCCAACAGCAGGGGGGCCAGAAAGACAAACTGTGGGACAAAGGCGATCAGGGCAGAGACCGACGATGGACGAAGATTTTTTATTAGATTGGCGCCCTGGAGGTTTCCGACTGACTGGGCGCCCGCGCAATAGCTTGCAGGATTGGTTTTTCCACAGGGTCACTGGGCCCGACGCCTTTCTAGGCCCCGCAGCGCTTCCTGCTGCCTGCCTTAAAAAACAGTGTTTTTGAAGCATGAGCCCGATGCCAAAACAAGACAGTCTCAGCCAGAAATGCTCTGAGAGCACTTCGCGCAACCCCCAAAAGGCTGCCTGAACATTGTTTGCTGGGCCTTTAGGCCAGCCAAGACGCTTCGCCTCCGCTCGATCTCTGCTGCCCGCTGCCTGCCTGCCTGCCTGCCGGGTGGCAACGGCGGCGGCGGCACCGGTCAACGGCAGGCGGCGGTCGGCGGCGGCACGGCGGCCGCTGGCGGGCGGCGTCGGCAGGCTGCGGGCCCCGGAGCGGGCCTGCGAGCGCGAGCCGCGAGCGCGGCGTCAGCGGCCGCGCGGGTGCCCGTGCGTCCTTCGGGGCGTGAACGAAGGAAGGAAGCGTGATTATCACCACGAGCCGCTGTTCGTGGGGCACCCCGCAAGCGACACCGCAGCCTCACGCCCGACATGCACATTTAACGTTTCAGGACGACCCTTGCAGCGTCGCGTCCGGCGAGGCGGGCGGGCCAAAGGAAGGCAAATGCAGGCCAGGCGCCCACAGTGCAAGCGGGCGTGCTGTCGGCGGCTGCGGCGGGGAGCTCTTGGACAGCGCGTCGCCGCGGCGGCCCCAGCGACACGCCACGCAGCGAGGACGGTGCCCCGCAGCGGGGCCGATACAATCTCTGCACGCGGCAGGCTTCGTGCCCCGACCCCCGCCCCCCTTCCCCGATCCTCCCCTCTAGGACCTCACGCGAGGAGCGAAGCTCCGGGCACTGCCCAGCCTGCTCGAGAGGGAGCCAGAACCCGCACCAGCATACGGTCGGGAGCTTTTGCATGGCGTGTCGCCGCGGCAGCCCTGGCGACACGCTGTGCCCCGCGAGCCGATAGGCGTGCCGCTCCGCTCCCTGGGGAGTGAGGCTCGGGCACGCTCGGGCCGCGTTGGCGCTGGGCGGCCCGAGCGTGGACAGCGTGTCGCACCGAGGCGTGGGGGGCCAGCACCGGCGGAGCGACCCGCTCTCCCAAAAGTTCCCGGCCGCAGCACGTGGTGTTTGCCCACTGGCCCTGTCGGCCGCAGAGATGCTGCCAGGACGCTGGGCGTGCCGCGCACGAGGCCAGGGCGAGGGAACGGAGGCGCAAGGGCGACCGCCGTGAGGGCCGTGGGGGCCAGGAGCTGGCACGACGGCGGGCAGCGGGCGGAATCGGTGCGCCCCGGCTGGCTGGTCGGGCGACGGACGACGGTGGGCCAGGCGGGGCAGGAGAGCCCAGCGTCGAGCCGAGAGGTCGGATCGGCGATCGAGGCGAAGCAGATCGGCGGAGGCCGGCAGCGGAATCGGGCAAGAGGTCGAGTCGGCGGGAAAGTCGGCAGACGAGCAGGCCTCCGCTGAGGCATCGTGGCCCACATCGGGACCCGAAAAGCCAGATCGAAGCGGAATCGGGAAACCTCGAAGGCGAACGGCATCGAGTCCGAGGAATCGAAGCGGCCCATGGGAGGGGGGGAGCGGAGGGCGCAAGAAGATACAGTCGGGCTGCTGAAAGAAGGAACGCCAAATAAGGAACGAAGCCCCTTCCCGTTCGTCCGCCCCTTCCCCTTCCTCCTCCTCCTCCTCCTCCTCCTCCTCCTCCTACTTATCTTCATCCTCCTCCTCTCCTTCTCATCCTCTCCTCCTCCTCCCCTCTCCTTCCCCATCCTCATCTTCCTCCTCCTCGGCGGCGCCACAATGGCCCCGGGCCCACGGCTAAGCACTAGCGATCATGCAACATGGGCCGGCGGAATGAGCGAAGCGATTGAATAAGGAACGACGCCCCTTTATGGCCCCACAAGCGCCTGCGAGGACGACGAACGCTGGAGAAACAGCCACGGAAGTACCTAAGGAACATCGAGCCCCTTCCGAACCAAGACTGCTCCTTATTTCAGCGTCTGCATTGTAGAAGAAGAAGAAGAATAAAAATAATAATAATAATAATAATAAGAAACGCAAGCAACAGCGGCACGGGCATAAACTTAGGTCGGGCATGTCCTCCTACAGGCGGCTTTTGGACGAACAATGCAAATAGTTCCAAAGTATGCGAAGGTAATCAAAAAACACTAAAACAAATCGTCCCACCAATATTTTTGGCTTTTTTGAATATTCATCCTGTAGAGGGACAGGCCCGACGTAAGCATACACTTTTTCGGAGGTCCGCGCGGACTTCTGGACTCGGCGCTGGGCACCCCCCCGGCGCGCAGGGCGCCCCGGGGGCAGCGCCGCGGGCGCTGCCGAGGGGGGGGGCGCCGCGGGCGCCGAGCCGAGAACTCTGCGCGGACCTCCAACAGTTTTTTTTTTTACGCGCAAGCCAGCCCGGGGAGCCTGCGCAAGCCAGCCTCGAGCATGCACACTTTTGTGAAGGGGCCCTGGGACACACACATAGATACACACAAAAAAAAAGATTCCCCATCTTCTCCCCTATTTTCTGGGTGTTTGCCTTCCCCCCCCCCCAATTCCCATATTTTTCCATATCTTCCTGGGAGCCGACGATGAATTTTGTTTGTGTGGTTTTTCTCCTCCTGATTTTGGACCTCCACAAGTGCGTATGCTCCTCCTGATTTTTCTCCTCCTGTTTTTCTCCTCCTGATTCTGGACCCCCCAGGCCCTCCAAGATAGCCTGGAAGAGACCCCCCCCCGAAATGAGACCCCCCTCCCTTTACTACGAAATCTGGAGTGTGTGCTCGTGCAGCCTGGGCCGGATCGACTCGCGGAGCCGGGTCGGATCGAGAGCGCGGCTCCGATCGCCAACGGGCCGACTCGACGGCGGCTCGCCGCGCCCCGGTCGATGCCGGTGGCCCTCACACCGAGTCGGATCGGATGAGGAAAAATCGCCCGCGGCCTCCCAGGTCTCGAAGAGGCGGTGCGGCTGCTGCGTCTCCTCCTCCTCCTCCTCCTTCTTCTGCCCCCTCTCCTCCTCCTCCTCCTCCTCCTCCTCCTCCTCCTCCTCCTCCTCCTCCTCCCCCTCCTCCTCCTCCTCCTCCTCCTCCTCCTCCTCCTCCTCCTCCTCCTCCTCGGCATTCTCCATGATTCCCGCCCTCCTCTTCCTCCTGCCTCCAGTCTTGTCCTCGTCCACCTGCGCCCTCGCCTCCCAGAAACACCTGGTTGCAAGCACCGTATCACAACGCAGCAACAACTTTCAACACCGTCCGATATCAACCGCGCGTCACAAGCAACCAACACATTCCGACCGTTCAACAGACAATAACTATGAGAAGTACAATACGCAAGCCTTAACACATCGACTCGTCACTAAGTGAACGAGCACATCAACTCGGCGAACAGACTTCCCAGCTCAAACACGGCACAAGCGACCACGAGTTCCCTGGATGACATACCCACTGTCTTGTCTGCAATGCTTGATTGATGTGGCGCGTGAGAAGCTTTTTCAAGAGCCGCGGAGTGTGTGTATGTGTGTTTAGTTCGTCAAGAGTGGCGCGTGGAATAACCATCTGGACGAGTGGTTCGAGTAGGGGATCGACTACAACATTTACTTACCCCAGAATAGTTTTTGCCGAATCTACGAAATATGCGCATACTGCTCGAAGATCTACGAAGAGAGAGAGAGAGAGAGAGAGAGATAGAGAGAGAGATATGCGTTCGGCAATTTCGACGAAATATTCAAGTTGGGGTGAATCAATTTCATAGTCGATCCACTACTCGAGTGGTGGCCCCAGACTGGCTCGAACTACCACGCGCGCAGCAGCCCACGAAGGGCGCCCCCTCCTGGCGCATGCTGCATCCCCGACGCTGATCCCTGGCGTGCGCCACGAATCGGAATGATAACACTGGTTGGCGAAACTGGAATAGAGGGTTGCAAAGCCGTGGCGCGGGGCGACGGCGGACAGAAGAATGAGACGAGAGAGGGAACGAGAGATACAAAGAAAGAGGGACAGATAGAGATAGATAGGGAGAGAGAGAGAGAGAGAGATAATGATAGAGGGCCACCCGCGAAGGGGAACGCCTTGTGTTTCCCCTGCGCCAGCATGGTCCAATGCTCGCGAGTCTCGATCCTACACAAGAAAGCCTCCGAGCAGCAGGGACAGATCCCAGCCACGGGTGTGATTGGGCCGCGCTGGGCGCCAGAGGGGGGCGCGGTCAGCTGCCAGGGATAGCAAAACAGAGAACTAAAGACGAACCTCCTCTATCAGCCTCCATCCTGCTGCTGCTGCTCCTCCTCCTCCTCCTCCTCCCAATCCTCCTCCTGCCCCTCCTCCTCCATCCTCCTTCTCCTCCTTCTCCTCATTCTCCTCCTGCTCCTCTTCCTCTCCTCCTCCTCCTCCTCCTCCTCCCCCTCCTCCTCCTCCTCCTGCTCCTCCTCCTCATCTTCCTCCTCCTCCTCCTCCTCCATCCTCCTCCTCCTGGAGGCCCGGCGGCAGCACCTGAGGCACAGGTGAAGCCTTCTGCGTGCTGCTACTCGAGCCGCTGGCTAGACCTCTGTGGGCCCGGGCCGAGGGCATACGGCAGGTTCGTGCGGCGTCGGCGCGCGCAAAGGTTTTTGACACCGCGTCGAGCGTTCAACCTTGAATCGATCGCGGCCCCGATCGTTCAAGGTTGAATTCCGTTGGGCCCAATGGCGTTATCGTGTCTCTCCGTGCTTCCGCGTCGCAGAATTCAACCTTGAACGCCTTCGCCGGCGTCGCCGGCGCGCCAACGCCGCGCGAACCTACCGTACCCTGGTTCCCCCTCCACACCGAGGGGCCCGTTAGGTGGCAACGCATGGGAGCCTCCCATACCATCTTGTTGGCTCTTGCGAGATCGACGCCAATCGACGCTGAAGCGACGCCAGAGTCGACGCGAAATCGACGCCAAATCTGCGCTGTCTCATCGGCTCCCAGACGCCAGTCGACGCGAGTCGACGCTGAAGGCGGAATCAAGAGGGTATACCAGGCTCCCATGATTTGCTAACGAAGGGGGCCCGCACCCCGCTCGGCCTCCGTCTCCATACTTTTCGCATCCTCATTTCCTGTCACGACGCACGCTCATAACTGGCCAGCCGATTGAGAAGCAGCCCCGGACGTACCATCCTACCTGTGAGAAGAACCAAGGCGACTCTAACCCTTTCTTCTCGACAGGGGCGCATTGGCGTGGACGCTGCAACATGCACGGCGGGAATGGGGCGGGGGGGCGCGCCCCGAGCGAAAACGCGAGATGCCGTTCTCGCCTCGCTTCGCTCACGCCCCTTGGAACCCGGCTCCTCGCTCGGGCGCGGCGCGCACGCTCCGCTCGCCAGCTCGTCGACGTGCGCGCGGGCAGACAGTTGGCCCCCGCCCCGGCGCCGCGCAGCTTTCGCGCGGAAGTGGCGCTCCCGCCGCGGCGCGGCACTCCCCTGTCTGAAGGGGCCCTGGGACTCACAAATAAATACACAAATAACAGGATTCCCCATATTTTCCTGTAATTTCTGGGATTTGGTCTCCCCCCCACCACTTCCCATATTTTCCCATATTTTCTTGGGAGTCGACGATTCATTGTGTCTGTGTTTTTTTTTGTTCCTCTCCTGACTGTCACTCGTCCCCTCGCTGAGGGCGGGGCCGCTCGCGGGCGGGCGACGTGTCGCCCCCTGCCCCAAACTCCGTGCGCACTTCGTCTCTGGAAGCGGTCGGCGCGAGCGCGGCACGCTGCTGCGCTTGCCCGGGTCGCGTGGCAGCGGCCGCGGGGCCGCGCGAGGGCCGGCGAAGACTGCCGCCCTCGGCCCGAAAGCCGCGCAGTGATGAAGTGAACGTGTCAAGGTTGTGTCGGAGGGGGAGGGGGAGTAGGAGGAGGAGGAGGAGGAGGAGGAGGAGGAGAAGAGGAGGAGGGGGGAGGAGGAGGAGGAGGAGGAGGAGGAGGAGGGGGAGGGGGAGGGGGAGTGGAGGAGGAGGAGGAGGAGGAGGAGGAGGAGGAGGAGGGGAGGAGGAGGAGGAGGACGAGGAGAAGGGGAGGAGGAGAAGGAGGAGGAGGAGGAGGAGGAGGGGGAGGAGGAGGAGGAGAAGAAGTATGAGAGTTGACTGCCGGAGGAAAGGCGAACTGCTGTTCTCGCCGCAGAACCGCGCAAGAGAAATCATGAAATCCCGTCCCCGCCCGTGGCCAAGTCGTCTTGAACGGGAACGCCCGCGACCGCTTTTCGTTGGCCAGGTGGGAGCGCGTTCCACTCCGGATGCCAAGGTGTGCCACCATCGGTTCGCACTTTGTATGAGGAGGGGGGGGGAGGATACGGGCTGGGGCCCGCTGTGGCCCGCTCAGCCCACCTGGACTGATATGCCTTACGTATCAGTGTTTGCTCCTACGCTGCCCCACACTCGGCTGCCCCACCCGGGAACCTCTGTCCTGCGCGCGCGGGCAGCAGTCAAACACGCCCGGATGCCACAGAACCGTGGGCGTCCCGCCGTCCACGTGGCGCGCGGCGTGGCGCGAGCGGAGCGGGGCGCACGCCCCGCGCGAAGAACCTGACGTGTCGCTCTCTCGCCTCGGCGCCGCTCTCGTGCTTCTGGATCGCGGAGCTCCCGCCCGGGCGCGGCGCGAATGCCTTGCGCACGCAACGCAGCTGCGCCGACGCGCGCGCGGGCAAGGACTTCGCGCCCGGAGTGGCGCTCCCGCTCCGCCGCGGCGTCTCTGCTTCAGCCGCCAATTTTTTTTTTGGGGGGGGCCCACGCGAGTGGGCGAGGTGTCGCCCTCGCCCAACCTCGTTGCCGCTTCGCCGCGGCGTCTCTTCTTCAGCCGCCAATTTTTTTTTGGGGGGGGCCCACGCGAGGTGGGCGAGGTGTCGCCCTCGCCCAGCCTCGTTGCGCATGTCGCTGGGAGGCTGGCGTTCCCGCACGGGCGCGGCGCACGGTTCGCCACCGAGCCGCACGAGAGCGACAGCGGCAACGAGGCGGCGCGAGAGCGGGCGAAATGCCCACCTCGTCCAAGCGCCGCGCAGCTCGTGCGTGAAAGTCGAAGTGCTGTGTCAGCGCGGCGCAGGCTCTGTATTCGCCGCGCCCATCGGAAATTGTACCGCTCCCGCCCCAAAGCGTCCCGCGTAGTTTTCCCTTCGCCATGCAGTCGGAAGTGAAGCAGCGCAGCGCGCGAGTGCCGTCCGTTTGCGAGGTGGGAGCGCGTTCCAATCCCAATACCAGGTTGTGCCACAAGTGATTATTATGCTGTGGGAGGGAGGGTCGGGATAGGCGGAGCCCTCTGACTCGATCGACCTGGCTAACATGACTGATTGCTCACCCCCAAGCTCCTACTCCTACGCCTTACCCTTTGCCCAGCGTGTTGACCACATCATCTACCGAGAACAGCGTGCCAGGGCGGGGGGGGGGAATGCGCGCCGCGGCGCCGTGCTAGGGATCTCGCGACGTGGCCGCAAGCGTTATCTCGCCGCCGTCGCCGTCACCGCTGTCGACGCGCCTCTGGCGATGCCGCCCGCGTCCTTTTGGGCACTACCCTGATTCCAGGCTGTGGTATCGAACGTCAGCGGACAACGGTGGGGCCCCGCAGTAGAATCTCCTTTGTTTGCACAAGGGCAATCCGTGTGCGTATGATTGTTGGTGTTGCTGTGGCTGTGGATCCCCTGCCTCATCATGCCTTCCACGTCTCTGTCTCCACCTGCCCTTGCTCATGCCTCATCGTGCCTCCTCCTCCTCTTCCTCCTCCTGCCCCTCCTCCTCCTCCTGTATCCTCCTTCTCCGCCTGCCTTCTCCTGCTCCTTTTCCCGCTTCCTCGCCGCCATCCTCGTGCCGTTCCTCCTGCCTCCTCGTTTGTCTTCTTCTCCTGCCGCCTCACGTTCTTTTTCCATCTCCTCATCCTGCCTCCTCCTGCCTCCCGCTTCTCTTGGCGCCTCCTTTTTCTCCTCCTAATCGTGCCTCCTCCTCCTCTGCCTGCCTGTTCCTCCTCCTCCTCCTCCTCCTCCTCCTCCTCCTCCTCCGTCTTCGCCTCCTCGTCCTCATTCCTCTCTCGTCCTCGTGCCTCTCCTCCTCCTCGTCTGTGCGGAGCACGCCGCTCAGACGCCCCAGTGCCGCTCGCTGAGAAGCCAGAAAAAGCGGCTGGTCGGCTTACCAATGTGAGGGGTGGGCTGATCCGCTCACCAACAGGGGCCCCGCCCGGGCCTCCAGGACCCAGCGTGACGACGGCTGCAGGGTTTGCATGCCCCCTCGGATTCGACACGCAGTGTGGGGGCCCCGTAGGGAGGGGCTCGCGCTCGAGAGGCCCCCGCACATCAGGCGAGGCCCCTGCTTGAGCCATCCTCGATGTGCAAGCCTCAGGGGCCCGAGTGTGACGACGGTGGCAGGTGTTACATGCCTCCCCTCCCCACTAAACAGAGACAAGGTGGGGAGCCCATATGGAAGGACTCCCGCTCGATCGCAGAGGAGCCCCCGCTCGAGGCATGATCAATATTTAAGCCGCAGGAGCCCCACGGCTACAGCGACAAGTTGACATGACCCCCTCGGATGAGAAACATAAGGTGGGGACCCCAATAGGCAAGAGCTCCCGCTCGAAACTTCCCCGCAATTCGCTCACGGACGAGGCTCCCGCTCGGAGCCTCCTCGTTGTTCAAGCCAACGCGCACGGGACGACCGATGCACATGGTTCATAACCCCCTCGGGCTAGGAACCTGATGTGGGAATCCACGAGGGAGGGGCTCGCGCTCGGGGCGCCCTAAACATCGAGTCCCAGACGAGGCACCCACTCGAGATGTCCTCAGCATGCAACCCTCAAGAGGCCCAGTGTGACGACAGCTACAACCTTCCGGAGGCACTCTTGGGTTAACGGCATGAAGTGGGTGCCCCGTAGGACAAGGGCTCTCGATAGAGACTCCTCGCAACTCGCTCACAGACGAGGTACCCGCTCTTGATGCTTGCTAAACAAACACACACACAAATACCCCAGCGGGGTGTTCAAATGCTATGCCTGGTGCAATATGCCGATGGCCGCCTCGGGTTATTGTGCGGAAGCGTGGGCCTTTTAAGAGAGAGGGGGGTGTTCTGGCTCGATACTTCCTCGCAATTCGCTCTAAGACGGAGGCCCTGCTGAAGGAGGTCCCCCATCAGCTACCTTGGGAAGCTCAAGTGCTATGCCTGGAGCATCTGCCGATGACCGCTTCGGATTATGAAGTTGGGGCACTACTGAAGCCGACGACCGCCTCGGAGTGGGGGTGCCGCCCGAGACTTCCTCGCAGTTCGCTCACAGATAAGCCCCCCCGCGCGAGACCTCCCCATAAGCTGCTCAGGAATGGTGTGTGAGTTTGACGAGTGGGTTGTGCGTTCGTCCATGTGCGTGTGTGAGAGAGATGTTGATGTGCGAGTTTTCGGAGAGCGTGTGCACGATATGAAGAATTGGTGTGTTTGCGCGTGCAAGTAATGGTGCGATTGCGTGTGATGGTGTGGTGTGGTGATGGTGTGGTGTGATGATGGTGTGTGAAGGTGATGGTGACGATGCTGATGATGATGATGCTGCTGATGATGATGTTGTTGATGCGGATGAAAGCGAATATGCTGATGATGGCGATGAGGAGGAGAAGGAGGACGATGATGGCGATACTGATGCTGATGATGAGGATGGCGGTGATGGCGACGATGAGAGGGGAGGAGGGTAAGGGTCCTGCGCAGGGCTGCCCAGATAAAAACAAATAATCCCACTTTACATGTGAGAGAAGAAGAAGTGGAGCGCTGCGCCTGGACTCCGCGACTTGGCTGACAAGCATGGGTGTGCAGATGAAACGCCGCAAGGTTGGCATTGCTCTTCGGTGCGGGCATTGCGCGAGGCAGCGTGCAGGTACCGCAAGCAAGGCAAAGCACTGAGCGCGGGCTTGGCCCAGGCGTCCATGTTTTCGTCCAGGCCCCTCAAACATTCTCCTGCCTGCGCAGGCGCTGCGTACGGCAATGCGCAGGCACGTCAAACATCGAGCGCAGGAGTGGGCCAGGCAAGCTTGTTCCAGCGCGGGCACTGCAGGCATTGCGTCTCGTCGGCGCAGGCGCTGCGCACGGCAAGGCGCAGGCACCGCTGGCGCGCCGAAGCGCAGGTTGCAGGTGCGGCCTGCGCATGGCTGTTTTGGCGCAGGCCTCAGGAGCATCGCATCTTGCTTGAGCGAGCGCGTGGCGAGGCGCCATGCACAGCGGACGCGTGAAAACACGAGGTGCAATCCTCGCCATCGCTCGGACGTCCATTCCCTGTGTTTTTGTTCGGTTTCGTGCGTGGTTTTTTCGCCAAATGATCAAGGATGCTCCTCGATGGTCCTCGCCGAAGGAACAATGCACACGTCCGAGCAATGCCAAGAATCGTGGCCTGGACATTGCAACAACGGCGCAGGGACCGCAGGCGCTGCTTCTTGTCGGCGCACGCCTGCCTCCACGTGCGGGCTCTGCATAAAGGATAGGGGGAGGCGGGGCAGGGCAGGGGCTAGGTCGGGCATGTCCTCCTGCAGGCGGATTTGGGAAGAACAGATGGTCAAGCGTACCCGAGAACAGTCAAAGGAGCACAAAACAGTGGTACCCTGACTTCTTTATGACGGCTTCTGAGCATTCCTCCCGTAGAGGGGCATGAACGACTTGAGGCTGTGCGGAAAGGTAAGGAAGGCGGGACGGGGCAAGGGGCGCGCTGTCGCCCCACTAGCTGCTCCGATAGGCTGCGTCCCAGGAACCACCCCGTCCAGGCAGATCCTGCGCGCAAGATCGGGGGTCATACGCCCCCTCCTGGGGGCCTCCTTGATGGGGTCCGAGCAGATGGGGTCGGAGGATCTCGCCGCATCGCCGGTACATCGCCGATGCATCGCCCATGCATCGGCGATGCAACGGCCAGGCACTGGCGACGTCGGCGATGCGTCCGCGACGCCGGCGTGGAGAAAATTGGGCCCCACATCGAGCCGCATCGCCGATGCATCGGCGATGCGGCGCGATCCTCCGACCCCTTCTGCTCCGACACCATCTGGGAGGCCTAGACCTCCGTGGCTTGGCGAGGGAGGCGCACGACACTGCAGGGCTCGAGCTATATACACGGCGTTCTGGCAACTCCGTGGGCCCTTTCCGTTCCCAGCCCGTGCTGAAGGCAGTGGCACTATAGGAAGACGGACCGAGGGCACGCGAGCAAGACAGGCCGAAAACGGCAAGCATGCTTCGCTCGAGCCCCGCGCCGCCGCCTCTGGCCAGGAGCCGTGGTGGCGTGTGAGGCCGACGCCCTCCCCCCCCCCCGCCCCGACGCCGGCCGCGAGGCGCCCCCGGGACGCGCCGCGTCATCCACGCGGCGCCGCGCCCTGCGAGCGGCCCTCGATGGCCTCCAGCCGCCAGCCGCTCCGGGGCCCCTCCTCTCGGGGCGCTGGTCGCGGGGAGGGGGGGGGGAGGAGGCGGCCGGGGCCGCGCAGCTGCGGTGCCAGAGGTCCGGGGACCTGATGTTTGTTCAGCCCGGCGGTTTTCCCTGGAGCTCGGCGTCCTGCAGCCCGTTCTCGTCGGGGATGGACAGAGCCCCCTCTGGCAAGACGTGATTTAATGAAGACGACCTCGGGGCCAAACCTGGCGGGCACAGGCCTGGAAAATGACGGCCGCAGCGCCCTCTCGAGTACCGAAAGTGGACAATTCACTAATCGACGTGTCAGGGTGGGGGTTCTGTCCATCCCCGACATCGGGCCCGGCTTCAAACGTGGACCCGAGGCGAAAAACTACCTCCTCGGGGAAGGGGTCGGGACCTCCTGGGGCCGCGGATCGAGAGAATCAGATCGGCCCGGGTGCACGGGCACGTTGCCTCCGATCCCCCCGCCATCCAAGCGGAGGAAGCGAGGAAAAGGAGGAGATCCCAGCGCGTAGCACCCGTTCCTTCTTCTCTTTTGTGGGCCCTTTTGCTTCACATCCTCTGCACGGCGCCGCGAGGTGCTCGTGCACCGCCGGCAAAAAAACCTATCTCGGCGGACGTCTGGGGTGCCTCCTGCCCCCTGCTGCCTGCTGGGGGCCGCTGCTTCCCGCTCGCGCTCGCCCGCCCGCCTCCTCGCCCCGCCGCTGCTGCTCCCCACGCCGCGTCGGGCTCCGGCCGCTGTCTGCTCTCGAGCGGGCCCGGGCCAGCCTCCCGTCGAGGCCAGTCAGGGTCGCAGGCCCTCGTCAGCTGCGCGAGCCGAGGGCGGGAGGGAGAAGGTGCGGTTAGGTTGGCATGTCCTCCTGCAGGCGGATTTGGGGCGAACAAAAAACAAAAAAAACAAAATTTCACAATAATAATCATCCTGTAGAGGGACATTGTCAAAACTTGTCAAATGTGTCATACATAGAAAATATACAATTTGTGGATATTCCCCCTGTAGAAGGACGCGCCCGACTGAAAGGCAGGGGAGGGGGAGACCCACCCCCCCGACGCTATATGAATTCGTCACGACGCGGGACCGGCTTTTCGTCCTGAGTCCTTGATTGACGGCCCCGAGGGCCCGGAAGGGCCCCCCGAAGCCGAAAATAGCGAGAAACTTCCCGTCGCGATTCTTTCACAATGCGAGGGGGTCTGGGGAGGGGGGGCGGGGGCGAAACCGAAATCTGGATGTCGATGTTTTCGTCGGGCTGGCCGCTCCGCTCAATTCTCCCTCCTTCCCTGGGCTCCTTCGGCTCCTCGTGTTCCTCCGGCTTCTGTACCTGTTCCTGCTCGAAGTTCCTGCTGCTGCTGCTGCTGCTCCTCCTCCTCCTCCTCCTCCTCCCTCCCCTGCTTGCGCTCCCCCTCCTCCTGCTCCTACTCCTTCCTCCTATTCCTTCCTGTATTCTTCTTCCTCCTCCTCCTCCTCGAAGTCGTCACTATGTTTCCTGAACGGACTTCCCCTGCTCCTCCCGATCCTGATCATCCTCGTCCGCCTCCCGCTCCTTCTGCCTCTCCTACTTGCGGCCTATCCCCTCCTCTTCGACCTCGTCGCTGCTATCCTCCGCTTAACGCGTTCCCTCTTACCCTCCACCTTCTCGCCCTCCCCCTCACCCTCGTCCTGGTCGTCCTCCCCCTTATCCTCCTCCCCCTTACCCTCCCCCTTACCCTCCTTTTTCCCGCCCTCTCCCTTACCTTATTCCTCGTCGTTGTCGTCGTCGTCGTCGTCGTCGTCGTCCAGCTCGTCCTTGTCATCGCAAATCTCCTGCTCGTCCTCCGCCCCCGGCGTCGCCCCCGCCGCCGCGCTCCTCTCCCGCCGGCGTCCGCCGCGCAGGTGGTCCAGCGTGGTCCGAATTGCTCCACGCTGATCCGAGCTGGCGGTCCGGGATGCGGTCGGGACCTCCTGCTCAGCGTGTCACCCCGGCGGCCCCGGCGACACGCTGTGCCCTGCGAGCAGATCGCGTGTCGCTCCGCTCCGCGTGGCGGGAGGATCGGGAAATATCGGGGCGCTGACGCTGGGCGGCCAGGAGGCGGGTAGCGTGTCGCGCCAAGGCGCGCCTGGGCCAGAACTGGCGGAGCGACACGCTATCCAAAAGTTCCCGACCGTAGCCCGATGTTGCGACATGTTGCCCAAGATTCGGCCCAAGGTTGTTCCATCAAGATGTTGATCTAACATGGTCCAATATGGCGGTCCAAAATGTTGCCCCAGATGGTCCCGAAGGTCCGATACTATCCACAATGACAGCCTCATTGAGGGATCCACGTGCTGGATACGAACACTACACAATCTGTACCACCAGATCCTCCGCTACCGCTTGAACCGCCATCTGGGACCATCTTCGAGCATGCAACGCTCCAGATGGTCCAAGATGGTCTTTCAAGCTGGTAAAAGATGATCGTCCAACATGTTCGTCCAACGTGGTGGTCCAAGGAGGCCCAATAGTGTCCTAAATGGTTAAAAATTTTCATAGGTTGATCCAATATGGTCCAACCTAGTGGTCCAAGATTGCCCGACATCGTTCAGGATGGTGCAAGATGGCGGTCCAAGATGGTGGTCGGGCAAAGTCCGAATATGGTGCTCGAAATTGGCCCTATATGGTGGTCCGCGATTGTCAAAGGTGATGGTGAAACCTGTGTCAAGCAAGGGCCAAAGATGGTGGCCCAATATTGTCCATGACGCTCCGCAAGGTGGTCCAATATGGTCCAAGGTTGTGGTCCACGACGGTCAAATGAAGTCGCAGATGGTGGTCAAAGATGGTGGCGACTTGTGGCTCCATATGGTCCATACTGGTGCTTTGTAGTCGAAAGTGGTCCGAGGTGGTTCGATCTGGTGATTCAACGTGGTCCAATATGCTCCTAGATGACCGTTCAAGATGGTGATCCAAGATGGCGGTCCAATATCCAGGGAGGAGGAAGGAGACACACGAGAGGAGGATAATAGCGAAACGATAACACAACACTGAGAGCGGATGAGAGAGGAGAATGCACGGAGAGAGTAGAGAGGAGGAAACAAGAGGGGCAGTGAGGGGAGGAACAAGGATAGATGAGGGGGAGAGGGGGATTCATAATACAATGTTTCCACCAGCGTACATGCCCACGCTAGACGAAGAACACATAGACTCCACCAATAAGTGGACCGTATCAGAGTGTTTACCCTTTAAGAGGTCTTCCCCAAGTGCAGGAGGCAACTGTAATGCATATGTTGTGATTGCGGGACAGTCCCGTGTTGTATCCGTTCTGCATGTCTGGCACGCGTGTAGCAACGTATCGTCGGTACAAGATAATACCTTAAGCGAGTGCTTACGCCGCCCAACCTCGAAGGCAATCGCGGATAACTCGCCAGACTAGCCGTCGCTCGGAGGCTTAGGCAGAACATCCAGGCTCTTGCGCTTCGTGCAGCGCTGGCATCGCCAAACGGAGCGACATCAAATCCGCTCGTGCGAAACGCTTTCACATCAAGCTTGGCTGGGCACGACCGACCGTGTGACCTCGCGCAACGCTATCAAGGCTCAGCCTCCGCCAGATCGGCATGGTCTGAGCCCGCAAACCCTGCGGGCCACTGGAATACACTCATCTATTACGCAGATCTCGAGTGCAGATGCCTGCGGGTGGCTCCAAGCACCACGCTTCGCAACGCATCTGCTGGCTCATTGACTTAAAAGTGCCGTCATGAATTGCGTGCGCTTTATAATAGAAAGCTTATGAGTCCAAGCTCGACGACACATTCAAAAGGGCTCCACCATACAGCTTCTTGGACGAAGCCTGGTTGGCTACCCGAGCCTTGACAGATGAGACCACCCTGGAGCAATCCGAGTACCCAAAGGAGGGCCCAATGAGGAGCTCATTGAAGGCTCCGACGCCTCAGAACTCGCTTGCATGTGAAGTCTGGGGCAGAAAGCTAGGCACTAGGGGAGGGAGAGGGGGAGGAGGAAGGATGCAGACGAGGAAGAAAGAGGCCCGAGATGGGCTCGCCTACTAAGCACAGCACGCGTGGGGAGAAGCGCCGTGGCGGCGCCTGCAAGAGGATGACGAGGGTATAATAACACTTTCGGAGCTCCGAGTGGATTTCTCGGATCGGCGCAGGACCCCCGCCCATGGTGCGCGGAGCGCGCCAGAGGCTGCGCTGGGGGCGCCGCCAGGGGGGCCCAGCGCCGATCCAAAACGATGGCCAGGGCTGGGATGAGGGCGGGAAGTATGGCGAACAGGATTGGGAGGAATGCGAGGAGGGCAATGAGGAGGAGGAAAAGGAGGTGGCGGAGGAGGAGGAGGCGGAGGAGGAGGCGGAGGAGGAGGAGGCGGAGGAGAAGGAGGAGGAGAAGGAAGAGGAGGGCTTGGACGAGGGCCAGGCGGGCGGGGAGGAGGATGGCGAGGAGGCTCTTTGGGGGATTCCGCCGCTGAGCAAAGCCCGCCGATCTGTCAGTCGGCGCTCGCCGTCTTGGCCGCGCGCCGGCGGCGCGGGCCCTTCCGGGCATCGAGCCCGAGACCTGCAGCTGAGCTGT